>CM072681.1:8980534-8990546 GCA_036884735.1 Huso huso | reverse complement strand
TCAGCGTAGATACGACAGATGATAACTGGTGATACCAGCCCAGTCTCGTTGCATCTCTCCTGTTTAGTCTGAACAAAATGCAGTTCAGATATCTTGTTCTAAAAATGAAAATAGGCGTGTGCTGTAGCATGTGTCTCTTTCAAAACTGCACGTCTGAGACGGTGTAGTGAATGGAGGAGCACCGCAGGGAGGATCATTTGAATGGTTCTGTTTGTTACAATCCCTTTATCTACACAACAAGCTCTTCAAATAGGGCACTCTGTGGTTAGCTCCCTTCATTCTTCTCACCTCCCTCTGCTTCTGCTTGAAACACATTGACAATTATTAAAAACAATTCAAAACTACTGACCCCAATTTGCTGGCTCAGGGATCCAAGACACAGGAATCTCCCAGTGCGAAATATAAACAAGTGACTGCTCCAGCCTCGCTGTCGTCCGTCCCTCTGAGCCAATGACACGCCAGCTCGGAAGCTGAAGGCCCAATCGGATTCAATGTGTCGCAGAGTTTAAAAACGCTGGGAGTCTCTAGCAACAGAAGAAACACCAGTGTTCAACTGTGAGGCAAAGGTGAGGTGTGTGTGTGTGTCTGTCTATCTGCCTGTGTATCTGATAGCGAGTTTATCTTTGAATGTCTGTCTGATTATGTGTCTGTCTGTTATTATTATTACTTGTTTATTTATCAGACGTCTTTATCAAGGCGACTTACAGAGACTAGGGTGTGAACTATGCATCAGCTGCAGAGTCACTTACAATTACATCTCATCCGAAAGACGGAGCACAAGGAGGTTAAGTTACTTGCTCAGGGTTACACAATGAGTCACTGACTGAGGTGGGATTTGAACCGGGGACCTCCTGGTTACAAGCCCTTTTCTGTAACCACTGGACCACACAGCCTGTCTGTCTGTCTGTTTTTGTTTCTGTGTGTATCTGTATGTCTGTGTGCCAGTCTATTTGTTATTGTGTGTGTATAGTGAGTTTAACTTTATGTATCTCTGTCTGCCTGTCTCTCTCTGTGTGTTCGCCTGCCTGTCTTAGTGTCTGTTTTTTCTTCCTGTCTCTCTGTCTGTGTGTTTACCTGTCTGCCTGTCTCTCTGTCTGTGTGTTCTGTCTGCCTTTCTCTCTGTCTGTGTTCACCTGTCTGTCTGTCTCTCTGTCTGTGTGTTCACCTGTCTGTCTGTCTCTCTGTCTGTGTTCACCTGTCTGCCTGTCTCTGTTTGTGTGTTCACCTGTCTGCCTGTCTCTCTGTCTGTGTGTTCACCTGTCTGCCTGTCTCTCTGTCTGTGTGTTCTGTCTGCCTTTCTCTCTGTCTGTGTTCATCTGTCTGTCTCTCTGTCTGTGTGTTCACCTGTCTGCCTGTCTCTCTGTCTGTGTGTTCACCTGTCTGCCTGTCTCTCTGTCTGTGTGTTCACCTGTCTGCCTGTCTCTCTGTCTGTGTGTTCACCTGTCTACCTGTCTCTCTGTCTGTGTGTTCACCTGTCTCTCTGTCTGTGTGTTCACCTGTCTGCCTGTCTCTCTGTGTATTCACCTGTCTGCCTCTCTGTGTGTTCACCTGTTTGCCTGTCTCTCTGTCTGTGTGTTCACCTGTCTGCCTGTCTCTCTGTCTGTGTGTTCACTGTCTGCCTGTCTCTCTGTCTGTGTTCACCTGTCTGTCTGTCTCTCTGTCTGTGTTCACCTGTCTGTCTGTCTCTCTGTCTGTGTTCACCTGTCTGTCTCTGTGTTCACCTGTCTGTCTGTCTCTCTGTTTGTGTGTTCACCTGTCTGCCTGTCTCTCTGTGTGTTCACCTGTCTGCCTGTCTCTCTGTGTGTTCACCTGTCTGCCTCTCTGTGTGTTCACCTGTCTGCCTGTCTCTCTGTTATTATTATTATTATTATTATTATTATTATTATTATTATTTATTTCTTAGCAGACACCCTTATCCAGGGCGACTTACAATCATAAGCAAATACATTTCCGAATCACAGTACAAGTAATACAATTAAGAGCAAGATAAATACAATAACTTTGGTTCAAGCAAGTACACCTGTCTGCCTGTCTCTCTGTCTTTTTTTTAGAAGGGATTGTGTAATTCAGCATGGAAAATATACTATTCTGGGTAGATGGGTCACTATAGAAGCTATGATGTGGTTAGTGGCACAGAGCCTCTTTATAGCAGGCTGTGTGGGGTAGTTGGGTGTGTGGGGAGATGGTGTTCATTGGTAAAATCGCCTCCACTCCCCTTTAACAGCTTCTTTCCTGTCGTTATCCCTCCTGCTGGCTCCCGATTGACTGCCATGCTTTGCAGCTTTGCCATGACCCTGAAGACACTGCTGGAGGGAAACTACCTGGGACGTGGAACAGCCCTTAAAGAGGTTTCTCCAGTGAAAACATAGCAAACTGTAATAAGCCATAGGTAAGCAATGTAAAGCCCAGAGAGGCATGGTAAAGCTTATTAAAAAACATGACAAACCATGATAAACTGTTAATGCACAGTGTGGTATAACCATAAGAGGACACTGCCAATTACCATACAAATGAGCTTTTTAAGGCAGTAACCAGACTTGCTGAGAGTATGATAAAAAAAGAGATGTTTCTTTACACCTTGCCTGGCTCAAGTAGACAGTGTTTTGACTGTACCTTCTTCAATTTTTTAGCGTTCCTCAGTCTTGGACAGCAGTTATAGGCAGCTATTTCATTGACCCTCAAATTGGGCACCAGAGTGATTAACCCATCTATGAATGTTTAACTGAGGCCAAATAAAGCCATGGCGATGGATTAATCACTCAGTCTCTGTATGTGTGTGCAGTATATACACCAAGCCGTGTGTGTGTGTGTGTGCAGTATATACACCAGCCGTGTGTGTGTGTGTGTGTGTGTGCAGCATATACACCAGCCCTGTGTGTGTGTGCAGTACATACACCAGCCCTGTACTGTATCTGTTGTGTGTGTGTGTGTGTGTGTGTGCAGTATATACACCAGCCCTGTAATGGGTATCTGTTGTGTGTGTGTGTGTGTGTGCAGTATATACACCAACCCTGTACGGTATCTGTTGTGTGTGTGTGTGTGTGTTATGCAGTATATACCAGCCCTGTACGGTATCTGTTGTGTGTGTGTGTGTGTGTACAGTATATACACCAGCCCTGTCACGGTATCTGTTGTGTGTGTGTGTGTGTATGCAGTATACACCAGCCCAGCCCAATATGGGTTCTGTGTGTGTGTGTGTGCAGTATATACACCAGCCCTGTAATGGTATCTGTGTGTGTGTGTGTGTGTGTGCAGTATACACCAGCCCTGTCACTGTTATCTGTTGTTGTGTGTGTGTGTGTGTGTGCAGTATATACACCAACCCTGTTGTGTGTATCTGTGTGTGTGTGTGTGTGTGTGTGTGTGTGTATATGCACCAGCCCACCACGGTATCTGGTGTGTGTGTGTGTGTGCGTGTGTGTGTGTGTGCAGTATATACACCAGCCCTGTGTGTGTCGTGTGTGTGTGTGTGTGTGTGTGTGCAGTATGTACACCAGCCCTGTATTGTATGTGTGTGTGTGTGCAGTATATACACCAGCCCTGTACGGTATCTGTTGTGTGTGTGTGTGTGTGCAGTATATACACCAGCCCAGTACGGTATCTGGTGTGTGTGTGCAGTATATACACCAGCCCTGTATAGTATCTGTTGTGTGTGTGTGTGTGTGTGTGCAGTATGTACACCAGCCCTATGCAGTATCTATTGTGTGTGTGTGTGTGCAGTATACACCAGCCCCTGTACGGTATCTGTTGTGTGTGTGTGTGTGCAGTATATACACCAGCCCTGTACAGTATCTGTTGTGTGTGTGTGTGTGTGTGTGCAGTATGTACACCAGCCCTGCTCTGTATCTGTTGTGTGTGTGTGTGCAGTATGCACCAGCCCTGTACGGTATCTGTTGTGTGTGTGTGTGTGTGCAGTATATACACCAGCCCTGTATCTGTGGTATCTGTTGTGTGTGTGTGTGTGCAGTATGTACACCAGCCCTGTACATTATCTGGTGTGTGTGTGTGTGTGCAGTATGTACACCAACCCTGTCTGTTATCTGTTGTGTGTGTGTGGGCAGTATGTACACCAGCCCTGTATATCTGTGGTGTGTGTGTGTGTGTGCAGTATGTACACCAGCCCCAAACGGTATCTGTGGTGTGTGTGTGTGTGTGCAGTATACACCAGCCCTGTGCGGTATCTGTTGTGTGTGTTTGACCTCTCTTGTTTTCTAGATGAAGTTGAGCACTGCACTTGTACACCCACTGGCTTCCTTCAGCCTCTGCGTCATCGCTGCATCCGGCTCCCAAGACCTCCTGCGTTACCTTCTCAACTCCAACCCAGACCCAGCTTCTCCATCTCAGAGCTTGAGACTGGGCTACTCAACAACAGGCTTCACCAGTCCCCAACATTGCCATGGAGACTGAGGCCTAGCAACCTGAGGACCTGGCGAAGCCTGGGCCAAGGGTTTCAGAGAGCCTGGGAAGGGGAGGATGACAGGAGCCCCGGAGCACACAGTCAAGCTTATCCTGAGACTGAGAAGGAGGAAAAGGAAACCTGGGGGAGCAGGAAGGAGGAGAATGAGGAACAAGCCTGACCTCCATTGCAGGCGGACTGCAGTCTTTCAACAGGCAGAAGGAGGGTTCAGGTTCCGATTTGGAATAAGCGAGCAGACTGAGGTTAAAATAAAATAAAACATCTGAAAATTCAAATGCAAAGTTTGCATTGACTCCGTGTTCATTTATTTGACTATGTATTTGCCATATGATATATGATCTTTTTTGTAATATATTAAATAAGGTGGTAAATTTCTGAATTCTGAAGAAATATTTAGCTTTCCAAACATTTAATGATAAAGGCATTTGGTGGTTATTGAGATTTACATGTACATGTCTGAAGTAGAGCGCTGTGGTGTTTATTTCAGACATTTACCAGTAAATCTTAAGATTTGCCAATATTCAGACTTTTACCGTAACAGATACAGTCAATAATAAAGGTATTGAATAGACTGTCCTCTCCTCGTGCAGTCTGCTTTATCAGTGTAGTGTCTGCACAGATCCAGAACGCTACACATATCCTTTTGTTTCACATGAACAATATTATAAGTCACACACCCATTAAACATCTACATCAAAAATCTTTTGTATCCTGAAGACAAAATTCAAAATCTTAACCTAAAATTCTTTACTGGAATTTACAACAGCAAAATCGAAACTTTGAGTAAACCAAAGAATAATGCCAGGGTGATTCAGAATAAATTGTGGGAGCCTTGTGAGAGCGGAGGGTAATGTGGAGAATGCCAGGCAAAGGAAAAACGTCTGTGACAGATGTGCTCTGTGACGCACCATTTGGCCACCAGAGGGCTGTTTAAAAATGTCAACATTTAAGTAGAATTGAAAACCGTGCAAAACAGCAAAGTGCTGCAAATTCTGAATCAACTTCTATAGTTCCCTGTACCATAAAATAAACACAAGGATCATGCTAGAGTCAAGCAAGGCCATACGATGTAGCAAATGTAACCCTTACTCCTTGCACACCCGGTGTTATTGTGTTTTACTAGGCCTTATGTCACTTAAATCAATAAGTGCACCAGTGGAAGTGGATACAATGCGTTGTGTTGTGTTGTGTATGAATGAGGTACTCAGGAGAGTGAAAATGTCCCCACCCCCTTTCAACAACTTCCTCCTGCCCCTGTTGACTGACATGCTTTACAGCCAGTAACATGACTCCAAAGAGACAATGCTGAGGGGAAATTACCTAGGAAACAGAACAGTAACACATTTCCTGAGTGGAAAGCTGGTATCAGATATCATACAAACGAGAGGAGGCCATTCAGCCCATCTTGCTTGTTTGGTTGTTAGTAGCTTATTGATCCCAGAATCTCATCACAGCTTCTTGAAGGATCCCAGTGTTTCAGCTTCAACAACATTACTGGGGAGTTGGTTCCAGACCCTCACAATTCTCTGTGTGTGCGCCTCCTATTTTCTGTTCTGAATGCCCCTTTATCTAATCTCCATTTGTGACCCTGGACATTGTTTCTTTTTTTTCAGGACAAAAAGTCCCTGGGTCGACATTGTCAATACCTTTTAGAATTTTGAATGCTTGAATCAGATCACAGCGTAGTCTTCTTTGTTCAAAACTGAACAGATTCAATTCTTTTAGCCTGTCTGGATAATGACATGCCTTTTTTAAACCCAGGATAATTCTTGTTTGCTCTTCTTTTGCACTCTTTCTAGAGCAGCAATATCCTTTTTGTAATGAGATGACCAGAACTGAACACAATATTCTAGATGAAGTCTTACTAATGCATTGTAAAGTTTTTAACAGAATAAATAACAGAAGTTTATGAGAAAAATGGGATGTTATTTAGCTTGTTTATATAAGTTTTCTCAATGCATACATCATATTAGTGTGTAATATGCACACATGTTTTCAGGAGTGTTTGAAGAGTCTTTCTTTTGAATGATAGTGTCCTCAATGCAGCAATCATTGTGGATTTGCACCTGATTCTTCATTGGCAAACTGGTTGCTGATTTGATTACACCTCTAATATGCAACCATGTTTTTATACAAGTCAGCAATATTTATTTAGGTTAAAGGATCCTGTCGTGGAAATTCCCTACCAAAGGAAATGAGAGACCGCAGATTCTTCAAGTCAAAACCTTTATTATAGTTTGCAAACCACAGCAACACTCACAGCACACAAATGTAGGTATACTAGAAAGCTCGTGTCGTGTTCCTACATACGATAATATTGCCTTGCTTTTTATAAGCAGTTCAGTTTTTGTGCACCGTGATTTCTCACGGTGCATGGTTACTTAGTTATCGCGTATGTGCGCAGGAGCTAGATAAAAACAAGAAGATAGTACATTGTGGGCAAAGCTCTGTTCTCCTAACTCAAGCTAATTTCAAGGTTTTCGCCTTGAAACTTGGCAGCACAATTTATTGCGGTTATCTTGGTTTTGCAGCTGTCTACAACAGAGCCGCTTGGCTGCGAGTCAGACCTTCCTCCAACAATAAGAGAACACTTTAAGTCAAGATATTAAGATACATACACAAACTGGACAGTGCTATGTTAATCTTCCACCACAATCCTTAAAAATCAAACCTAAAATCTGTTTGGCATTATAGTCAAACATTGTTTTGGGGGGGAGGCTCAGGGATAAAATCAAAAAAGAAAAAATATTATGGGAGTCTGCAAACTCCACATTAATATAGCTCTGTGTGCGTTTGTGTGTTTCCAAGTGAACCACAGCCTTTCTGAAAGCATTTTAAAGGATGGTCACTGCTAATTGCTGTTTTAAATGCAATTAGAGCTGGGTAGTTTGAATTGATCAGATTTCTTATGAAGAGACACACAGGAAGGCACAGAACTAGGTAGCTAAGGCTGGCTTCAGACCCTAATTAGCACCAATCTTGAAGAGTGGCGCTAACTGGGAATGGATGAAACCATAGGGAAATGAGCTGGGTGCTGTGGCTAACAGGCTGGGCTCAGGGACTAACATGATTAAAACACTTAGGCTCCTCATTTCAAATGTGGACCCGCATGTCTGTCACAATCGCCACGATATTTGCCTTGAATCTCCACCAGACTTGTATCATACGACCCTAGCCTTGGGTCTAATGTTTGTAATAAGCTGTTAATCATACTGATTTCTCAAACTTGAATTTAAAGTGAGGCCCTCTGTATGCATGTGCACTGGTTACATTAAGCTATAATTGAATGTCAGTGTTTCTTTAAGCTGCATCTTGAAATGTAAAAGTGAAACAGCAAGTGTAACTCGACAGATGTGAAGTGGTCTCTGTGGTTTGTAAACAGTTATGTCTGCTTCACACACACACAGCAAACAACCATTGTGTCTTTATCAACCGTCACGTATTTTACATAGACCCACACACACGCATATACACATACAAACACATACAGTCTGTACACGCAGCAAGACACAGTCCTACAGTACTATACAATACAGTCCTCACAAAGATAGAATCACACAGACAGTTGCTCTTCTTTGCACTCTTTGTAGAGCAGCAATATCCTTTTTGTAGCGACGTGACCAGAACTGAACACAATATTCTAGATGAGGTCTTACTAATGCATTGTTAAGTTAACATTACTTCCCTTGATTTAAATTCAACACTTTTAACTATATATCTGAGCATTTTGTTGGCCTTTTTTATAGTTTCCCACATTGTCAAGATGAAGACATTTCTGAGTCAACATAAACTCTTTTTCATAGATTCCTTCTTCAATTTCAGTATCTCTCATATGATATTTATAATGCACATTTTTATTTCCTGCATGCAATACTTTACACTTTTCTCTATTAAATGTAATTTGCCATGTGTCTGCCCAGTTCTGAATGCTGTCTAGATCATTTTGAATGACCTTTGCTGCTGCAACAGTGTTTGCCACTCCTCCTATTTTTGTGTAGTCTGCAAATTTAACAAGTTTACTTACTATACCAGAATCTAAATCATTAATGTAGATTAGGAATAGCAGAGGACCTAATACTGATCCCTGTGGAACTCCACTGGTTACCTCGCTCCATTTTGAGGTTTCTCCTCTAATCAGTACTTTCTGTTTTCTACGTGTTACCCACTCCCTAATCCATATGCATGCATCTCCTTGAATCCCTACTGCATTCAGTTTAAGAATTCATCTTTTGCACGTTACAGCTATGTGTGCAAAAGTATGTATGTTCAATGAAAGTGTCATTCATATCAACTTTTCACATTTAAAATGTGTTTGTTACATATATATGAAATACATTTAATTTAAACCCTGTGTGGGAATCGAACCCAAGCCATACTTCCAGTACAGTTTCTAATGCAGACGCCCTAGCTTTCACGCCACAAAGTTGGTCCTTCTATTTCACGACATTTGCAAGTAGTATAGCAGTGAAGTTACCGTTTTTAACAAGTAACGAGACGAACACGATTTTGTAAATAATGATTATGTGTTATCCGAATTGTATTGAAAGCGTTCATCTGCTTTTGCAAACTATCATAATACGCTTGAACCGTTCATTTCGTATATTGTAACGTTTTCATGTTTCGCACTTGCTGCTGCTGTTGTTTCCTTCGGCCGGTTCTTCCCATTTCCCCCCCCAAAAAACAACAAAAAAAACAACCCCCAACAGTATTCCTGGTCTGACGCTTGGCGTCTCTGTATCCCTCTTCTGGACACCAACTATGACAGCGTGGTTTGCCAAGCGCAGGTGCGGTGACGTCACAGACCAGGAACACAAACCAAAACAAGTAATGGCGGAGCAAAACTGGAGCGCAACGAAGCTCAGTGTTTTACTAAATAATAAAACAAACAGTTTAAACAAAACACTACAAAACAAAAAGGCGTGTTGGCCAAACAAACAAAAATAAACAAATAATTATCGTGCTGATGTAAAAAAAAAAAAAAAAAAAAAAAAAAAAAAAACAACACCCAGCACGCTTAGCAGTTGTTTCTATTTTAATTTCTCTCCTTGCTCGCTCTCCCGTACTCTCCTCTGTACACACTCTTCCTGAGCGCGGACAGCTGCAGGCTTTTATATTCTGGCCGAGGGGTTAACTAGCTGTTAATGATCGTATTACCCCTCGGCCACAGTCTGCACGAGTTTAGTAAGGATGCGTGACTGTCAGCTAGTTAAATAATCAGTAGTTGATCATTCACGCATCCTCACGAGGTTTAATAATCAAACACAAAACAATAACAAATAACAATCGACTTTCGCCGTCATATAAACATATAAATCATAATATGAAATAAATAATAAACAAAGGGTCGCGACACTCCGCCACACGATGACACTCAGATTTACTTACAAACTAAACTTGACACAAAAATAGCTACTTCACACTGTTTGGCTGAAAATTAAATTTTGGACGCAACAGAATTTTTTGCAGCTAAATTGTAATAAGAATAAGGTTATGCTGCTTGGCTCTCCGCGTCAATTGAGTAAATAGGGCAGCTTCAGTTTGGTCATTGACGGGCTGGAAATTAGCGCAAGTTCTGAAGTTAGAAATCTCTGTGTT
>CM072681.1:8949456-8980034 GCA_036884735.1 Huso huso | reverse complement strand
TCATTGCTTCCGTTCCAGTTGCATTGCTCACACAAGTATGCCCAACAATGCTGCGGTCACACACCCATGCCGTGTTTCTGCAGTCACACAAAGTATACCGCTGTTCTCCCTACACTCCATTATCCCGTTCGTCTCCCGTCACATAAGAATAACGCTCTACTCCCGTCTAACAAGAATTCCGCTGTACTCGCATCACAGAAGTTTTACAGCTGCATTCGCGTCACACCATTATCGTCGCTGTTTACCACGTCACAAGCATACGTTGTATTCCCGTCACATAATTATCCAGCTGTTCTCCCGTTACACAAGTAAACCGCTGCACTCATGTCTCACAAGTATACCGCAGCATTGCCGTAACAGAATCATATCGCTGTATTCCTGTCACACACGTTTACCGCTGCACTGCAGTCACACAATTATGCCGTTTTCAACAGTCACACAAAGTATACCGCTGTTCACCGTCACAGAAGCATACCGTTGTTTCCGTCACATAATTATCCTGCCGTTCTCCCGTTACACAAATATACCGCTCTCCGGTCACACAATTATCCCGCAGTATTCACGGCGAACAAGTATACCGCTGCACTCATGTCACACAAGTATACCGCTATATTCCCGACACTCATGTATACAACTTTTCTCCCTTCACACAATTATACCGCAGTTCTCCCTTCACAAATTATACCGCTGCACTGCGTCACGAATCATCGCTGTAATCAGGTGACCGCTGTTCTCCGTCACTCAAGAATATGTTTGTCCTCCGTCACACAATTATCCGCTGGTCTCCCGTCACACAAGTATACCACACTGTATGCATCACACAGTACCGCTGAATCACGTCACACAATTATACCTCATCCTCCCGTCACTCTAATTTTACCGCTACACTGCCGTCCACACAATTATACCTCTGTCTATGATCACCGCACGTTCCCCGCTATTCTCCCTTCACACCATTATGCCGCTGTACTGCAGTCACACAACTATACAGCTGTTCTGCCTTCACACAAATATCGCTGTATTCCGGTACAAGTATACCCTGTTTTCCAGTCACACACAAGTATAAAACTTTCCGTCCGTTACATAATTATCTAGCTGGTCTCCCGTCACACAAATATAGTTATACTCCCATCACACAATTATACCGCTGTTCATTCACACAAATATACCGCTGCTCTCCGGTCCACACAAGTATATTTCTGGATTTGGTGACAGTATTCCCTCTGCTCTCCCTTCACACAAGTATACCATATATTCCCATCGCTTTCGTATACCGCAGTTCTCCTTTCACACAAGTTTACCCGCTGCACTGCCGTCAAAGAATCATTTCGCTGTAATCCGTCACACAAGGTGACCTTTGTTCTCCGTCACACAAGAATATCGATGTGCAGTCACGCAAGTATTCAACTATACTCTCCGTAACTCGAATAACCAACATACTGCAGTCACACAAGTATACCGCTATACTCCCGTCACAGTAGTCACACAAGTATACCTCTGTCCTCCCGTCACACTAATATACCGCTGTACACCGTCACACAAGTATACCTCTGTCCTGTAGTCACGTTTGCCGCTGTACTCCCGTCAGGCAGATTATACCGCTGTTCTTCCTTCACCTGTATATACCGCTGTGTGCTGCAGTCACACAACTATACCGCTGTTCTGCCTTCACACAAATATATTCATGTATTCGGCATACAAGTATACCACTGTTTTCCAGTCACACAAGTATAAAACTTTCCGCCCGTTACATAATTATCTAAGCTGGTCTCCCGTTACACAAATATAAGTTTATACTCCCATCACACAATTATACCGCTGTTCATTCACACAAATATACCCCACTGCTCTCCGGTCACACAAGTATATTTCTGGATTTGGTGACAGTATTCCTCTGCTCTCCTTCACCGGTATACCGCTATATTCCCGCATCGCTTTCATTTTACCGTCCTCCTGTCACTCAAGTTTATCGCTGCTCTCTCATCACTCAAATATACCGCTATATTCCCCTCCACAAGTTTACCGCAGTTCTCCTTTCCACACAAGTTTACCGCTGCACTGCCGTCACAAAATCATATCGCTGTAATCCTGTCACACAAGGACCGCTGTTCTCCGTCACACGAGAATATCGATGTACTGCAGTCCACGCAATTATTCCGCTATATCCCGTAACTCAAGTCCATTCAGCTGTTCTGTCTCCGTCCACACAAGTTTACCTCTGCACTGCCGTCGCGCAATCATATCGGCTGTAATCCTGTCGCTGGCAATGCCGCTGTTCTCCGTCACTCAAAGAATATCGCTGTACTGCAGTTCACACAAATTATGCCGCTATACTCCGTCTGTCATATCAGTAGTCACACAAGGGTTTACCTCTGTCCTCCGTCCACACAAGTATACGTTTTTATGCAGTCACACAAGTATACGCTTACTCTGTTCTCCCTAGTCGCCATTTACCGCTGTCTCCCGTCACGCCGTTATACCGCTGTTCTTCCTTCACACCAAGGATTCCGCTGCACTGCCGTCCTGGCGTATACCGCTGTACTCGTTCGCTGGTATAATGCTGCACTGCAGTTCTTCAACTATACTATGTTCTCCCGTCACAACAGTTTAACGCAGCATTGCCATCACAGAATCATATCGCTGTAAACCAAGGTGACCTCTGTTCTCCGTCACTCAAAATATCGCTGTACTACATCCAGTCACACAAGTATACACTCTACTCCGTCACAGTAGTCACACAAGTATACCTCTGTCCTCCCGTCACACTAATTTAGCGCTACCACTGCCGTCACTGGGGTATATCGCTGTAATCCCGTCACACAAAGGTGACCGCTGTTCTCCTTCACTCAAAATATCTCTGTACTACATTCAGTCACACAAATTATACCGCTCTACTCCTTTCACAGTAGTCACACCGTATACCTCTGTCCTCCCGTCACACTAATTTATCGCTACACTCCCGTCACAGGGTCATATCGCTGTAATCCCGTCACACAAAATATCGATGTACTGCAGTCACGCAAGTATTCCGCTATACTCCCGTAACTCAAGTATTCAGATGTTTCTGCCGTCACACAAGTTTACCGCTGCACTGCCGTCACAGAATCATATCGCTGTAATCAATACCTGTTCTCCTGTCACTCAAGTTTATCGCTGTCTCCTCATCCTTCAAATATACCGCTATATTCCCCTCACACAAGTTTACCGCTTCTCCTTTCACAAGGATGCCAGCTGCACTGCCGTCACAGAATCATACAGCTGTAATCTTGTCACACAACGTGATGCCGTATCTCCCGTCACACAAAATATCGATGTACTGCAGTCACAACTTTTCTATACCCCGTTACTCAAGTATTCAGCTGTTCTGCCGTCACACAAGTTTACCGCTGCACTGCCGTCACAGAATCATATCACGGCTGTAATCCTGTCACACAACGTGACCGCTGTTCTCCCGTCCTCAAAATATCGCTGTACTGCAGTCACACAATTATACCGCTATACTCCCGTCACAGTAGTCACACAAGTATACCTCTGTCCTCCCGTCACACAAGTTACCTCTGTCCTGTGAGTCACACGTTTACCGCTGTACTCCATCACATACGTTATACCTGTTCTCCTTCACACAAGTTACCGCTGCACTGCCGTTACCGCGTATTCCGCCAGGTTCATGCCGCTGTATGCTGCGGTTCCGTCACAGCTATAGATCGCTGTTTCCCGTCACAAAGGCCGCTGTAATCCTGTCACACAAGTTTACCGCTGCTGCCATCACACAATTATACCGTTGTTCTCCCGTCACACCGTATCCGCTGTTCTCCCGTCCATAAGTATACCGCTGGTCTCCCGTCACACAAGGATAAAGGTTCTCTCCCAAACACTTTTACAGCTGCATTCGCGTCTGTTCCGCTATATTCCCGACTCTTTGATATACAACTTTTCTCCCGTTCACACAATTTTTCCGCTGTTCTCCCGTCCGCTAAATATATTCCGCTGCTGCCGTCCTTCAATCATCGCTGTAATCCAAGGTACCGCTGTTCTCCCGTCACTCAAGAATATCGCTGTACTACATACAGTCACACAAGTATACCGCTCTACAACCGTCACAGTAGTCACACAAGTATACCTCTGTCCTCCCGTCACACTAATTTACCGCTACACACCAAGCGTTCTCTACAACTTTCCTCCCGTTACACAATTATCAAGCTAGTCTCCTGTTACACAAGTATACCGCTGCACTCTTGTCACACAAGTATAAAGCTATATTCCCGACACTCATGTATACAACTTTTCTCCCATCACACAATTATACCGCAGTTCACCCTTCACACAAATATACCGCTGCACTGCCGTCACAGAATCATCGCTGTAATCCATGACCGCTGTTCTCCCGTCACTCAAGAATATCAAGTATACTGTCACTCCGTCACACAATTATCCCTCTGGTCTCCCGTCACAAAATATAAAAGTTATACTCCCATCACACAATTATACCGCTGTTCATTCACACAAATATACCGCTGCTCTCCGGTCACACAAGTATATTTCTGGATTTGGTGATATTCCCTCTGCTCTCCCTTCACACCGGTATGCCGCTATATTCCCATCGCGCAAGTATGCCGCAGTTCTCCTTTCACACAAGTTTACCGCTGTTCTCCCTCACAGAATCATATCCGCTGTAATCCCGTCCACAACGTGACCGCTGTTCTCCAGATCACACAAGAATATCGCTGTACTGCTCACGCAAGTATTCCGCTATACTCCCGTAACTCAAGTATTCAGCTGTTCTGCCGTCACACAAGTGTACCGCTGCACTGCCCGTCACACAAATCTATCGCTGTAATCCTGTCACTGCAACGTGACCGCTGTTCTCCCCGTCACTCAAGAATATACGCTGTTCTGCAGTCACACAAGTATACCGCTCTACTCCCGTCACACAAGGATACCGCTTCTCTCCGGTGACAGACGTTTACAGCTGCATTCCCTTCACACGTATACCGCTATATTCCCGACACTTTTGTATACAACTTTTCTCCGTTACAATTTTCCCCTGTTCTCCGTCACACAAATATACCGCTGCACTGCCGTCACAGAATCATATCGCTGTAATCCAAGGTGACCGCTGTTCTCCGTCACTCAAGAATATCGCTGTACTACTGCAGTCACACAAGTATTCCGCTCTGCTCCCGTATCACACAAGTTCCTCTGGTTCTCCCTTCGCAGGTGTATTCACACCGTACTGCAGTCACACAACTATACCGCTGTTCTGAAGTCACACAGGTTTACCGCAGCGTTGCCGTAACAGAATCATATCGTTCTCCGGCACACACAAGGATACCGCTGTTACTCCTGTCACACGTTTACCGCTGCACTGCAGTCCCGTCCCGTTTTCAACAGTCACACAAAGTATACGCTGTTCACCCCGCATTCGCATACCGTTTGTTTCCGTCACATATTCCCTGCCGTTCTCCCGTTACACAAATATACCGCTCCCCGGTCACACAATTTTCCGCAGTATTCCCGTCCACAAGTATACCGCTGCTGCCGTCACACAAGTATATCGCTATATTCCTGCACTCCATGTATGACCGCTTTTCTCCCTTCCACAAGTATACAATTCTCCCTTCACACAAGTATACCGCTGCACTGCTCCTTCACGCTGGTCCCCCACAGGTATCGCTGTCCTCTGTTCTCACTGTCACCCGTCAAGATTTGCCACTGTCCTGCCGTCACACAATTATCCGCTGGTCTCCCGTCACACACGTTTACCACTTGTGCTCCCGTCACTCTAATTTACCTTGTACACTTCCGTCACCTGGGTATGCCCTTCTTCCCATGCGGTCCACATTACCGCTGTTCTGCCTTCACACAAATATCGCTGCAGTCGTGTTCTGCGTTCAAAAATATATCGCTGTTTTCCAGTCGCGCAGGTATGCGCTTTCCGCCGTTACATAATTATCTGGCTGGTCTCCGTTACACAAATATAAAAGTTATACTCCCATCACACAATTATGCCGCTGTTCGTTCACAAAATATACCCTGCTCTCCGGTCACACAAGTATATTTCTGGATTTGGTGACAGTATTCCCTCTGCTCTCCCCTTCACAAGTATACGCCGCTATGTTCCCATCGCACAGTATACCGCGGTCCTCCTTTCACTCAAGTTTATCGCTGCACTGCCGTCACAGAATCATATCGCTGTAATCCTGTCACTTGCGCGTGACCGCTGTTCTCCCGTCACACAAGAATATCGATGTACTGCAGTCACGCAAGTATTCCGCTATATGCTCCCGTAACTCAAGTATTCAGCTGTTCTGCCGTCACACAGGTTTTACCGCTGCACTGCCGTCCACAGAATCATATCGCTGTAATCCTGTCACGCGCGTGACCCATGTTCTCCGTCCTCAAGAATATCGCTGTACTACATACAGTCACACAAGTATACCGCTCTACTCCCGTCACAGTAGTCACACAAGTATACCTCTGTCCTCCCTTAGTCACACTAATTTGGCGCTTTTCTGCCGTCACAGCCCATATCGTTTTCTCCCGTCACACAAGGTGACCGCTGTTCTCCGTCACTCAGAATATCTCTCACTCTTCAGTCACACAAGTATACCGCTCTACTCCGATCAGTAGTCACACAGTATTCCGCTGCTCGTCCTCCCGTCAAAAGAATTTACCGCTACACTGCCGTCACAGAATCATATCGCTGTAATCCCGTCACACCGAATATCCGATGTATCCAGTCACGCAACCTTTCCGCTATACTCCCGTAACTCAAGTATTCCGCTGTTCTCATGTCACAAAACCGCCACTGCCGTCACAGTCGGTCGCTGTAATCCAGGATACCGCCATTCTCCTGTCACTCAGGTTTATCGCTGTTTCTCATCACTCCTGGGTACCGCTATATTCCCTCACACAAGTTTACGCCGTTCTCCTTTCACACAAGTTTACCGCTGCACTGCCGGTCGCAGAATCATATCGCTGTAATCTTGTCACACAGCGTTCGCTGTTCTCCCGTCACACAAGAATATCGCTGTACTGCAGTCACACCGGTATTCCGCTATAATCCCGTCGGTACTCAAGTATTCAGCTGTTCTCCCGTCACACAAGTTTACCGCTGCTCTCCCGTGCAGAATCATATCGCTGTAATCCCGTCACACACGTATACCGCTGTTCTCCCGTCACTCAAAATATCGCTGTACTGCAGTCACACAATTATTTACTCCGTCACGGTAGTCAATGATTATCCTCTGTTCTCCCGTCACGTCACATATAACGCTGTCCTCCGCAGTCGCACACAAATTTACCGCTGTACTCCCGTCACATACGTTACAACGCTGTTCTCCATTTCTCCGTTACTCAAGTTTTCCGCTGTTCTGCCGTACACACCGATATACCGTACTCATGTCGCACAGGATCTGCTGCTGTTTCCGTCACACAAGTTAGATCGCTGTTATCCGCCGTCCGTCACTCAAATGCTGCCCGCCGCTGTAATCCTGTCACACACAAGTTTACCGCTGCACCCGCCATCCACACAAGGATACCGTTGTTCTCCGTCACACCATTATCCCGCTGTTCTCCCGTCACGCCAAGTATACCGCTCTCCCGTCACACAAAGGATCCGCTTCTCTCCGGTGCACGGGGTTTACAGCTGCATTCGCGTCACACACGTATTCACCGCTATATTCCCGACACTCTTTACACCGTAACCCCTGCACAACTTTTCTCCCGTCGCACAATTTTCCCCGCTGTTCTCCCGTCACCCGTCACATAAATATACCGCTGCACTGCCGTCACGAGATCATCGCTGTAATCCAGGTGACCGCTGTTCTCCCGTCACTCAAGAATATCGCTGTACTACATACAGTCACACAAGTATGCCACGCTCTACAACCGTCACAGTAGTCACTTTGCGTATACCTCTGTCCTCCCGTCCACACTAATTTACCGCTACACGCAAGCGTACAAGTATACAACTTTCCTCCCGTTACACAATTATCAAGCTAGTCTCCTGTTGCACAAGTATAAGGCTGCACTCTTGTCACACAAGTATAAAAGCTATATTCCGACTTCATGTATCAACTTTTCTCCCATCACACAATTATACCGCGGTTCACCCTTCACACAAATATACCGCTGCGTGCGTCACCAGAATCCCTCTGCTGTAATCCAAGGTGACCGCTGTTCTCCGTCACTCAAAAATATCCGCTGTTCCTCCCGTCACTGATTTACCGCTGGTCTCCCGTCTGCAATATAAAGTTATACTCCCATCACAATTATACCGCTGTTCATTCACACAAATATTGCTCTCCGGTCACACAAGTATATTTCTGGATTTGGTGACAGTATTCCCTCTGCTCTCCCTTCACACAAGTATACCGCTATATTCCCATCGCACAAGTATACCGCAGTTCTCCTTTCACACAAGTTTACCGCTGCACTGCCGTCCCTGAATCATATCCTTGTAATCCCGTCACACAAACGTGACCGCTGTTCTCCCGTCACACAGAATATCGCTGTACTGCTCACGCAACCATTCGCTATCTCCCGTAACTCAAGTATTCAGCTGTTCTGCCGTCACACAAGTGTACCGCTGCACTGCCGTCACAGAATCATGCCGCTGTAATCCTGTCACACAACGTGACCGCTGTTCTCCGTCACTCAATTTATCGCTGTACTGCAGTCACACAAATATACCGCTCTACTCCCGTCACACAAGGATACCGTTCTCTCCGGTGACAGACGTTTACAGCTGCATTCGCGTCACACGTATGTCGCTATATTCCAACACTCTTGTATACAACTTTTCTCCCGTTACTTTCCCGCTGTTCTCCCGTCACACAAATATACCGCTGCACTCCCGTCACAGAATTTATCGCTGTAATCAAGGTGACCGCTGTTCTCCCGTCACTCAAGAATATTTCTGTCCTACGACAGTCACACAAGTATACCGCTCCTACTCCCTTCACAGTAGTCACACAAGTATACCTCTGTTCTCCCCTCACACAAGTTTTCCGCAGTACTGCAGTCACACAACTATACCGCTGTTCTGAAGTCACAAGGTTTACCGCAGCATTGCCGTAACAGAATCATATCGCTGTACTCCGGCACACAAGGAGACCGCTGTACTCCCGTCACACAAGTTTACCGCTGCACTGCAGTCACACAATTATGCCGTTTTTCAACAGTCACACAAAGTATACCGCTGTTCACCCGTCACAGAAGCATACCGTTGTTTTCCCGTCACATAATTATCCTGCCGTTCTCCCGTTACACAAATACCGCTCACTCCGGTCACACAATTATCCCGCAGTATTCACGGCGCACAAGTATACCGCTGCACTCATGTCACACAAGTATAAAAGCTATATTCCCGACACTCATGTATACAACTTTTCTCCCAGCACACAATTATACCGCAGTTCTCCCTTCACAAGCTATACCGCTGCACTGCCGTCACTCAGAATCATCGCTGTAATCCAAAGGTGACCGCTTTCTCCCGTCACTCAAAGAATATCGCTGTCCTCCGTCACACAATTATCCGCTGGTCTCCCGTCACACAAGTATACCACTGTATGCCGTCACTCTAATTTACCGCTACTGTCTGCCGTCACAAGATATACCGCTGTCATGCCGTCACACAACTTTGCCGCTGTTCTGCCTTCACACAAATATATCAGCTGTATTCCCGGCGTACAAGGTATACCGCTGTTTTCCAGTCACACACAAGTATAAAACTTTCCGCCCGTTACATAATTATCCCTGGTTCTCCCGTTACACAAATATAAAAGTTATACTCCCATCACACAATTATACCGCTGTTCATTCGTACAAATGTACCCCTGCTCTCCGGTCACACAAGTATATTTCTGGTTGGTGACGTGTTCCTCTGCTCTCCTTCACACAAGGTATGCCGCTATATTCCCATCACACCAATTATACCGCTGTCCTCCTGTCCTCAAGTTTATCGCTGCACTGCCCATGCAGGAATCATATCGCTGTAATCCTGTCACCCTTCGTGACCGCTGTTCTCCGTCACACAAGAATATCGATGTACTGCAGTCACGTTTATCTATTCCGCTATACTCCCGTAACAAGTATTCAGCTGTTCTGCCGTCACACAAGTTTACCGCTGCACTGCCGTCACAGAATCATATCGCTATCCTGTCACACAACGTGACCGCTGTTCTCCGTCACTCAAGAATATCGCTGTACTACATACAGTCACACAAGTATACCGCTCTACTCCCGTCACAGTAGTCACACAAGTATACCTCTGTCCTCCCGTCACACTAATTTAGCGCTACACTGCCGTCACAGAATCATATCGCTGTAATCCCGTCACACAAGGTGACCGCTGTTCTCCCGTCACTCAAGAATATCTCTGTACTACATACAGTCACACAAGTATACCGCTCTACTCCCGTCACAGTAGTCACACAAGAATATCCCCTGTCCTCCCGTCACACAAATTTACCGCTACACTGCGTCACAAATCATATCGCTGTAATCCCGTCACACAAAATATCGATGCACTGCAGTCACGCAAGTATTCAACTATACTCCCGTAACTCAAGTATTCAGATGTTCTGCCGTCGTACTCAAGTTTACCGCTGCACTGCTGTATTTTCAGGTCAGAATCAGATCGCTGTAATCCCGTCCAGGATACCGCTGTTCTCCTGTCACTCAGGTTTATCTTTGTCTCTCATCACTCAATATGCCGCTATTTCCCCTCGCACACCGTTTACCGTCAGTTCTCCTTTCACACAAGTTTACCGCTGCTGCGGTCACCCGGGTTCGCCCATCGCTGTAATCTTGTCACACAATATCGCTGTTCTCCCGTCACACAAGAATATCGATGTACTGCAGTCACGCAAGTATTCCGGCTGTTCTCCCGTAACTCAAGTATTCCGCTGCTCAGCCGTCTCACAAGTTTACCGCTGCATTCCCGTCACAGAATCATATCGCTGTAATCCTGTCACTGGCGTTTTTCCGCTGTTCTCCCGTCACTCAGATATGCCAGCTGTGCTGCGGTCGCACAATTATGCCGCTATATTCCCGTCACTCTTGTAGTCACACAATTATATCTCTGTCCTCCGTCGTCCACAAGTATACCTCTGTCACAGTCGCACACGTTTTGCCGCTGTACTCCCGTCACATAAGTTATAACGCTGTTCTCCTTCACACAGAGTATGCCGCTTTGCTGCCGTACACACGTATGCCGCCGTACTCATGTCGCACAAGTATACTGCTGTATTTCCGTCAAAGAATTATATCGCTGTTATCCCGTTTGCCGCTGCTGCGGTCGCTGTAATCCTGCCTTCACTGGTTTTTTTTTGCACTGCCATCACACAAGGATATGCCGTTGTTCTCCCGTCACACACCATTATCCGTTGTTCTCTCCACATAAGTATACCGCTCTACTCCGTCACACAGGATACCGCTTCTCTCTCGGTCACATTGTTAAGTTTACACAGCTGCCTCTTCGCGTCACACAAGTATGCCGCTATATTCCCGACACTCTTGTATACAACTTTTCTCCCGTTCAAATTATGCACGAAGTTTCCCGCTGTTCTCCGTCCATAAATATGCCGCTGCACTGCCGTCACAGGATCATCGCTGTAATCCAGGGTGACCGCTGTTCTCCCGTCACTCAAAAATATCGCTGTACTACATACAGTCACACAAGTATACCGCTCTACAACCACGTCACTGTCCTGTAGTCACACAAGTATACCTCTGTCCTCCCGTCACACTAATTTACCGCTACACACCAAGCGTACAAGTATACAACTTTCCTCCCGTTACACAATTATCAAGCTAGTCTCCTGTTACACAAGTATACCGCTGCACTCTTGTCACACAAGTATAAAGCTATATTCCCGACACTCATGTATACAACTTTTCCCCATCACACAATTATACCGCTGTTCACCTTCACACAAATATACCGCTGCACTGCCGTCACAGAATCATCGCTGTAATCCAAGGTGACCGCTGTTCTCCCGTCACTCAAGAATATCGCTGTCCTCCCGTCACACAATTATCCCGCTGGTCTCCCGTCACACAAATATAAAGTTATACTCCCATCACACAATTATACCGCTGTTCATTCACACTGGGGTATAACGCTGCTCTCCGGTCACTAGAAGTATATTTCTGGATTTGGTGACCAGGTATTCCCTCTGCTCTCTTCACACAAGTATACCGCTATATTCCCATCGCACAAGTATACCGCAGTTCTCCTTTCACACAAGTTTACCGCTGCACTGCCGTCACAGAATCATATCGCTGTAATCCCGTCACACAACGTGACCGCTGTTCTCCGTCACACAAGAATATCGCTTTACTGCTCACGCAAGTATTCCGCTATGTTCCGTAACTCAAGTATTCAGCTGTTCTGCCGTCACACAAGTTTACCGCTGCACTGCCGTCACAGAATCATATCGCTGTAATCCTGTCACACAACGTGACCGCTGTTCTCCCGTCACTCAAGAATATCGCTGTACTGCAGTCACACAAAGTTATACCGCTCTACTCCCGTCACACAAGGATACCGCTTCTCCGGGACGTTTACAGCTGCATTCGCGTCACACATATACCGCTATATTCCCGACACTCTTGTATTACTTTTTCTCCCCATACACAATTTTCCCGCTGTGTTCTCCCGTCACAAATATACCGCTGCACTGCCGTCTGAATCATATCGCTGTAATCCAAGGTGACCGCTGTTCTCTCCGTCACTCAAAGAATATCGCTGTACTACCATACAGTCACACGGTATACCGCTTCTCCTCCCTTCACAGTAGTCACACAAGATCATACCTCTGTTCTCCCTTCACTGCGTATTCCTGTTCTGCAGTCACACAACTATGTCGCTGTTCTGAAGGTCGCACAAGTTTTCTCCGCCGCATTGCCGTAACAGAATCATATCGCTGTACTCCGGCACACAAGGAGACCGCTGTACTCTGTCACACGTTTACCGCTTCACTGCAGTCACAACATTAATGCCGTTTTCAACAGTCACACAAAGTATACGCTGTTCACCCGTCACAGAAGGATACCGTTTGTTTTCCGTCACATAATTTGCATCCTGCCGTTCTCCCGTTACACAAATATACCGCTTCACTCCGGTCACACAGATTATCCCGCTTTATTCACCCGCACAAATATACCGCTGCACTCATGTCACTCAAGTATAAAGCTATATTCCCGACACTCATGTATGCCGCTTTTCTCCCCATCACACAATTATACCGCAGTTCTCCCTTCACACAAGTATGCCATGCACTGCCGTCACAGAATCATCAGCTGCCTGTCCAAGGTGACCGCTGTTCTCCCGTCACTCAAAGGAGATATCGCTGTCCTCCGTCACAGTCACACAATCCCTCTGGTCTCCCGTCACACAAGTATACCACTGTATGCCGTCACTCTAATTTACCGCTACACTGCCGTCACACAAGTATACCGCTGTACTGCAGTCACACAACTATACCGCTGTTCTGCCTTCACACAAATATATCGCTGTATTCCCGGCGTACAAGTATACCGCTGTTTTCCAGTCACACAAGTATAAAACTTTCCGCCCGTTACATAATTATCTAGCTGGTCTCCCGTTACACAAATATAAAGTTATACTCCCATCACACAATTATACCGCTGTTCATTCACTGGAAATATACCCTTTCTCCGGTCACACAAGTATATTTTCTGGGTTTGATTTTGACAGGTGTTTCCTCTGCTCTCCCTTCACACAAGGTATGCCGCTATATTCCCATCCACAAATATGCCGCTGTCCTCCTGTCACTCAAGTTTGCATCGCTGTCTCTCATCACTCAAATATACACCGCTATATTCCCCTCACACAAGTTTACCGCAGTTCTCCTTTCCACACACAAGTTTACCGCTGCACTGCCGTCACAGAATCATATCGCTGTAATCCTGTCACACAACGTGACCGCTGTTCTCCCGTCACACAAGAATATCGATGTGCTGCAGTCACGCAAGTATTCCATATAGTCCCGTAACTCAAGTATTCCTCTGTTCTGCCGTCACACAAGTTTACCGCTGCACTGCCGTCACAGAATCATATCTTTAATAATCCTGTCACACAACGTGACCGCTGTTCTCCCGTCACAAAGAATATCGCTGTTTCTACATACGGTCACTGAGGTATACCGCTATGCTCCCGTCACAGTAGTCACTGGGTATACCTCTGTCCTCCGTCACACAAGTTTACCGCTGTATGCCCGTCTGCAGGTATACCGCTATGCTCCGTCACCTACGGTCGCACGTTTACCGCTGTACTCCGTCCCGTCGTTATCCCGCTGTTCTCCTTCACCTTCACAAGTATACCGCTGCGCCCGTCACAAGCAAATGCCGCTGTACTCATGTCGCACAAGTATGCTGCTGCACCGGTTCTTCAACGCTATACCGCTGTTCTCCGTCACAACAGTTTAACGCAGCATTGCCATCACAACTTTCATATCGCTGTAAACCAATCAAGCTGTTCTCCCGTCACTCAAAATATCGCTGTGCTACATACGGTCACACAAGTATGCCGCTCTACTCCGTCACGGTAGTCACACAGTATACCTCTGTCCTCCCCTGTCCACGCAATTTGGCGCTTCACTGCCGTCAGCCATCATATCGCTGTAATCCCGTCACACAAGGTGACCGCTGTTCTCCGTAACTCAAGAATATCTCGTACTACATACAGTCACACAAGTATACCGCTCTACTCCCGTCACAGTAGTCACACAAGTTTGCCTCTGTTCTCCCGTCACACCCATTTACCGCTACACTGCCGTCACAGAATCATATCGCTGTAATCCCGTCACACAAGAATATCGCTGTTCTGCAGTCACGGTTTATTCCGCTGCATTCAGTCACTCAAGTATTCAGATGTTCTGCCGTCACTACTTTACCGCTGCTGCCGTCACAGAATCATATCGCTGTAATCCAAGGATACCGCTGTTCTCCTGTCACTCAAGTTTATCGCTGTCTCTCATCACTCAAATATACCGCTATATTCCCCTCACACAAGTTTACCGCAGTTCTCCTTTCACACAAATTTACCGCTGCACTGCCGTCACACAGAATCATATCGCTGTAATCGCTGTCACACAATGTGACCGCTGTTCTCCCGTCACACAAGAATATCGATGTACTGCAGTCACGCAAGTATTCCGCTATACTCCCGTAACTCAAGTATTCAGCTGTTCTGCCGTCACACAAGTTTACCGCTGCACTGCCGTCACAGAATCATATCGCTGTAATCCTGTCACACAACGTGACCGCTGTTCTCCCGTCACTCAAGAATATCGCTGTACTGCAGTCACACAATTATACCGCTATACTCCCGTCACAGTAGTCACACAAGTATACCTCTGTCCTCCCGTCACACAAGTATACCTCTGTCCTGTAGTCGCACACGTTTACCGCTGTACTCCCGTCACATACGTTATACCGCTGTTCTCCCTTCACACAAGTATACCGCTGCACTGCCGTACACACGTATACCGCCGTACTCATGTCGCACACTCCGTCATGCTGCTGTATTTCCGTCACACAAAGTATATCGCTGTTATCCCGTCACACAAGGATACCCGCTGTAATCCTGTCACGGCTAAAGTTTACCGCTGCACTGCCATCACACAAATATACCGTTGTTCTCCCGTCACACCATTATCGCTCTACTCCCGTCACACAAGGATACCGCTTCTCTCCGGTCACAAGTTTTACAGCTGCATTCGCGTCACACAAGTATACCGCTATATTCCCGACACTCTTGTACAACTTTTCTCCCGTTACACAATTTTCCGCTGTTCTCCCGTCACGCCGTATACCGCTGCACTGCCGTCACACAGAATCATCGCTGTAATCACAGGGATACCGCTGTTCTCCCTTCACTCAAGAATATCGCTGTGCTACATACAGTCACACAAATATACCGCTCTACTCCCGTCACAGTAGTCACACAAGGTATGCCTCTGTCCTCCCGTCACACTAATTTACCGCTACACACCAAGCGTACAAGTATACAACTTTCCTCCCGTTACACAATTATCAAAGCTGGTCTCCTGTTACACAAGTATGCCGCTGCACTCTTGTCACACAAGTATAAAAGCTATATTCCCGACACTCATGTATACAACTTTTCTCCCATCACACAATTATACCGCAGTTCACCCTTCACACCAAATATACCGCTGCACTGCCGTCACAGAATCATCGCTGTAATCCATACGGTGACCGCTGTTCTCCCCTGTCACTCAAGAATATCGTACAAGTCCTTCCGCCTGTCACACAATTATCCCGCTGGTCTCCCGTCACACAAATATAAAGTTATACTCCCATCACACAATTATACCGCTGTTCATTCACACAAATATACCGCTGCTCTCCGGTCACACAAGTATATTTCTGGATTTGGTGACGAGTATTCCCTCTGCTCTCCCTTCACACAAGTATACCGCTATATTCCCATCGCACAAGTATACCGCAGTTCTCCTTTCACACAAGTTTACCGCTGCACTGCCGTCACAGAATCATATCGCTGTAATCCCGTCACACAACGTGACCGCTGTTCTCCCGTCACACAAGAATATCGCTGTACTGCTCACGCAAGTATTCCGCTATACTCCCGTAACTCAAGTATTCAGCTGTTCTGCCGTCACACAAGTGTACCGCTGCACTGCCGTCACAGAATCATATCGCTGTAATCCTGTCACACAACGTGACCGCTGTTCTCCCGTCACTCAAGAATATCGCTGTACTGCAGTCACACAAGTATACCGCTCTACTCCCGTCACACAAGGATACCGCTTCTCTCCGGTGACAGACGTTTACAGCTGCATTCGCGTCACACACGTATACCGCTATATTCCCGACACTCTTGTATACAACTTTTCTCCCGTTACACAATTTTCCCGCTGTTCTCCCGTCACACAAATATACCGCTGCACTGCCGTCACAGAATCATATCGCTGTAATCCAAGGTGACCGCTGTTCTCCCGTCACTCAAGAATATCGCTGTACTACATACAGTCACACAAGTATACCGCTCTACTCCCTTCACAGTAGTCACACAAGTATACCTCTGTTCTCCCTTCACACAAGTATTCCGCAGTACTGCAGTCACACAACTATACCGCTGTTCTGAAGTCACACAAGTTTACCGCAGCATTGCCGTAACAGAATCATATCGCTGTACTCCGGCACACAAGGAGACCGCTGTACTCCTGTCACACACGTTTACCGCTGCACTGCAGTCACACAATTATGCCGTTTTTCAACAGTCACACAAAGTATATCGCTGTCCTCCCGTCACACAATTATCCCGCTGGTCTCCCGTCACACAAATATAAAGTTATACTCCCATCACACAATTATACCGCTGTTCATTCACACAAATATACCCCTGCTCTCCGGTCACACAAGTATATTTCTGGATTTGGTGACAGTATTCCTCTGCTCTCCTTCACACAAGTATGCCGCTATATTCCCATCACAATTATACCGCTGTTCTCCCGTCACACTGGAATATCGCTGTACTGCTCGCATAGTATTCCGCTATGCTCCGTAACGCAAGTATTCAGCTGTTCTGCCCCATCACTGGGATGTTGCCGCTGCACTGCCGTCACAGAATCATATCGCTGTAATCCTGTCACAGAAGTGACCGCTGTTCTCCCGTCACTCAAGTATATCGCTGTGCTGCAGTCACACAATTAATACTCCCGTCACAGTAGTCACACAAGTATACCTCTGTCCCCCGTCAAACAAGTATACCTCTGTCCTGTTCGCACAACTTTACCGCTGTACTCCCGTCACATACGTTATACCGCTGTTCTCCTTCACAATTTGCCGCTGCGCTGCCGTACGCACGTATACCGCCGTACTCATGTCGCACAAGTATGCTGCTGTATTTCCGTCACACAATTAGATCGCTGTTCTTCCGTCACACAAAGGGCCCGCTGTAATCCTGTCACACAAGTTTACCGCTGCACTGCCATCACACAAGGATACCGTTGTTCTCCCGTCACACCATTATCCCGCTCTACTCCCGTCACACAAGGATACCGCTTCTCTCCGGTCACAGAAGTTTACAGCTGCATTCGCGTCACACACGTATACCGCTATATTCCCGACACTCTTGTATACAACTTTTCTCCCGTTACACAATTTTCCCGCTGTTCTCCCGTCACATAAATATACCGCTGCACTGCCGTCACAGAATCATCGCTGTAATCCAAGGTGACCGCTGTTCTCCCGTCACTCAAGAATATCGCTGTACTACATACAGTCACACAAGTATACCGCTCTACTCCCGTCACAGTAGTCACACAAGTATACCTCTGTCCTCCCGTCACACTAATTTACCGCTACACACCAAGCGTACAAGTATACAACTTTCCTCCCGTTACACAATTATCAAGCTAGTCTCCTGTTACACAAGTATACCGCTGCACTCTTGTCACACAAGTATAAAGCTATATTCCCGACACTCATGTATACAACTTTTCTCCCATCACACAATTATACCGCAGTTCACCCTTCACACAAATATACCGCTGCACTGCCGTCACAGAATCATCGCTGTAATCCAAGGTGACCGCTGTTCTCCCGTCACTCAAGAATATCGCTGTCCTCCCGTCACGCTGGTCTCCCGTCACACAAATATAAAGTTATACTCCCATCACTTTTAATTATGCCGCTGTTCATTCACACAAATATACCGCTGCTCTCCGGTCGCTGTTATTTCTGGATTTGGTGACGAGTATTCCCTCTGCTCTCCCTTCACACAAGTATACCGCTATATTCCCATCGCACAAGTATACCGCAGTTCTCCTTTCACACAAGTTTACCGCTGCACTGCCGTCACAGAATCATATCGCTGTAATCCCGTCACACAACGTGACCGCTGTTCTCCCGTCACACAAGAATATCGCTGTACTGCTCACGCAAGTATTCCGCTATACTCCCGTAACGCAAGTATTCAGCTGTTCTGCCGTCACACAAGTGTAGCGCTGCACTGCCGTCACAGAATCATATCGCTGTAATCCTGTCACACAACGTGACCGCTGTTTCTCCATCACTCAAGTTATCCTGTCATTCACACCGGTATGCCGCTGTTCTCCCGTCACTCAAGAATATCGCTGTACTGCAGTCACACAAGTATACCGCTCTACTCCCGTCACACAAGGATACCGCTTCTCTCCGGTGACAGACGTTTACAGCTGCATTCGCGTCACACACGTATACCGCTATATTCCCGACACTCTTGTATACAACTTTTCTCCCGTTACACAATTTTCCCGCTGTTCTCCCGTCACACAAATATACCGCTGCACTGCCGTCACAGAATCATATCGCTGTAATCCAAGGTGACCGCTGTTCTCCCGTCACTCAAGAATATCGCTGTACTACATACAGTCACACAAATATGCCGCTCTGCTCCTTCACGGTAGTCACACAAGTATACCTCTGTTCTCCCGTCACACAATTTACCGCAGTACTGCGGTCACACAACTATACCGCTGTTCTGAAGTCACACAGTTTACCGCAGCATTGCCGTAACAGAATCATATCGCTGTACTCCTGTCACAAAGGAGACCGCTGTACTCCTGTCACACACGTTTACCGCTGCACTGCAGTCACACAATTATGCCGTTTTTCCAGTCACACAAGTATATCGCTGTCCTCCCGTCACACAATTATCCCGCTGGTCTCCCGTTACACAAATATAAAGTTATACTCCCATCACACAATTATACCGCTGTTCATTCACAAAATATACCCCTGCTCTCCGGTCACACAAGTATATTTCTGGATTTGGTGACGAGTATTCCTCTGCTCTCCTTCACACAAGTATACCGCTATATTCCCATCGCACAATTATACCGCAGTTCTCCTTTCACACAAGTTTACCGCTGCACTCTCGTCACAGAATCATATCGCTGTAATCCCGTCACACAACGTGACCGCTGTTTCTCCGTCACTCAAGAATATCGCTGTACTGCCGTCACACAATCATACCGCTCTACTCCCGTCACACAAGGATACCGCTGTGTGCCGGTGAAAGACGTTTACAGCTGCATTCGCGTCACACATTATACCGCTATATTCCCGTCACTCTTGTATGTTTTCTCCGTTACACAATTTTCCTTTGTTCTCCCGTCACACAAATATACCGCTGCACTCCGTCACGTCATATCGCTGTAATCCAAGGTGACCGCTGTTCTCCCCGTCACTCAAGAATATCGCTGTACTACATACAGTCACACAATTATACCGCTATGCTCCGTCTGTGGTCACACAATCATACCTCTGTCCTCCCCGTCACACCTAATTTACCGCTACACACCAAGCGTACAAGTATACAACTTTCCTCCCGTTGCACAATTATCAAGCTAGTCTCCTGTTACTGGGTATCCCGCTGCACTCTTGTCACATATAAAGCTATATTCCCGACACTCATGTATACAACTTTTCTCCCATCACACAATTATACCGCAGTTCACCCTTCACAAATATACCGCTGCACTGCCGTCACAGGATCATCGCTGTAATCCAAGGTGACCGCTGTTCTCCCGTCACTCAAGTATCGCTGTCCTCCCGTCACACAATTATCCCGCTGGTCTCCTGTCACACAAATATAAAGTTATCCCATCACACAATTATACCGCTGTTCATTCACAAAAATACCGCTGCTCTCCGGTCACACAAGTATATTTTCTGGATTTGATGACGAGTATTCCTCTGCTCCCTTCACACAATTATACCGCTATGTTCCCATCACACAAGTTATACCGCTGTTCTCCCGTCACACAAGAATATCGCTGTGCTGCTCACGCAAGTATTCCGCTATACTCCCGTAACGCAAGTATTCAGCTGTTCTGCGTCACACTGGTTTAGCGCTGCACTGCCGTCACAGAATCATATCGCTGTAATCCTGTCACACCATTTCTCCTGTCACTCAAGAATATCCTGTACTGCATTCAAGTATACCGCTCTATCCTGTCACACAAGGATACCGCTTTCCGGTGACAGACGTTTACAGCTGCATTCACACACACGTATACCGCTATATTCCCGACACTCTTGTATACAACTTTTCTCCCATTACACAATTTTCCAGCTTTCTCCGTCACACAAATATACCGCTGCACTGCCGTCACAGAATCATATCGCTGTAATCCAAGGTGACCGCTGTTCTCCCGTCACTCAGAATATCGCTGTACTACACACGGTCACACAAGTTCCGCTCTACTCCGTGGTCACTCAAGTATACCTCTGTTCTCCCGTCACACAAGTATTCCGCAGTACTGCAGTCACGAATCTATCCGCTGTTCTGAAGTCACACAAGTTTACCGCTGCATTGCCGTAACTCAATCATATCGCTGTACTCCGGCACATAGTCACCGCTGTATACCGTCACGTTTACCGCTGCACTGCAGTCACACAATTTGCCGTTTTTTTCAACGTCACACAAAAGTATACCGCTGTTCACCCGTCACAGAAGCATACCGTTTGTTTTCCCGTCCATAATTATCCTGCCGTTCTCCCGTTACACAAATATACCGCTGCACTCCGGTCACATATCCCGCAGTATTCTCGCTGTCATGTCACAATAAAGCTTATCTCCGACACTCATGTCACAACTCCCATCCCATTATACCGCAGTTCTCCCTTCACACAATTATGCCGCTGCACTGTCGTCACAGAATCATCGCTGTAATCCAAGGTGACCGCTGTCCTCCGTCACTCTAATTTACCGCTACATGCCGTCACACTGAGTATACCTCTGTCCTGTGGTCACACGTTCCCCGCTGTACTCCCGTCAAACAATTATACCGCTGTTCTTCCTTCACTCCCGTCGCTGTACTGCAGTCACACAAGTATGCCGCTGTTCTGCCTTCACACTATATCGCTGTATTCCCGGCGTACACATTATACCGCTGTTTTCCAGTACAAGTATAAAACTTTCCGCCGTTACACAATTATCCCTGGCTGGTCTCCCGTTACACAAATGTAAAGTTATGCTCCCATCACACAATTATACCGCTGTTCATTCACACAAATGTACCCCTGCTCTCCGGTCACACAAGTATATTTCTGGATTTGGTGACGAGTATTCCCTCTGCCTCCCTTCACACAAGTATGCCACTATATTCCCATCGCACAAGTATACCGCTGTCCTCCTGTCACTCAAGTTTATCGCTGTCTCTCATCACTCAAATATACCGCTATATTCCCTCACACAAGTTTACCGCAGTTCTCCTTTCACACAAGGTTTACCGCTGCACTGCCGTCACAGAATCATATCGCTGTAATCCCTGTCACACAACGTGACCGCTGTTCTCCCGTCACACAAGAATATCGATGTACTGCGGTCACCGCAAGTATTCCGCTATAATCCCGTAACTCAAGTATTCAGCTGTTCTGCCGTCACACAAGTTTACCGCTGCACTGCCGTCACAGAATCATATCCTCAATCCTGTCCTCACAACGTGACCGCTGTTCTCCCATCACTCAAGAATACCGCTGTACTACATACAGTCACTACCAGTATACCGCTATACTCCCGTCACAGTAGTCACACAAGTATACCTCTGTCCTCCCGTCACACAAGTATACCGCTGTATGCCGTCACACAAGTATACCGCTATACTCCCGTCACAGTAGTCGCACACGTTTACCGCTGTACTCCCGTCACATACGTTATACCGCTGTTCTCCCTTCACACAAGTATACCGCTGCACTGCCGTCACAAACGTATACCGCTGTACTCATGTCGCACAAGTATACTGCTGCACTGCAGTTCTTCAACTATACCGCTGTTCTCCCGTCACAACAGTTTAACGCAGCATTGCCATCACAGAATCATATCGCTGTAATCCAAGGTGACCTCTGTTCTCCCGTCACTCAAGAATATCAGCTGTGCCTGCATACGGTCACACAAGTATTCCGCTCTCCTCCGTCACAGTAGTCACACAAGTATTCCGCTGTCACTCCCGTCACACTAGTTTACCGCTACACTGCCGTCACAGAATCATATCGCTGTAATCCCGTCACACAAGGTGACCGCTGTTTCTCCGTAACTCAAGAATCTCTGTGTACGTACCAGTCACACAAGTATACCGCTCTACTCCCGTCACAGTAGTCACACAAGTATACCTCTGTCCTCCCGTCACACTAATTTACCGCTACACTGCCGTCACAGAATCATATCGCTGTAATCCCGTCACACAAGAATATCGATGTACTGCAGTCACGCAAGTATTCCGCTATACTCCCGTAACTCAAGTATTCAGATGTTCTGCCGTCACACAAGTTTACCGCTGCACTGCCGTCACAGAATCATATCGCTGTAATCCAAGGATACCGCTGTTCTCCTGTCACTCAAGTTTATCGCTGTCTCTCATCACTCAAATATACCGCTATATTCCCCTCACACAAGTTTACCGCAGTTCTCCTTTCACACAAGTTTACCGCTGCACTGCCGTCACAGAATCATATCGCTGTAATCCTGTCACACAACGTGACCGCTGTTCTCCCGTCACACAAGAATATCGATGTACTGCAGTCACGCAAGTATTCACTCCCCGTAACTCAACACAACTATTCAGCTGTTCTGCCGTCACACTAATTTACCGCTGCACTGCCGTCACACAATCATATCCTTTTAATCCTGTCACTTTTATACCGCTGTTCTCCGTTCACTCAAAGATATCGCTGTACTGCGGTCACACCAATATATGCCTATACTCCCGTCACAGTAGTCACACAATTATACCTCTGTCCTCCCGTCACTAAATATACCTCTGTCACTCCGTCGCGCACGTTTATTTCTGATCCCCGTCCGCATACGTTATGCCGCTGTTCTCCCTTCACATAATAATATCGCTGCGCTGCCATCGCACAGTATGCCGCCCTACTCGTCACGCAGTAGTCATCGCTATTTTCCGTCCGCCCAACATGGATCGCTGTTATCCCAAGCAAGGGCCCGCTGTCCTCCTGTCACACTGGTTTACCGCTGCACTGCCGTCACAGGGAATTCTGTTGTTCTCCCGTCACACCATTATCCGCCTCTGTTCTCCCGTCACATTAAGGATACCGCTATCTCCGGTCACAGAAGTTTATTTCTGCATTCGCGTCACACGTATACCGCTATGTTCCCTTCACACTCTTGTATACAACTTTTTCCCGTTACTTTCGTTTTCCGCTGTTCTCCCGTCACACAAATATACCGCTGCACTGCCGTCACAGAATCATCGCTGTAATCCCGTCAAGGTTACCGCTGTTCTCCCGTCACTCAAGAATATCGCTGCAGTCGTACCGCCTCAGTCACACAAGTATACCGCTCTACTCCCGTCACAGTAGTCACTCAAGTATACCTCTGTCCTCCTGTCACTAATTTACCGCTGCTACACACCAAGCGTACAAGTATACAACTTTCCTCCTGTTACACAATTATCAAAATAGTCTCCTGTTACACAAGTATACCGCTGCACTCTTGTCACACAAGTATAAAGCTATATTCCGACACTCATGTATACAACTTTTCTCCCATCACAAATTACCGCAGTTCACCCTTCACACAAATATACCGCTGCACTGCCGTCACAGAATCATCGCTGTAATCCAAGGTGACCGCTGTTCTCCCGTCACTCAAGAATATCGCTGTCCTCCCGTCACACAATTATCCATGGGTCTCCCGTCACACAAATATAAAGTTATACTCCCATCACACAATTATACCGCTGTTCATTCACAAAATATACCGCTGCTCTCCGGTCACACAAGTATATTTCTGGATTTGGTGAGTATTCCTCTGCTCTCCTTCACACAAGTATACCGCAGTATTCCCATCGCACAAGTATATCGCTGTTCTCCCGTCACACAAATATCGCTGTACTTGCTCACGAATCATATTCCGCTATACTCCCGTAACGCAAGTATTCAGCTGTTCTGCCGTCACACAAATTGTAGCGCTGCACTGCCGTCACAGAATCATATCGCTGTAATCCTGTCACCAACGCGTGACCGCTGTTCTCCCGTCACTCAAGAATATCGCTGTAATGCATTCACACAAGTATACCGCTCTACTCCGTCACACAAGGATACCGCCTCTCCGGTACAGAAGTTTACAGCTGCATTCGCGTCACACATTATATACCGCTATATTCCCGACACTCTTGTATAAAACTTTTCTCCCGTTACAATTTTCCGCTGTTCTCCCTTCACACAAATATACCGCTGCACCTGCTGTCACAGAATCATATCGCGCTGTAATCCAAGGTGACCGCTGTTCTCCCCGTCACTCAAGAATATCGCTGTGCTACATACAGTCACACAAGTATACCGCTCTACTCCCTTCACAGTAGTCACACAAGTATACCTCTGTTCTCCCTTCACACAAATTTACCGCTACACTGCCGTCACAAAGTATACCTCTGTTCTGTAGTCACACACGTTTACCCGCTGCATTGCCGTAACAGGTATCATATCGCTGTTCGGCCTTCACACAAGGATGCCGCTGTACTGCACGCACACGTTTACCGCTGTACTGCAGTCACACAATTATGCTGTTTTTCAGCAGTCACAAATATACCGCTGTTCACCGTCACAAGCATACCGTTTGTTTTCCCGTCCACAATTAATTGTCTGCCGTTTCTCCCGTTACACAAATATACCGCTTCTCTCGGGTCCTCAATTATCCCGCGGTATTCACGGCGCACAATTATGCTGCTGCACTCATGTCACACAAGTATAAAGTCCTCCCGACACTCAAGTTTATCGCCCGTCTTTTCCTCCCATCACCGCAGTTATTCCGCGGTTCTCCCTTCACACAAGTTGATATGCCGCTGCATTGCCGTCACAGAATCATCGCTGTAATCAATCAAGACCGCTGTCCTCCGTCACTCTAATTTACCGCTACACTGCCGTCACACAAGTATGCCTCTGTCCTAGTCACACACGTTCCCCCGCTGTCCTCCCGTCACACAATTATACCGCTGTTCTTCCTTCACACAATTATACCGCTGTACTGCGCAGTCACACAACTATACCGCTGTTCTGCCTTCACACAAATATATCGCTGCAATCTTCCGGCGTCACAACTTATACCGCTTTGTTTTCCAATCACACAAGTATACTTTCCGCCGGGTACATAATTATCTGCCTGTCCTCCCGTTACGCAAATATAAAGTTATACTCCCATCACACAACTATACCGCTGTTCAATTCACACAAATATACCCTGCTCTCCGGTCACACAAGTATATTTCTGTTACTGGTGAGCCGATAAGTTTCCTCTGCTCTCCTGCTCACACAAGAGTATGCCGCTTTTCCACAGTCACGCAAAGTATGCCGCTGTCCTCCTGTCACTCAGGTTTATCGCTGCACTCTCATCACTCAAATATACGCTATATTCCCCTCAAACAAGTTTACCGCAGTTCTCCTTTCACACAAGTTTACCGCTGCACTGCCGTCACAAATATCATATCGCTGTAATCCTAGCGTCACAACGTACCGCTTTTTCTCCCGTCACACAACTATATCAATGTAGTCTGCAGTCACGCAAGTATACCGTTGTTCCCGTCACAGTAGTCCACAAGTAAACCGCTGTCCTCCGTCACTGGAAACCACGCTATATGCCTTCACACAATTATACTCTGTCCTGTAAATCGCTGCTCTCCGGTCACACAAATTTACCGCTGTACTCCCGTCACATGGCTTATGCCGCTGTTCTCCTTCACACAAATACCGCTGTTTCCCATTGCCGTCTTTAAATATACCGCTGTACTCATGTCACTGGTTTACCGCTGCACCCCGTCTTCAATATACCGCTGTTCTCCCGTCACAGAGGTATACCTGCATGTACTCCCGTCACACAAGAATATTACTGTTCTGCCCGTCACAAAAGTTTAACGCTGCGCTGCCGTAACGGAATCATATCAGCTGTTGTCTCCTGTCACACGTTTACCGCTGCACTGCAGTCACACAATTATGCCGTTTTCAACAGTCACAAAGTATATGCCATGTTCACAACGTGACCCGTTGTTTTCCCGTCACCCGTTATCCTGCCGTTCTCCGTTGCACCATATATCAACTTCTCCGGTCACACATTATCCCCGCATTATTCACGGTCACAGAAGTATGCCGCTGCACTCATGTCACTACGTATACCTATATTCCCGACACTCATGTATGCAACTTTTCCCCATCACACACATTTTACCGCAGTTCTTCCCTTCACACAAATATACGCTGCACTGCCGTCACAGAATCATCGCTGTAATCCAAGGTGACCGCTGTTCTCCGTCATCAAAGGGCTATATCGCTGTCCCGTCACACAATTATCCGCTGGGTCCTCACTGGGTATCCCGCTGTAGCCGTCACACAGGTATACCGCTGTCCTCGTCTCACAGTTATACCTCTGTCACTCACGTCACTCTAATTTACCGCCTGCTACCCTCACACACACCTCTGTTTCATGGTTCTACGCTGTGTCCCACAGGTATAACGTGATGTTCTTCCTTCACACGTATACCGCTGTGCTGCGGTCAAACACTATACCGCTGTTCTGCCTTCACAAAATATCGCTGTATTCCGGCGTACAAGTACCGCTGTTTTCCAGTCACACAAGTATAAAACTTTCGCCCGTTACATAATTATCTAGCTGGTCTCCGTTACACAAATATAAAGTTATGCTCCCATCACACAGTTATGCCGCTGTTCGTTCACACAAAATATACCCTGCTCTCCCGGTCACAAGGTATGTTCTGGTTTGGTGACGGTGTTCCTCTGCTCTCCTTCACACAACGTATGCCGCTATGTTCCCATCGCACAAGTATACCCGCTGTCCTCCTGTCATCGGTTTATCGCTGCTCTCTCATCATCAAATATACCGCTATATTCCCTCACAAGTTTACCCACGCAGTTCTCCTTTCACACAAGTTTACCGCTGCACTGCCCGTCACAGAATCATATCGCTGTAATCCTGTCACACAACGTGACCGCTGTTCTCCGTCACCAAGAATATCGCTGTGCTGCAGTCACGCAAGTATTCCGCTATACTCCCCGTAACTAAAATAATCCTGTTCTGCCGTCTGGGATTTACCGCTGCACTGCCGTCACAGAATCATATCGCTGTAATCCTGTCACACAAGTACCTGTTCTCCCGTCACTCAAGAATATCGCTGTGCTGCAGTCACCAAGTATACCTCTGTCCAGTAGTCGCACACGTTTACCGCTGTACTCCCGTCACATAGTTATACCGCTGTTCTCCCTTCACACAAGTATACCGCTGCACTGCCGTCACAGAATCATATCGCTGTAATCCAAGGTGACCTCTGTTCTCCCCATCACTAAGAGTGTCGCTGTACCATACAGTCACACAGAATGCCGCTCTGCTCCTGTCACGGTAGTCACACAAGTATGCCTCTGTCCTCCGTCACACTAATTTAGCGCTACACTGCCGTCACAGGATCATATCGCTGTAATCCTGTCAAACAAGAATATCGATGTGCTGCAGTCACGCAAGTATTCCGCTATAGTCCGTAATTCAAGTATTCAGTGTTCTGCCGTCTGCACAAGTTTTACCGCTGCAAGTCACAGAATCATATCGCTGTAATCCAAGGGATACCGCTTCGTTCTCCCGTCACTCAGTATATCGCTGTACTACATGCAGTCACTGTATGCCACTCTATTCCTTCAAAGTAGTGCAGAACCTCAATGTCACTCCCGCACTAATTTACCGCTAGACTGCCGTCACGAGACCTCTGTCCTGTAGTCACACACGTTTACGCTGTTCCCATCGCACAAGGGTATACTGCAGTTCTCCCTTCACTACTAAGTTTACCGCAGTACTGCAGTCACAGAATCATATACCGCGGTTCTGTCACACAAGTTTACCGCAGCATTGCCGTAACAGAATCACCTCCAGCTGTACTCCGGCACACGCAAGGGACGCTGCTCCTGTCACGTTTACCGCTGCACTGCAGTCACACATGTATGCCGTTTTTCCAGCAGTCGCACAATCATTATGCCGCTGTTCACCCGTCACAGAAGCATACCGTTGTTTTCCGTCACCAAGAATATCCTGCCGTTCTCCAGTCACACAATATATCGCTTCTCCCTGTCACATGTATCCCTGCAGTATTCACGGCTTTCAGAAGTTTACCGCTGCACTCATGTCACACAAAATAAAGCTATATTCCCACTTTGATGCAACTTTTCTCCCATTACACAATTATACCGCAGTTCTCCTTCACAAATTAATATACCGCTGCACTGCCGTCACAGAATCATCGCTGTAATCAAGGTGACCGCTGTTCTCCCGTCACTCAAGAATATCCTTTGTCCTCCCGTCACTGAATTATCCCGCTGGGTCTCCCACGTCACACAGTATACCACTGCCGTCTACACGAGTTCACCGCTGAAATCACGTCACGCAATTATTACCTCGTCCTCCCGTCACTCTAATTTACGCTACACTACCGTCACACAAGTATGCCTCTGTCCTGTAGTCACACGTTTACCGCTGTACTCCCGTCAAACGATTATAACGCTGTTCTTCCTTCACACATGCCGCTGTACTGCGGTCCACTGCACTATGCCGCTGTTCTGCCTTCACTACAAATATATCGCTGTATTCCCCGGCGTGCAAATTATGCCGCTGTTTTCAGTCACTGGGGTATGAGCTTTCCCCCGTTACATGAATTATCCTGGCTGGTTGCTCCGTTGCACAAATGCTCAGTTATGCTCCCATCCGCACAGTTATACCGCTGTTCGTTTCACTGGAAATATACCCTGCTCTCGGTCACACCGGTATGTTTCTGGTTTTGGTGACGGATTTCCTCTGCTCTCCCTTCACACAAGTATACCGCTATGTTCCCCATCGCACCGAGGCACCCTTTGTCCTCCTGTCATCAGGTTTATCGCTGTCTCTCATCACTCAAATATGCCGCTATATTTCCCTCACACACAGTTTACCAGTTCTCCTTTCACACAAGTTTTACCGCTGCTTTGCGTCACAGAATCGCATCGCTGTAATCCTGTCACACAACGATACCGCTGTTCTCCGTCACACAAAGAATATCGATGTGCTGCAGTCACGCAAGTATTCCGCTATACTCCCGTAACTCAAGTATTCAGCTGTTCTGCCGTCACACAAGTTTACCGGATGCACTGCCGTCACAGAATCATATCGCTGTAATCCAAGGATACCGCTGTTCTCCCGTCACATAAAATAACGCTCTACCCCCGTCAAACAATTATCCCGCTGTTCTCCCGTCACACAAATATACCGCTGTACTCCCGTCACAGAAGTATACCGTTTCAGTCATGTCACACACGTTTACCGCCGTACTCCAGTCACCAAGGACATCGCTAAACTGCCGTCACACACGTTTACCGCTGTTCTCCCGTCACACAAATATAAAGTTGCACTCCCATCCCACATTGTTGCCTCTCTTCTTCTCGGTTTTTTACAAGTACTTCCTATGCTTTTACTGGACCTCTCTGGTGGCTTAAAAGTAGCTTCCTATGCTTTTACCAAACCTCTATACCATAAA
>CM072681.1:8868216-8948956 GCA_036884735.1 Huso huso | reverse complement strand
GTAAAGCACAGATGGGTATGGTAAAGCAAAGGGGAATCATTGTAAGGCACAGGCACAAGTTACTGGTAAAGCACAGACAGGTATGGTAAAAGCACAAATGAGCATTGTAATGCACAGACAGGTATGGTAAAGCACAGGGGATCATTTTATAGCACAGGCATACATGGTAAAGCACAGACAGGTATGAGTGAAATCACTGAGAGGTATTGTAATCCACAGGAAGCATACAATGCACAGATAGGTATTGTTATAGCACTGACAGATATGGCAAAACACATGAAGGTATTTCTAAATCACAGGGAAGAATTTTAAATCACAGGGAGAGGTCTGGTAAAGCCCAGGAAAGCATTGTTAAGCACAGAGAGGTCTGGTAAGCACATGAAAGTATTTTAAATCACAGGAAGAATTTAAATACACAGAGAGGTATGGTAAAGCACAAGGAAGGATTTTTAAATGCACAGAGAGGAATGGGGAAAACACATGAAGGCATTCTAAAATCAAGACATGTATTAAAATCACTCAGACAGATATGGGAAAGCACAGGGAAGGATTGTAATGCACAGGGAAGCATTTTTAAATCACAGAGAGGTATGGTTAAAGCATAGAAACATTCTAAAATCAAAGACAGGTATGGTAAAGCTCAGGGGAAGCATTTTATAGTATAGAGAGCATAATAAAGCATAAGGGAAGCATTTTTTAAACCACAGAAAGGTTATAGAAGTAAAGCTCAGGGATACATTGTAATTCAGTGGGATGCATTGTAAAGCACAGGAATCATGGTAAAGCACAAAGCATAGTAATTGGTAATAGCACTGACAGATATGGCACAATTGTAAACATTGATGCATTCTAAAGCACAGACAGGTATGGGAAAACACAGGGAAGCATTATGTAAATCACTAGGGAAGATAGAATTTTAATCATGACAGATATGGGAAAACACATTTGCATTCTAAAACAAAGATAGGTTTGGGAAAGCACAGGGAAGGATTTTAATGCACAGACAGGGCATGGTAAAGCACAGGAAATCATGGTAAAGCACAGGCACATTGCAAAGCACAGACAGGTATGGCCAAAACATGGGAAGCTTTATAATGCACAGGGAAGAATTTTAAATCACAGAGAGGTATGGTAAAACACAAAGAAGCATTGTAAACAAGTAGGTAAAAACACAGGGAAGCATTTTATAGTATAGAGAGGTTTGGAAAATAGGAAGCATTTTTTAAGCACAGAGAGGTCTGGTAAAGCATAGGGAAGCATTCTAAAGCACTGAGAGGTATGGTAAAACACAGGGGCATGGGAAATGCACAGGGAGGCAAATTGTTAAAGCACTGACAGATAAAAAAACACATTTATGCATTTTAAAGCACAGAGGGAAAAGGGAAAGCACAGGAAGGATTGTAATGCTCAGATAGGTATGGTAAAGCACAGTAAATCATTGTCAGGCACAGGCATACATTTAAAGCACAGGGACAGACATGGCAAAACACAGAAGGTCTGGTAAATCATAGGGAAGAATTTTAAATCACAGAGAGGTATGGTAAAGCACAGGGAAGCATTCTAATGCAAAGACACGTATGGTAAAGCTCAGGGAAGCATTTTATAGTATAGGAGAGGTTTAATTAAAGCACAGGGATACATTTAAAACCCAAAGAGAGGTCTGGTAAAAGCATAGGGAAGCATTTTAAATCAGTGAGAGGTATGCTAAAACACAAGGGAAACATTGTAATGCACAGATAGGTATTGTTATAGCACTGACAGATATGGTAAAATACATTGATGCATTCTAAAGCACAGAGGGTATGGGAAAACACAAAGGGAAGCATTGTAATGCAAGGGAAGGTATGGGAAAGCTCAGGGGTCATTTAAGCAAAGATAGGTTTGGTAAAGCATGACAGATATGGCAAAACACATTTAAGCATTTTAAAGCGAGAGAGGTAAGGGGAAAAGCAGGGGAAGGATTTATAATGCACAGATAGGTATGGTAAAGCACAGGAAATCATTGTAAAGGCACAGGCATACATTATATAAAGCACAGACAGGTATGGTAAAAACACATGAAGGTATTGTAAATCATAGGGAAGTAAAGCACAGAGAGGTAAAAAGCACAGAGAAGCATTGTAATGCAGAGACAGGTATTGTAAAACATATGACAGATATTATAAAACACAGGGATGCATTCTAAAGCACAGAGAGGTAAAGAAAGCACAGGGGAAGCATTGTAATGCCAGATAGGTATGGTAAAGCACAGGGAGGCATTTTATATACATGCAATACATTGTAAAGCACAGGGAGGTAGAATTGTAAAATCACATGAAGGTATTGTAAATCACAGGGAGGGTATGGTAAATCACAGAGAAGCATGGTAAAGCACAGACAAGTATGGTAAACCAGAGAGAGTTAAAGCTTAAAACACATTGATTGTTATAGCACTGACAAAATGGCAAAACAAGCATTTATGGTCAAGCAGAGGTATGGAAAGCACAGGGAAGGATTGTAATGCACAGAGAGGTATGGTAAACCACAGGAAATCATTGTAAAGGCACAGGCATACATTGCAAATCACAACAGGTATGGCAAAACACATGAAGGTATTGTAAATCACAGGGAAGAATTTTAAATCACAGAGAGGTATGGTAAAAGCACAAAGAAGCATTCTAAAGCAAAGAGGGTATTAAAGCTCAGGGAAGCATTTTATAGTATAGAGAGGTTTGGTAAAGCATAGGGAAATTTTTAAGCATAGAGAGGTCTGGTAAAGCATAGGGAAGCATTGTAAAATCAGTGGGAGGTATGCTAAACACAGGGAATCATTGTAATGCACAGATAGGTATTGTTATAGCACTGACAGATATGGCAAAATACATTGATGCACATTAAAGCACAGAGAGGTATGGGAAAGCAAAGGGAAGCATTATAAACAGAGTAGGTATGCTAAAGCTCAGGGAATCATTATAAGGAAAGATAGGTTTGGTATAGCACTGACAGATATGGCAAAACACAGTGCATTCTAAAGCACAGAGAGGTAAGGGAAAGCACAGGGAAGGATTGTAATGCTCAGATAGGTATGGTAAAGCACAAGGAAATCATTGTAAGGCACAGGCACATTTACAAAGCAGACAGATATGGCAAAACACATGAATAAATTACAGGGAAGAATTTTAAACATAGTAAGTATGGCAAAAGCACAAGGAAGGCATTAATAAATCCAAGGGAGGTATTGTAAAGCACAGGAAATTCTAAACCAGAGGGGTTTGGCAAAGGCACAGGAAGCATTTTAATGCACAGACAGGTATGGCAAAACACATGACAGCTATTTATGTAAATCATAGGGAAGTGTTGTAAATCACAGAGAGGTATGGGAAAGCTAACAGGAAGGATTGCATTCTCAGAAGGTATGGTAAAGCACAGGAAATCATTGTAAGGCACAGGCATACATTTAAAGCACAGACAGGTATGGTAAAACACAGGAATATTGTAAAAGCAGGGAAGAATTGTAAATCCACAGAGAGGTATGGTAAAGCACAAAGAAGGGTAAATCTCATAAGGTAGCAAACAGACAGGTATTGCAAAGTTTTGGAAGCATTTAAAGCACAGAGAGGTATGGGAAAGCACAGGGAAGGATTGTAATCTCAGAGAGGGTATGGTAAGCCCCACAGGGAAATCAAACATAGGCACAGGCATACATTGCAAAAGCACAGACAGGTATGGTAAAACACAAGGAAGGTATTTTAACCAAAGGGTATGGTTTTAAATCACTGCAAAGGTATGGTAAATCAAGGAAGCATTTTAAAGCACAGATAGGTATGGCATAAAGCATGAAAGGTCATTGTAAATCCATAGGGAATATTTTAAATCTGAGAGAGGTATTATAACAAAAAGCATTCTAATGCAAGACTATTATGGTAAAGCTCAGGGAAGCATTTTTAAACACAGAGAGAGGGTTTTGGTAAAAAACACAAGGAAGCATTTGTAAAGCACAGAGAGGTATGGTAAAAAAGCACAGGGAAGCATTTAATGCACATTTTAAGCACCTGACAAATAACAGGGAAGCATTTTAAAGCACAGAGAGGTATGGTAAAGCACATAGGGAAGATTGTAAATGCACAGATAGGTATGGGAAAGCACAGGGAATCAAGTAATGGCAAAGATAGGTTTGGTAAAGCACAGACAGATATGGTAAAACACACTGATGCATTGTAAAAGCAAAGAGGTAAGGGAAAAGCAGGGAAGGATTGTAATATTCAGATAGGTATAGTAAAGCTGGGGAATCAGGTATGGCAAAAAGAGCACATTGCAAAGCACAGAGGTATGATTTTTAAACACAAAGGTATTGTAAAGCACAGGGAAGAATTTTAAATCACTGAGAGAGGTATGGTAAAGCACAAGGGAAGCATTTGTAATGCACAGATAGGTATTCTTAAAGCATTTGACAGATATGGCAAAACATTTGATGCATTCTAAAGCACAAGAGAGGTATGGTAAAAAGCACAGGGAAGGATTGTAATGCACAGATAGGGGTAAAAAACATTAAGCAAAAAGCACAGGGAAGCATTGTAATGCACACAGAGGTATGGTAAAAGCACAGGAAATCATTGTAAGGGCACAGGCATACATGCAAAACACAGACAGGTATAGCAAAACACATGAAGTTATTGTAAATCACAGGGAAGAATTTTAAAGCAGAGAGGTATGGTAAAGCACAAAGAAGCATTCACAAAGCAAAGACACGTATGGTAAAGCTCAGGGAAGCATTTTATACTATAGAGAGTTATGGTAAAGCACAGGAATGCATTGTATTGTTATAGCACTGACAGATATGGCAAACACATTGATGCATTGTAAATCACAGAGAGGTATGGAAAGCTGGGGGGAAGCATTGTAAAGGCCCTGGCACATTGCAAAGCTCAGACAGGTTGTTATAAAACAGATGAAGGTATTGTAAAACATAGAGATACATTGTAAAAACATATAGAGGTATGGTAAAGCACAGGGAAGCATAGTAATGCACAGATAGGTATTGTTATAGTACTGACAGATATAGCAAAAAAACACATTGATGCATTCTAAAGCAGATTTTAATGCTCAGATAGGTATGGAAAGCACAGGGAATCATTGTAAGGCACAGAGATACATTGGAAAACACAGACAGGTATGGTAAAACACATGAAGGTATTGTAAATCACAGGGAAGAATTTTAAATCACAGAGGATGGTAAAGCACATGGAAGCATTGTTTTATTGTTATTGCACTGACAGATATGGCAAAACACATTGATGCATTCTATTTCACAGAGAGGTATGGGAAAGCACAGGAGCATAGTAAAAGGCAAAGATAGGTTTGGTATAGCACTGACAGATATGGCAAAACACACTGAGGCTTTGTAAAGCACAGAGAGGTAAGGAAAAGCACAGGGAAGGATTGTAATATTCAGATAGGTATAGAAAGCACAGGGAATCATTGTAAGGCACAGGCATACATTGCAAAGCTCAGACAGGTATGGCAAACACATAAAGGTATTGTAAAAGCACAGAGATACATAAAACATAGCGAGGTATGGCTAAAGCACCAGGGAAGCATAGTAATGCACAGATAGGTATTGTTATAGCATATGACAGATATGACAAAACACTGGGGAATACATTCTAAAGGACACAGATGTAAGAGAAAGCACAGGGAAGGATTGTAATGCACTAGTAGGTATGGTAAAGCACAGGGAATCATTTTATAGCACAAAGATAGGTTTGTTATAGCACTGACAGATATTTAAAACACACTGATGCTTTCCAAAAGCAAAGAGAATCATTGAAATGCACAGGAAGGATTGTAATATTCAGATAGGTATAGAAAGCACAGGGAATCATTGTAAAAGCACAGACATACATTACAATGGTAAAGACAGGTATGGCAAAACACATGAATTATTGTAAATCACAGGGAAGAATTTTAAATCACAGAGGTATGGTAAAGGGATGGTAAACAGGGAAAGCACAGAGAGGTATGGTAAAACACAAAGGTATTGTAAATCATAGGGGTTGTAAATCACTGAGGGTATGGGGAAAGCACAGGGAAGCATATAAAGCACAGATAGGTATTTTAAAGCACTGACAGATTTGGCAAAACACATTGATGCATTGTATAGCACAGAGAGGTATGCATTGGAAAACACAGGAAGCATTGTAATGCACCAGTAGGTATGGGAAAGCACAGGGGAATCATTGTAAGGCACTGGCATACATTAACAAAGCACAGACAGGTATTGGCAAAACACATGAAGGTATTGTAAATCACAGGGAAGAATTTTTAATCACACAGAGGTATGGTAAAGCACAAACAAGCATTCTAAAGCACAGAGGTGGTGGCAAAAACACATGAAGCATATTGTAATCCATAGAGATACAAAAAGGATATGAGGTATGGTTTTAGCACAGGAAGTACATAGTAATGCACAGATAGGTATTGTTATAGCACTGACAGTTATGGCAAAACACATTTATGCATTCTAAAGCACAGAGAGGTAAGGAAAAGCACAGGGAAGCATTTAAGCTCAGAGAGGTATGGTAAAGCACAGGAAATCATTGTAAGACACAGGGCACATTGCAAAAAACAGACAGGTATGGCAAAACACATGAAGCTATTGTAAATCACAGGGAAGAATTTTAAATCACAGAGAGGTATGTTAAAGCACAAAGAAGCATTCTAAAGCAAAGACACGTATGGTAAAGCTCAGGAAGCATTTTATAGTATATAGAGGTTTGGTAAAGCATAGGGAAGCATTTTTAAGCACAGAGGTCTGGTAAAGCATAGGAAGTATTTGTAAATCACTGAGAGGTATGGTAAAAGCACAGGAAGCATAGTAATGCACAGATAGGTATTGTTATAGCACTGACAGATATGGCAAAAAACACATTTATGCATTCTAAAGCACAGAGGTAAGGGAAAGCACAGGGAAGGATTGTAATGCTCAGATAGGTATGGTAAAACACAGGAAATCATTGTAAGGCACAGGCATACATTGCAAAGCACAGACAGGTATGGCAAAACACATGAAGGTATTGTAAATCACAGGGAAGAATTTTAAATCACAGAGAGGTATGGTAAAGCACAAAAAAGCATTCTAAAGCACAGATAACTTTAAAAAACACATGAAAGCATTGGTAATCCACAGATACATTGTAAATCACTGGGGAAGCATGGTAAAGCACATGAAGCATAGTAATGCAAAGATATGGTATTGTTATATACTGACAGATATGATCAAAACACATTGTATGCATTCTAATGGCAACACAGATCTAAGGAAAGCACAGGGAAGGATTGTAATGCACAGAGGTATGGTAAAGCACAGGGAATCATTGTAAGGCAAAGATAGGTTTGCATAGCACTGACAGATATGGCAAAACACATTTACATGCTTTTCTAAAGCACAGAGAGGTATGGGAAAACACAGGGAAGGATTGTAATGCTCCAGATAGGTATGGTAAAGCACAGGGAAATCATTGTAAGGCACAGGCATACATTGCAAAGCACAGACAGGTATGGCAAAAACACATGAAATTATTGTAATGCTCAGGGAAGAATTTTAAAATCACAGGAGAGGTATGGTAAAGCACAAAAAAGCATTCTAAAGCACAAAGGCAAAACACATACAAGGTAAAGCACAGGGAAGTATTTTTCATAGAGAAAACACAAGCATTCTAAAAGGTATGGTAAAAGCATGAAGGGAAGTATTGTAAATCACTGAGAGGTAAGGGAAAGCACAGGGAAGGATTGTAATGCTCAGATAGGTATTGTTATAGCACTGACAGATATGGCAAAACACATTTATGCATTCTAAAGCACAGAGAGGTAAAGGAAAGCACAGGGAAAGATTGTAATGCTCATATAGGTATGGTAAAGCACAGGAAATCATTGTAAGGCTCAGGCATACATTGCAAAGCACAGACAGGTATGGCAAACACATGAAGGTATTGTAAATCACAGGGAAGAATTTTAAATCACAGAGAGGTATGGTAAAGCACAAACAAGCATTCTAAAGCACAGAGAGGTATGGCAAAACCCATGAAGGTATTGTAAATCATAGGGAAGTGTTGTAAATCTCAGAGAGGTATGGTAAAGCACAAGGGAAGCATTCTAAAGCAAAGACACCCAGGTGGTAAAGCTCAGGAAGCATTTTATAGTATAGGAGGTTTGGTAAAGCAGGGAAGCATTTTTTAAAGCACAGAGGGAATGGTAAAAGCAAAGGAAGTATTGTAAATCACTGAGAGGAATGGTAAAGCTCAGGGAAGCATAGTAATACAGACAAGTATTGTTTTGACAGATATGGCAAAACACATTTATGCATTCTAAATCACAGAGGTCAGTATGGGAAAGCACAGGGAAGGATTGTAATGCACTAGTAGGTATGGGAAAGCACAGGGAATCATTGTAAGGCAAAGATAGGTTTGGTATAACACTGACAGATATGGCAAAACACACTGATGCATTATAAAGCACAGAGAGGTAAAGGGAAAAGCTCAGGGAAGGATTGTAATATTCAGATTTGTATTAAAAGCACAGGGAATCATTGTAAAGGCACAGACATACATTACAAAGCACAGAGAGGTATGGCAAAACACATGAAGGTATTGTAATCCATAGGTACAATTTTAAATCACAGAGACATAGCACTTTTACCCAGGGAAGCATTGTAATGCACAGATAGGTATTCTTATAGCACTGACAGATATGGCAAAACACATTGATGCATTCTAAAGCACAGAGAGGTATGGGAAAGCACAGGGAAGGATTGTAATGCTCAGATAGGTATGGTAAAGCACAGGGAAGCATTGTAATGCACACAGAGGTATGGTAAAGCACAGGGCATCGTTGTAAGGCACAGGCATACATGCAAAACACAGACAGGTATAGCAAATCACATGAAGTTATTGTAAATCACAGGGAAGAATTTTAAAGCAGAGAGGTATGGTAAAGCACAAAGAAGCATTGTAAAGCAAAGACACATTATGGTAAAAGCATAGGAAGCATTTTATAGTATAGAGAGTTATTGTAAATCACAGGAATGCATTGTATTGTTATAAATCATATGGCAAAACACAGATATTCTAAATCCACAGAACTATGGGAAATGGGGAAGGATTATGCACAGATAGGTATGGTAAAACACAGGAATCATTGTAAAGGCACAGGCATACATTGCAAAGCACAGACAGGTATGGCAAAACACATGAAGGTATTGTAAGGCACAGGGAAGAATTTTAAATCACAGACAGGTATGGTAAAGCACAAAGAAGCATTCTAAAGCACAGAGAGGGTATGGTAAAAAGCTCAGGGAAGCATTTTATAGTATAGAGAGGTTTGGTAAAGCATAGGGAAGCATTTTTAAGCACAGAGGTCTGGTAAAGCATAGGGAAATTTAAATCACTGAGAGAGGTATGGTAAAACACAGGGAATCATAGTAATGCACAATAGGTATTGTTATAGCACTGACAGATATGGTAAAACACATTGATGCATTCTAAAGCACAAGAGGTATGGGAAAGCACAGGGAAGCATTTTAAATGTCAAAAGAGAGGTATGGGAAAGCTCAAAAATCATTTAAGGCAAAGATAGGTAGTGTTATAGCACTGACAGATATGGCAAAACACATTGATGCATTCTAAACCACAGAGAGGTAAGGGAAAGCACAGGGAAGGATTGTAATGCTCAGGAGGTATGGTAAAGCACAGGAAATCATTGTAAGGCACAGGCATACATTGCAAAGCACAGACAGGTATGGTAAAACACATGAAGCTATTGTAAATCTGGGAAGAATTTAAATCACAGAGAGGTATGGTAAAAGCACAAACAAGCATTCTAAAGCACAAAACAATAGGGATGGCAAAACACATGAAGGTATGGTAAATCATAGGGAAGTGTTGTAAAATCACAGAGAGAGGTATGGTAAAGCTCAGGGAAGCATTTAATGCTCAGAGAGGTAATCACAGGAAAGCATTTTAAAGCACAGGCAGGTATTGGCAAAACACATGAAGGTATTGTAAATCATAGGGAAGTATTGTAAATCACTGAGAGGTAAGGGAAAGCACAGGAAGCATTTAATGCAACAGACAGGTATGGTAAAGCACAGGAAATATTAAAATGCACAGGATACATTGTGTAAAGCACAGAGAGGTATGGCAAAAACACAGGAAAAATAAATCTAAAAAGAATTTTAAATCACAGAGATATGGTAAAGCATGCAAGCATATTAAAGCACAGAGACAGGTTTTAAAAAACACATGAAGGTATTTTAAATCATAAGGGAAGCATTGTAAATCAACTGAGAGGTATGGAAAGCACAGGGAAGGATTGTAATGCTCAGAGGTATGGTAAAGCACAGGAAATCATTGTAAGGCACAGGCATACATTGCAAAGCACAGACAGGTATGGCAAAACACATGAAGGTATTGTAAATCACAGGGAAGAATTTTAAATCACAGAGAGTTATGGTAAAGCACAGGGAAGCATTCTAAAGCAAAGAGAGGTATGGCAAAACACAGGGAAGCATTGTAAATCATAGGAAGTGTTGTAAATCACATAGGAAGCAGGGAAAGCACAGGAAGGATGGTAAAGCACAGGGAAGTATGGTAAATGCACAAACAAGCATTTAAAGCACAGAGAGGTATGGCAAAAACATGAACAAATCATAGGGAAGTGTTGTAAATCACTGAGAGGTAAAGGGAAAGCACAAGGGAAGGATTGTAATGCTCAGATAGGTATGGTAAAAAGCACAGGAAATCATTTAAGGCACAGGCATACATTGCAAAGCACAGACAGGTATGGCAAAACACATGAAGGTATTGTAAATCACAGGGAAGAATTTTAAATCACAGAGAGGTATGGTAAAGCACAAACAAGCATTCTAAAGCACAGAGAGGTATGGCAAAACACATGAAGGTATTGTAAATCATAGGGAAGTGTTTAAATCACTGAGAGGTAAGGGAAAGCACAGGGAAGGATTGTAATGCTCAGATAGGTATGGTAAAGCACAGGAAATCATTTAAGGGCACAGGCATACATTGCAAAGCACAGACAGGTATGGCAAAACACATGAAGCTATTGTAAATCACAGGAAGAATTTTAAATCACAGAGAGGTATGGTAAAAGCACAAAGAAGCATTCTAAAGCAAAGACACGTATGGTAAAGCTCAGGAAGCATTTTATAGTATAGAGAGGTTTGGTAAAGCATAGGGAAGCATTTTTAAATCAAGAGGTCTGGTAAAGCATAGGGAAGTATTGTAAATCAGTGGAGGTATGCTAAAGGCACAGGGAATCATTGTAATGCACAGATAGGTATTGTTATAGCACTGACAGATATGGCAAAACACATTGCAAAAGCACAGGATGAAAAGCACAGGAAATTATAATACAGAGAGGTATAGAAAGCACAGGGAATCAAAGGCACAGACATACATTTTAAAGCACAGAGAGGTATGGCAAAAACACACAGGTATTGTAATCTATAGATAGAGATACATAAAAGCACAGGAGGTATGGTAAAGCACAGGGAAGCATAGTAATGCACAGATAGGTATTTTATAGCAGAGACAGGTATGAAAAAAACACATTTTTGCATTCTAAAGCACAGAGAGGTATGGGAAAGCACAGGGAAGGATTTTTAATGCACAGAGAGGAATGGTAAAGCACAGGAAGCATTGTAAATCACAGAAGGTTTAAACACAGGGCATCATTGTAAGCACAGGCATAAAACACAGAGACAGGTATTGTAAATCACATGAAGTTATTGTAAATCACAGGGAAGAATTTTAAAAGCAGAGAGGTATGGTAAAGCACTGGGAATCATAAAGCAAAGACACGTATGGTAAATCAGGGAACATTTTATAGTATAGAGAGGTATGGGCACAGGGAATGCATTGATATTGTTATAGCACTGCATATCAAATCCACAGGGAAGCATTCTAAAGCACAGAGAGGTATGGGAAAGCACAGGAAGGATTGTAAATGCACAGATAGGTATTTTAAATCCACAGGAAATCATTGTAAGGCACAGGCATACATTGTAAAGCACAGACAGGTATGGCAAAACACATGAAGGTATTGTAATCACAGGGAAGTGTTTTAAATCACTGAGGTAGGCAAAACACAAAAAGGGAAGGAGGTAATGCACAGGGAATAGGTATGAAATTTGTAAAGCACAGGAAATCATTGTAAGGCACAGGCATACATTGCAAAAGCACAGACAGGTATGGTAAAAACACATGAAGCTATTGTAATCCACAGGGAAGAATTTTAAATCACAGAGAGGTATGGTAAAGCACAGGGAAGCATTCTAAAGCACAGAGAGGTATTTAAAACACATGAAGGTATGCAAAAAGCATAGGGAAGCATTGTAAATCACTGAGAGGTATGGGAAAGCACAGGGAAGGATTGTAATGCTCAGATAGGTATGGTAAAGCACAGGAAATCATTGTAAGGCACAGGCATACATTGCAAAGCACAGACAGGTATGGCAAAACACATGAAGCTATTGTAAATCACAGGGGAAGAATTTTAAATCACAGAGAGCTATGGTAAAAGCACAAACAAGCATTCTAAAGCACAGAGAGGTATATCAAAACACATGAAGGTATTGTAAATCATAGGGAAGTGTTGTAAATCACTGAGAGGTAAGGGAAAGCACAGGGAAGGATTGTAATGCTCAGAGAGGTATGGTAAAGCACAGGAAATCATTGTAAGGCACAGGCATACATTAAAAAAGCACAGACAGGTATGGCAAAACACATGAAGCTATTGTAAATCACAGGGAAGAATTTTAAATCACAGAGAGGTATGGTAAAGCACAAAGAAGCATTCTAAAGCAAAGACACGTATGGTAAAGCTCAGGGAAGCATTTTATAGTATAGAGAGGTTTGGTAAAGCATAGGGAAGCATTTTTAAGCACAGAGAGGTCTGGTAAAGCATAGGGAAGTATTGTAAATCACTGAGAGGTATGGTAAAGCACAGGGAAGCATAGTAATGCACAGATAGGTATTGTTATAGCACTGACAGATATGGCAAAACACATTTATGCATTCTAAAGCACAGAGAGGTAAGGAAAAGCACAGGGAAGGATTGTAATGCTCAGATAGGTATGGTAAAGCACAGGAAATCATTGTAAGGCACAGGCATACATTGCAAAGCACAGACAGGTATGGCAAAACACATGAAGGTATTGTAAATCATAGGGAAGTGTTGTAAATCACTGAGAGGTAAGGGAAAGCACAGGGAAGGATTGTAATGCTCAGATAGGTATTGTTATAGCACTGACAGATATGGCAAAACACATTTATGCATTCTAAAGCACAGAGAGGTATGGGAAAGCACAGGAAGCATTGTAAATGCAAACAGGTATGGGAAAGCTCAGGGAATCATTGTAAGGCAAAGATAGGTTTGGTATAGCACTGAAAGATATGGCAAAACACATTTACGCATTCTAAAGCACAGAGAGGTAAGGAAAGCACAGGGAAGGATTGTAATGCTCAGATAGGTATGGTAAAGCACAGGAAATCATTGTAAGGCACAGGCATACATTGCAAAGCACAGACAGGTATGGCAAAACACATGAAGGTATTGTAAATCACAGGGAAGAATTTTAAATCACAGAGAGGTATGGTAAAGCACAGGGAAGCATTCTAAAGCAAAGACATGTATGGTAAAGCTCAGGGAAGCACTTTATAGTATAGAGAGGTTTGGTAAAGCATAGGGAAGCATTTTTTAAGCAGAGAGGTCTGGTAAAGCATAGGGAAGTATTGTAAATCACTGAGAGGTACGGTAAAAGCACAGGGGAAGCATAGTAATGCACAGATAGGTATTGTTATAGCACTGACAGATATGGCAAAACACATTTATGCATTCTAAAGCACAGAGAGGTAAGGGAAAGCACAGGGAAGGATTGTAATGCTCAGATAGGTATGGTAAAGCACAGGAAATCATTGTAAGGCACAGGCATACATTGCAAAGCACAGACAGGTATGGCAAAACACATGAAGGTATTGTAAATCACAGGGAAGAATTTTAAATCACAGAGAGGTATGGTAAAGCACAAACAAGCATTCTAAAGCACAGAGAGGTATGGCAAAACCCATGAAGGTATTGTAAATCATAGGGAAGTGTTGTAAATCACAGAGAGGTATGGTAAAGCACAAAGAAGCATTCTAAAGCAAAGACACGTATGGTAAAGCTCAGGGAAGCATTTTATAGTATAGAGAGGTTTGGTAAAGCACAGGGAAGCATTTTAAAGCACAGAGAGGTATGGTAAAGCATAGGGAAGCATTTAAATCACTGAGAGGAGGTAAATCAGGGAAATATTTTAAAGCACAGGGAAGCATTTTAATGCACAGAGGTATGGTAAAGCACTGAGAGGTATTCTAAAACAAAGCACACAGGGCAAAAACAGGTATGGAAAGCACAGGGAAGGATTGTAATGCACTAGTAGGTATGGGAAAGCACAGGAATCAGTTGTAAGGCAAAGATAGGTTTGGTATAGCACTGACAGATATTAAAAAACACACTGATGCATTGTAAAGCACAGAGAGGTAAGGGAAAAGCTCAGGGAAGGATTGTAATATTCAGATAGGTATGGAAAAGCACAGGAATCATTGTAAGGCACAGACATACATTGCAAAGCACAGAGAGGTATGGCAAAACACATGAAGGTATTGTAAATCACAGGGAACATTTTAAATCACAGAGAGGTATGGTAAAGCACAGGGAAGCATTGTAATGCACAGATAGGTATTCTTATAGCACTGACAGATATGATAAAACACATTGATGCATTCTAAAGCACAGAGAGGTATGGGGAAAGCACAGGGAAGGATTGTAATGCTCAGATAGGTATGGGTAAAACACATGGGAAGCATTGTAATGCACAATGAGAGGTATGGTAAAACACAGGGCATTGTAATTAAAGGCACAGGCATACATGCAAAAAACACAGACAGGTATAGCAAATCACATGAAGTTATTGTAAATCACAGGGAAGAATTTTAAAGCACAGAGGTATGGTAAAGCACAAAAGGAAGCATTGTAAAACAAAGACACGTAAATAAAGCTCAGGGGAAGCATTTTATAGTATAGAGAGTTACATATGGTAAAGCACAGGAATGCATTGTATTGTTATAGCACTGACAGATATGGCAAAAACACATTGATGCATTGTAAAAAACTACAGAGAGGTATGGAAAGCACAGGGAAGCATTGTAAAGGCCCTGGCATACATTGCAAAGCTCAGACAGGTATGGCAAAACAGATGAAGGTATTGTAATCACAGGGATACATTTTAAAATCATATAGAGGTATGTAAAGCACAGGAATAGTAATGCACAGATAGGTATTGTTATAGTACTGACAGATATATAAAACACATTGATGCATTTAAAGCAGAGGCATGTCTAGATAGGTATGGGAAAGCTTGGAGGAATCATGGTAAAGCACAAAGATACATTGGAAAACACAGACAGGTATGTTAAAAAACTGAAGGTATTGTAAACCACAGGGAAGAATTTTAAATCACAGAGAGGTATGGTAAAGCACATGGAAGCATTGTAATGCACAGAGGTATTGTTATTGCACTGACAGATATGGCAAAAACACATTGACGCATTCTAAAGCACAGAGAGGTATGGGAAAGCACAGGGAAGGATTGAACACAAAGGCAAAGATAGGTTTGGTATAGCTCTGACAGATATGGACAAAACACACTGAGGGCTTTGTAAAGCACAGAAGGTAAGGGAAAAGCACAGGGACCAGTAATATTCAGATAGGTATAGAAAGCACAGGGAATCATTGTAAGGCACAGGCATACATTGCAAATTTAAAACACATAAAGGTATTGTAATCCGTGGAGATACATTTAAAAGCATGAGGTATGGCAAAGCCCAGGGAAACATATAGTAAATCACAGGGAGGTATTTTAAAGCACTGACAGATATGAATAAAACACATTTATGCATTCTAAAGGACACAGATGTAAGGGAAAGCACAGGGAAGGATTGTAATGCACTAGTAGGGTATGGTAAAGCACAGGGAATCATTGTAATGCAAAAGATAGGTATGGTATAGCACTGACAGATATGGCAAAACACACTGATGCTTTGTAAAGCAAAGAGAGGTAAGGGAAAAGCACAGGGAAGGATTGTAATATTCAGATAGGTATAGAAAGCACAGGGAATCATTGTAAGGCACAGACATACATTAAAAGGTCAGACAGGTATGGCAAAACACATGAAATTATTGTAAATCACAGGGAAGAATTTTAAATCACACAGAGAGGTATGGTAAAGGACAAACAAGCATTCTAAAGCACAGAGAGGTATGGCAAAACACATGAAGGTATTGTAAATCATAGGGAAGTGTTGTAAATCACTGAGAGGTAAGGGAAAGCACAGGGAAGCATAGTAAATCAGAGATAGGTATTTTAATAGCACTGGCAGATTTGGCAAAACACATTGATGCATTGTATAGCACAGAGAGGTATGGGAAAGCACAGGGAAGCATTGTAATGCACCAGTAGGTATGGGAAAGTACAGGGAATCATTGTAAGGCACTGGCATACATTGCAAAGCAGAGACAGGTATGGCAAAACACATGAAGGTATTGTAAATCACAGGGAAGAATTTTAAATCACAGAGAGGTATGGTAAAGCACAAACAAGCATTCTAAAGCACAGAGGTATGGCAAAACACATGAAGGTATTATAAATCCAGAGAGATACATCACAAAGGATAGGAGGTATGGTTAAAGCACAGGGAAGCATAGTAATGCACAGATAGGTATTGTTATAGCACTGACAGATATGGCAAAACACATTTATGCATTCTAAAGCACAGAGAGGTAAGGAAAAGCACAGGGAAGGATTGTAATGCTCAGAGAGGTATGGTAAAGCACAGGAAATCATTGTAAGGCACAGGCATACATTGCAAAGCACAGACAGGTATGGCAAAACACATGAAGCTATTGTAAATCACAGGAAGAATTTTAAATCACAGAGGAGGTATGTTAAAGCACAAAGAAGCATTCTAAAGCAAAGACACGTATGGTAAAGCTCAGGGAAGCATTTTATAGTATAGAGAGGTTTGGTAAAGCATAGGGAAGCATTTTTAAGCACAGAGAGGTCTGGTAAAGCATAGGGAAGTATTGTAAATCACTGAGAGGTATGGTAAAGCACAGGGAAGCATAGTAATGCACAGATAGGTATTGTTATTGCACTGACAGATATAGCAAAAACACATTTATGCATTCTAAAAGCACAGAGAGGTAACATTCTAAACAGGGAAGGATTGTAATGCTCAGATAGGTATGGTAAAGCACAGGAAATCATTGTAAGGCACAGGCATACATTGCAAAAGCACAGACAGGTATGGCAAAACACATGAAGGTATTGTAAATCACAGGGAAGAATTTTTAAATCACAGACAGGTATGGTAAAAGCACAAAGAAGCATTTTAAAGCACAGAGACATGAAGGCATTGAAATCATAGAGGTCTGGTAAAAACATAAGGAAGTAGGAAATCATGAGAGGTTAAAGCATGTAATGCACAGAGGTATGGTAAAGCACAGGGAAATCATTTTAAGGCACAGGCATACATTCTAAAGCACAGACAGGTATGGCAAAACACATGAAAACACATTGTAAAAGGATAGGAAGCACAGATTGAGGTAATAAAGCACAGGGAAGGATTGTAATGCTCAGATAGGTATGGTAAAGCACAGGAAATCATTGTAAGGCACAGGCATACATTGCAAAGCACAGACAGGTATGGTAAAACACATGAAGCTATTGTAAATCACAGGGAAGAATTTTAAATCACAGAGAGGTATGGTAAAGCACAAAGAAGCATTCTAAAGCAAAGACACGTATGGTAAAGCTCAGGGAAGCATTTTATAGTATAGAGAGGTTTGGTAAAGCATAGGGAAGCATTTTTAAGCAAAGAGAGGTCTGGTAAAGCATAGGGAAGCATTGTAAATCAGTGAGAGGTATGTAAAGCACAGGAAGCATTGTAATGCACATTGTTATAGCACTGACAGATATGGCAAAATACATTGATGCATTCTAAAGCACAGAGAGGTATGGGAAAGCACAGGGAAGCATTGTAATGCACTAGTAGGTATGGGAGCACAGGAATCATTGTAAGGCAAAGATAGGTATTGGTAAAGACAGATATGGCAAAACACAGGATGCATTCTAAAGCACACAGAGGTAAGGGAAAAGCACAGGGAAGGATTGTGCATTCAGATAGGTATGGTAAAGCACAGGAAATCATTGTAAGGCACAGGCATACATTGCAAAGCACAGACAGGTATGGCAAAACACATGAAGGTATTGTAAATCACAGGGAAGAATTTTAAATCACAGAGAGCTATGGTAAAGCACAAACAAGCATTCAGAAAGGTATTGTTATAGCATGACAGATATGGCAAAAACACATTTGCAGGGTAAATCACAGAGGGGGGAAAGTTAAATCACTGAGAGGTATGGTAAAGCACAGGGAAGGATTGTAATGCACAGAGAGGTATGGTAAAGCACAGGAAATCATTGTAAGGCACAGGCATACATTGCAAAGCACAGACAGGTATTTAGAAAACACATGAAGGTATTGTAAATCAAAGGGAAGAATTTTAAATCACAGAGAGGTATGGTAAAGCACAGGGAAGCATTGTAAAGCAAAGACACGTATGGTAAAAGCACAGGGAAGCATTTTAAAGTATAGAGAGGTTATGGTAAAGCACAGGAATGCATTGTTAAAGCACTGACAGATATGGCAAAACACATTGATGCATTTAAAACCACAGAGAGGTATGGGAAAGCACAGGGAAGCATTGAAGGCTATGGCATACATTGCAAAGCTCAGACAGGTATGGCAAAAACAGATGAAGGTATTGTAAAATACACATAAAATAAGCAGAGGTATGGAGGGGTAATGCACAGATAGGTATTGTTATAGTACAGGACAATCATGGCAAAAACACATTGATGCATTCTAAAATGCTCAGATAGGTATGGGAAAGCACAGGAATCATTGTAAGGCACAGAGATACATTGGAAAACACAGACAGGTATGGCAAAACACATGAAGGTATTTTAAATCACAGGGAGGTTTTTAAATCACAGAGGAGGGGTATGGTAAAGCACATGTAAAGCATTCTAATGCACAGATAGGTATTGTTATTGCACTGTCAAAAAACACATTGATGCATTCTAAAGCACAGAGAAATAAGGAAAAGCACAGGGAAGGAAATGCTCAGAGAGCTATGGTAAAAGCACAAACAAGCATTCTAAAGCACAGAGAGGTATGGCAAAACACATGAAGGTATTGTAAAAGGGAAGTGTTGTAAATCACTGAGAGGTATGGGAAAGCACAGGGAAGGATTGTAATGCTCAGATAGGTATGGTAAAGCACAGGAAATCATTATAAGGCACAGGCATACATTGCAAAGCACAGACAGGTATCAAAACACATGAAGCTATTGTAAATCACAGGGAAGAATTTTAAATCACAGAGAGGTATGGTAAAGCACAAAGAAGCATTCTAAAGCAAAGACACGTATGGTAAAGCTCAGGGAAGCATTTTATAGTATAGAGAGGTTTGGTAAAGCATAGGGAAGCATTTTTAAGCACAGAGAGGTCTGGTAAAGCATAGGGAAGTATTGTAAATCAGTGAGAGGTATGCTAAAGCACAGGGAATCATTGTAATGCACAGATAGGTATTGTTATAGCACTGACAGATATGGCAAAATACATTGATGCATTCTAAAGCACAGAGAGGTATGGGAAAGCACAGGGAAGCATTGTAATGCACTAGTAGGTATGGGAAAGCACAGGGAATCATTGTAAGGCAAAGATAGGTTTGGTATAGCACTGACAGATATGGCAAAACACACTGATGCATTGTAAAGCACAGAGAGGTAAGGGAAAAGCTCAGGGAAGGATTGTAATATTCAGATAGGTATAGAAAGCACAGGGAATCATTGTAAGGCACAGACATACATTGCAAAGCACAGAGAGGTATGGCAAAACACATGAAGGTATTGTAAATCACAGGGAAGAATTTTAAATCACAGAGACATATGGTAAAGCACATGGAAGCATTGTAATGCACAGATAGGTATTGTTATAGCACTGACAGATATGGCAAAACACATTGATGCATTCTAAAGCACAGAGAGGTATGGGAAAGCACAGGGAAGGATTGTAATGCTCAGATAGGTATGGTAAAGCACAGGGCATCGTTGTAAGGCACAGGCATACATGCAACACACAGACAGGTATAGCAAATCACATGAAGGTATTGTAAATCACAGGGAAGAATTTTAAAGCAGAGAGGTATGGTAAAGCACAAAGAAGCATTGTAAAGCAAAGACACGTATGGTAAAGCTCAGGGAAGCATTTTATAGTATAGAGAGTTATGGTAAAGCACAGGAATGCATTGTATTGTTATAGCACTGACAGATATGGCAAAACACATTGATGCATTGTAAACCACAGAGAGGTATGGGAAAGCACAGGGAAGCATTGTAAGGCCCTGGCATACATTGCAAAGCTCAGACAGGTATGGCAAAACAGATGAAGGTATTGTAATCTATAGAGATACATCGCAAAGCATATAGAGGTATGGTAAAGCACAGGGAAGCATAGTAATGCACAGATAGGTATTGTTATAGTACTGACAGATATAGCAAAACACATTGATGCATTCTAAAGCAGATTGTAATGCTCAGATAGGTATGGGAAAGCACAGGGAATCATTGTAAGGCACAGAGATACATTGGAAAACACAGACAGGTATGGCAAAACACATGAAGGTATTGTAAATCACAGGGAAGAATTTTAAATCACAGAGAGGTATGGTAAAGCACATGGAAGCATTGTAATGCACAGATAGGTATTGTTATTGCACTGACAGATATGGCAAAACACATTGATGCATTCTAAAGCACAGAGAGGTATGGGAAAGCACAGGGAAGGATTGTAAGGCAAAGATAGGTTTGGTATAGCTCTGACAGATATGGCAAAACACACTGAGGCTTTGTAAAGCACAGAGAGGTAAGGGAAAAGCACAGGGAAGGATTGTAATATTCAGATAGGTATAGAAAGCACAGGGAATCATTGTAAGGCACAGGCATACATTGCAAAGCTCAGACAGGTATGGCAAAACACATAAAGGTATTGTAATCCGTAGAGATACATCACAAAGCATAGCGAGGTATGGCTTTAGCCCAGGGAAGCATAGTAATGCACAGATAGGTATTGTTATAGCACTGACAGATATGACAAAACACATTCATGCATTCTAAAGGACACAGATGTAAGAGAAAGCACAGGGAAGGATTGTAATGCACTAGTAGGTATGGTAAAGCACAGGGAATCATTGTAAGGCAAAGATAGCTTTGGTATAGCACTGACAGATATGGCAAAACACACTGATGCTTTGTAAAGCAAAGAGAGGTAAGGGAAAAGCACAGGGAAGGATTGTAATATTCAGATAGGTATAGAAAGCACAGGGAATCATTGTAAGGCACAGACATACATTGCAAAGGTCAGACAGGTATGGCAAAACACATGAATTATTGTAAATCACAGGGAAGAATTTTAAATCACAGAGAGGTATGGTAAAGGACAAACAAGCATTCTAAAGCACAGAGAGGTATGGCAAAACACATGAAGGTATTGTAAATCATAGGGAAGTGTTGTAAATCACTGAGAGGTAAGGGAAAGCACAGGGAAGCATAGTAAATCAGAGATAGGTATTTTAATAGCACTGGCAGATTTGGCAAAACACATTGATGCATTGTATAGCACAGAGAGGTATGGGAAAGCACAGGGAAGCATTGTAATGCACCAGTAGGTATGGGAAAGTACAGGGAATCATTGTAAGGCACTGGCATACATTGCAAAGCAGAGACAGGTATGGCAAAACACATGAAGGTATTGTAAATCACAGGGAAGAATTTTAAATCACAGAGAGGTATGGTAAAGCACAAACAAGCATTCTAAAGCACAGAGGTATGGCAAAACACATGAAGGTATTGTAATCCATAGAGATACATCACAAAGGATAGCGAGGTATGGTTTTAGCACAGGGAAGCATAGTAATGCACAGATAGGTATTGTTATAGCACTGACAGTTATGGCAAAACACATTTATGCATTCTAAAGCACAGAGAGGTAAGGAAAAGCACAGGGAAGGATTGTAATGCTCAGAGAGGTATGGTAAAGCACAGGAAATCATTGTAAGGCACAGGCATACATTGCAAAGCACAGACAGGTATGGCAAAACACATGAAGCTATTGTAAATCACAGGGAAGAATTTTAAATCACAGAGAGGTATGTTAAAGCACAAAGAAGCATTCTAAAGCAAAGACACGTATGGTAAAGCTCAGGGAAGCATTTTATAGTATAGAGAGGTTTGGTAAAGCATAGGGAAGCATTTTTAAGCACAGAGAGGTCTGGTAAAGCATAGGGAAGTATTGTAAATCACTGAGAGGTATGGTAAAGCACAGGGAAGCATAGTAATGCACAGATAGGTATTGTTATAGCACTGACAGATATGGCAAAACACATTTATGCATTCTAAAGCACAGAGAGGTAAGGGAAAGCACAGGGAAGGATTGTAATGCTCAGATAGGTATGGTAAAGCACAGGAAATCATTGTAAGGCACAGGCATACATTGCAAAGCACAGACAGGTATGGCAAAACACATGAAGGTATTGTAAATCACAGGGAAGAATTTTAAATCACAGAGAGGTATGGTAAAGCACAAAGAAGCATTCTAAAGCACAGAGAGGTAGCAAAACACACGAAGCATTTTATGGTAAAGTTTATAGGGAAGCATTTTAAATCACTGAGAGGTAAGGGAAAGCACAGGGAAGGATTTTCAGATAGGTATGGTAAAGCACAGGAAATCATTTGGCACAGGCATACATTGCAAAGCACAGACAGGTATGGCAAAACACATGAAGGTATTGTAAATCACAGGGAAGCATTGTAAATCACAGAGAGAGGAAAGCAAGGAAAGCACAGTAAAATGCACAGATAGGTATTTTTAATAGCACTGACAGATGGCAAAAACACATTGAATTGTATAAAGCACAGAGGTATGGAAAGCACAGGGAAGCATTGTAATGCACAGATAGGTATGGGAAAGCACAGGGAATCATTGTAAGGCACAGGCATACATTGCAAAGCACAGACAGGTATGGCAAAACACATGAAGGTATTGTAAATCACAGGGAAGAATTTTAAATCACAGAGAGGTATGGCAAAAGCACAAACAAGCATTCTAAAGCACAGAGAGGTATTTAAAAACACATGAAGGCATTTTAAAGTATAGGGAAGTTTGTAAATCACTGAGAGGTAAGGGAAAGCACAGGAAGGATTGTAATGCACAGAGAGGTATGGTAAAGCACAGGAAATCATTGTAAGGCACAGGCATACATTGTAAAGCACAGACAGGTATGGCAAAACACATGAAGGTATTGTAAATCATAGGGAAGAATTTTAAATCACTGAGAGGTATAGGGAAAGCACAGGGAAGGATTGTAATGCTCAGATAGGTATGGTAAAGCACAGGAAATCATTGTAAGGCACAGGCATACATTTGCAAAGCACAGACAGGTATGGTAAAACACATGAAGGTATTGTAAATCACAGGGAAGAATTTTAAAATCACAGAGAGGTATGGTAAAGCACAAAGAAGCATTCTAAAGCAAAGACACGTATATTGTTAAAGCTCAGGGAAGCATTTTATAAATAGAGAGGTTTGTAAAGCATAGGGAAGCATTTTTAAAAGCACAGAGAGGTCTGGTAAAGCATAGGAAGTATTGTAAATCAGTGAGAGGTATGCTAAAGCACAGGGAATCATTGTAATGCACAGATAGGTTTGGTATAGCACTGACAGATATGGCAAAACACATTGATGCATTGTAAAGCACAGAGAGGTAAGGAAAAGCACAGGGAAGGATTGTAATATTCAGATAGGTATGGTAAAGCACAGGGAATCATTGTAAGGCACAGACATACATTGCAAAGCACAGACAGGTATGGCAAAAACACATGAAGGTATTTAAATCTAAAGCATCAGAAAGGTAAGGTATGGCAAAACAGTAATGCACAGATAGGTATTCTTATAGCACTGACAGATATGACAAAAAAGACATTTTCTAAAGCATAGGGAAAAGCAAAGAAGTATGGTAAAGCACAAACACAAGCAGTTTGGTAAAAGCACAGAGAGGTATTGTTAAACACATGAAGGTATGGTAAAACACAGGGATGCATTGTAAATCACAGAGAGCTGCGGGAAAGCACAGGAAGGATTGCAAATGCACAGATAGGTATGGTAAAGCACAGGAAATCATTGTAAGGCACAGGCATACATTGCAAAGCACAGACAGGTATGGCAAAACACATGAAGCTATTGTAAATCACAGGGAAGAATTTTAAATCACAGAGAGGTATGGTAAAGCACAAAGAAGCATTCTAAAGCAAAGACACGTATGGTAAAGCTCAGGGAAGCATTTTATAGTATAGAGAGGTTTGGTAAAGCATAGGGAAGCATTTCTAAGCAAAGAGAGGTCTGGTAAAGCATAGGGAAGTATTGTAAATCAGTGAGAGGTATGCTAAAGCACAGGGAATCATTGTAATGCACAGATAGGTATTGTTATAGCACTGACAGATATGGCAAAATACATTGATGCATTCTAAAGCACAGAGAGGTATGGGAAAGCACAGGGAAGCATTGTAATGCACTAGTAGGTATGGGAAAGCACAGGGAATCATTGTAAGGCAAAGATAGGTTTGGTATAGCACTGACAGATATGGCAAAACACACTGATGCATTGTAAAGCACAGAGAGGTAAGGGAAAAGCTCAGGGAAGGATTGTAATATTCAGATAGGTATAGAAAGCACAGGGAATCATTGTAAGGCACAGACATACATTGCAAAGCACAGAGAGGTATGGCAAAACACATGAAGGTATTGTAAATCACAGGGAAGAATTTTAAATCACAGAGACATATGGTAAAGCACATGGAAGCATTGTAATGCACAGATAGGTATTCTTATAGCACTGACAGATATGACAAAACACATTTATGCATTCTAAAGCACAGAGAGGTAAGGGAAAGCACAGGGAAGGATTGTAATGCTCAGATAGGTATGGTAAAGCACATGGAAGCATTGTAATGCACAGGCATACATGCAAAACACAGACAGGTATAGCAAATCACATGAAGTTATTGTAAATCACAGGGAAGAATTTTAAAGCAGAGAGGTATGGTAAAGCACAAAGAAGCATTGTAAAGCAAAGACACGTATGGTAAAGCTCAGGGAAGCATTTTATAGTATAGAGAGTTATGGTAAAGCACAGGAATGCATTGTATTGTTATAGCACTGACAGATATGGCAAAACACATTGATGCATTCTAAAGCACAGAGAGCTATGGGAAAGCACAGGGAAGCATTGTAAACAGGCATACATTGCAAAGCACAGACAGGTATTTTAAAACACATGAAGGTATTGTAATCTATAGAGATACACGCAAAGCATATAGAGGTATGGTAAAAGCACAGGGAAGCATAGTAATGCACAGATAAGTATTGTTAAAGTACTGACAGAGAGCAAAAAACACATTGATGCATTCTAAAGCAGATTGTAATGCTCAGATAGGTATGGTAAAGCACAGGGAATCATTGTAAGGCACAGGCATACATTGGAAAGCACAGACAGGTATGGCAAAACACATGAAGGTATTGTAAAATCACAGGGAAGAATTTTAAATCACAGAGAGGATGGTAAAGCACATGGAAGCATTGTAAAGCACAGATAGGTATTGTTAAAGCACTGACAGATATGGTAAAAACACATTGATGCATTTTAAATCACAGAGAGGAGGTATGGTAAAGCACAAACAAGCATTTTTAAAGCACAGAGGTGGCAAAAAAGCATGAAGGTATTGTAATCACATAGAGATAGGTAAAGGATAAATGGCACACAGGGAATCATAGTAATGCACAGATAGGGTATTGTTATAGCACTGACAGATATGGCAAAACACATTGATGCATTCTAAAGCACAGAGAGGTATGGGAAAGCACAGGGAAGGATTGTAATGCACAGAGAGGTATGGTAAAGCACAGGAAATCATTGTAAGGCACAGGCATACATTGCAAAGCACAGACAGGTATGGTAAAACACATGAAGATATTGCAAAAATCATAGGGAAGTGTTCTAAATCACTGAGAGGTAAGGGAAAGCACAGGGAAGGATTGTAATGCTCAGATAGGTATGGTAAAGCACAGGAAATCATTGTAAGGCACAGGCATACATTGCAAAGCACAGACAGGTATGGCAAAACACATGAAGGTATTGTAAATCACAGGGAAGAATTTTAAATCACAGAGAGGTATGGTAAAGCACAAACAAGCATTCTAAAGCAAAGACACGTATGGTAAAGCTCAGGGAAGCATTTTATAGTATAGAGGTTTGTAAAGCATAGGGAAGCATTTAAATCACAGAGAGGTCTGGTAAAGCATAGGGAAGTATTGTAAATCAGTGAGAGGTATGGTAAAGCACAGGGAATCATTGTAATGCACAGATATACATTGCAAAGCACTGACAGATATGGCAAAACACATTGATGCATTGTAAAGCACAGAGAGAAGGGAAAAGCTCAGGGAAGGATTGTAATATTCAGACAGGTATTCTAAAGCACAGGAATCATTGTAAGGCACAGACATACATTGCAAAGCACAGAGAGGTATGGTAAAACACATGAAGGTATTGTAATCCATGGAATACATCACAAAGCATACAGAGGAAGAAGCATAGTAATGCACAGAGAGGTATTCTTAAAGCACTGACAGATAGACAAAAACATTTATGCATTCTAAAGCACAGAGAGGTATGGTAAAGCACAAAAACATTTTAAACATATGGTAAAAGCTCAGGAAGCATTTTATAGCATAGAGAGGTATGGTAAAACATGCAGGTTATAGCATTGACAGATAAAAACACATTGATGCATTGTAAATCACAGAGAGCTATGGGAAAGCACAGCTAAGGATTGTAATGCTCAGATAGGTATGGTAAAGCACAGGAAATCATTGTAAGGCACAGGCATACATTGCAAAGCACAGACAGGTATGGCAAAACACATGAAGGTATTGTAAATCACAGGGAAGAATTTTAAATCACAGAGAGGTATGGTAAAGCACAAAGAAGCATTCTAAAGCAAAGACACGTATGGTAAAGCTCAGGGAAGCATTTTATAGTATAGAGAGGTTTGGTAAAGCATAGGGAAGCATTGTTAAGCATAGAGAGGTCTGGTAAAGCATAGGGAAGTATTGTAAATCACTGAGAGGTATGCTAAAGCACAGGGAATCATTGTAATGCACAGATAGGTATTGTTATAGCACTGACAGATATGGCAAAACACATTGATGCATTGTAAAGCACAGAGAGGTATGGGGAAGCACAGGGAATCATTATAATGCACTAGTAGGGTATGGGAAAGCACAGGGAATCATTGTAAAGGCAAAGATAGGTTTGGTAAAGCACTGACAGATATGGCAAAAACACTGACATTGTAAAGCACAGAGAGGTAAGGGAAAATCTCAGGGAAGGATTTTAACATCAGATAGGTATAGAAAGCACAGGGAATCATTGTTAAGGCACAGACATACATTGTAAAGCACAGAGAGGTATTAAAACACATGAAGGTATTGTAAAATCACAGGGAAGAATTTTAAATCACAGAGACATATGGTAAAGCACAGGGAAGCATTGTAATGCACAGATAGGTATTGTTATAGCACTGACAGATATGGCAAAACACATTGATGCATTCTAAAGCACAGAGAGGTATGGGAAAGCACAGGGAAGGATTGTAATGCTCAGATAGGTATGGTAAAGCACAGGAAATCATTGTAAAAGGCACAGGCATACATGCAAACACAGACAGGTATAGCAAATCACATGAAGGTATTGTAAATCACAGGGAAGAATTTTAAAGCAGAGAGGTATGGTAAAGCACAAAGAAGCATTGTAAAGCAAAGACACGTATGGTAAAGCTCAGGGAAGCATTTTATAGTATAGAGAGTTATGGTAAAGCACAGGAATGCATTGTATTAAAGCACTGACAGATATGGCAAAAACACATTGATGCATTGTAAATGCCACAGAGAGGTATGGGAAAGCACAGGGAATCATTGTAAGGCACTGGCATACATTGCAAAGCACAGACAGGTATAAAAACAGATGAAGGTATTGTAAAGGCATAGGAGCATACATAAAGCACAGAGGTATGGTAAAAACACAGGAACATAGTAATGCACAGATAAGTATTGTTATAGTACTGACAGATATAGCAAAAAACACATTGATGCATTCTAAAGCAGATTGTAATGCTCAGATAGGTATGGTAAAAGCACAGGGAATCATTGTAAGGCACAGATACATTGAAAACACAGACAGGTATGGCAAAACACATGAAGGTATTGTAAATCACAGGGAAGAATTTTAAATCACAGAGAGGTATGGTAAAAGCACATGGAAGCATTGTAATGCACAGATAGGTATTGTTATTGCACTGACAGATATGGCAAAACACATTGATGCATTCTAAAGCACAGAGAGGTATGGGAAAGCACAGGGAAGGATTGTAAGGCAAAGATTTTTATAGCACTGACAGATATGGTAAAACACACTGAGGCTTTGTAAAGCACAGAGAGGTAAGGAAAAAGCACAGGGAAGGATTGTAATATTCAGATAGGTATAGAAAGCACAGGAATCATTGTAAGGCACAGGCATACATTGCAAAGCACAGACAGGTATGGCAAAAACACATAAAGGTATTGTAAATCAGTAGAGATACATCACAAAGCATAGCGAGGTATGGTTTTAGCACAGGGATACATTAGTAATGCACAGATAGGTATTGTTATAGCACTGACAGATATTGTAAAACACAGGCATGCATTCTAAAGGACACAGATGTAAAGAAAGCACAGGAAGGATTGTAATGCACTAGTAGGTATGGTAAAGCACAGGAATCATTGTAAAGGCAAAGATAGCTTTGTATAGCACTGACAGATATGGTAAAACACACTGAAGCTTTGTAAAGCAAAGAGAGGTAAGGGAAAGCACAGGGAAGGATTGTAATATTCAGATAGGTATAAAGCACAGGGAATCATTGTAAGGCACAGAGGTATTGTAAAAAGGTACCAAAAGACAGGTATTTTAAAACACATGAATTATTGTAAATCACAGGGAAGAATTTTAAATCACAGAGAGGTATGGTAAAGGACAAACAAGCATTCTAAAGCACAGAGGTATGGCAAAACACATGAAGTATTGTAAATCATAGGGAAGTGTTGTAAATCACTGAGAGGTAAGGGAAAGCACAGGGAAGCATAGTAAATCAGAGATAGGTATTTTAATAGCACTGGCAGATTTGGCAAAACACATTGATGCATTGTAAAGCACAGAGAGTATGGGAACACACAGGAAGCATTGTAATGCACCAGTAGGTATGGGAAAGTACAGGGAATCATTGAAAGGCACTGGCATACATTGCAAAGCACAGACAGGTATGGCAAAACACATGAAGGTATTGTAAATCACAGGGAAGAATTTTAAATCACAGAGAGGTATGGTAAAGCACAAACAAGCATTCTAAAGCACAGAGGTATGGCAAAACACATGAAGGTATTGTAATCCATAGAGATACATCACAAAGGATAGCGAGGTATGGTTTTAGCACAGGAAGCATAGTAATGCACAGATAGGTATTATTGTTTATAGCACTGACAGTTATGGCAAAACACATTTATGCATTCTAAAGCACAGAGAGGTAAGGAAAAGCACAGGGAAGGATTGTAATGCTCAGATAGGTATGGTAAAGCACAGGAAATCATTTAAGGCACAGGCATACATTGCAAAGCACAGACAGGTATGGCAAAAACACATGAAGCTATTGTAAATCACAGGGAAGAATTTTAAATCACAGAGAGGTATGGTAAAGCACAAAGAAGCATTCTAAAGCAAAGACACGTATGGTAAAGCTCAGGAAGCATTTTATAGTATAGAGAGGTTTGGTAAAGCATAGGGAAGCATTTTTAAGCACAGAGAGGTCTGGTAAAGCATAGGGAAGTATTGTAAATCACTGAGAGGTATGGTAAAGCACAGGGAAGCATAGTAATGCACAGATAGGTATTGTTATAGCACTGACAGATATGGCAAAACACATTTATGCATTCTAAAGCACAGAGAGGTAAGGGAAAGCACAGGGAAGGATTGTAATGCTCAGATAGGTATGGTAAAGCACAGGAAATCATTGTAAAGCACAGGCATACATTGCAAAGCACAGACAGGTATGGCAAAAACACATGAAGGTATTGTAAATCACAGGGAAGAATTTTAAATCACAGAGAGCTATGGTAAAGCACAAAGAAGCATTCTAAAGCACAGAGAGGTATGGGTAAAACACATGAAGGTATTGTAAATCATAGGGAAGTATTGTAAATCACTGAGAGAAGTGGGAAAGCACAGGGAAGGATTGTAATGCTCAGATAGGTATGGTAAAGCACAGGAAATCATTGTAAGGCACAGGCATACATTGCAAAGCACAGACAGGTATGGCAAAACACATGAAGGTATTGTAAATCATAGGGAAGTGTTGTAAATCACTGAGAGGTATGGGAAAGCACACAGAGATAGGTATTTTAATAGCACTAATTTGGCAAAACACATTGATGCATTGTATAGCACAGAGAGGTATGGGAAAGCACAGGGAAGCATTGTAATGCACCAGTAGGTATGGGAAAGTACAGGGAATCATTGTAAGGCACTGGCATACATTGCAAAGCAGAGACAGGTATGGCAAAACACATGAAGGTATTGTAAATCACAGGGAAGAATTTTAAATCACAGAGAGGTATGGTAAAGCACAAACAAGCATTCTAAAGCACAGAGAGGTATGGCAAAACACACGAAGGTATTGTAAATCATAGGGCTAATTTGTAAATCACTGAGAGGTAAGGGAAAGCACAGGGAAGGATTGTAATGCTCAGAGAGGTATGGTAAAGCACAGGAAATCATTGTAAGGCACAGGCATACATTGCAAAGCACAGACAGGTATGGCAAAACACATGAAGGTATTGTAAATCATAGGGAAGTGTTGTAAATCACTGAGAGGTAAGGGAAAGCACAGGGAAGGATTGTAATGCTCAGATAGGTATGGTAAAGCACAGGAAATCATTGTAAGGCACAGGCATACATTGCAAAGCACAGACAGGTATGGCAAAACACATGAAGCTATTGTAAATCACAGGGAAGAATTTTAAATCACAGAGAGGTATGGTAAAGCACAAAGAAGCATTCTAAAGCAAAGACACGTATGGTAAAGCTCAGGGAAGCATTTTATAGTATAGAGAGGTTTGGTAAAGCATAGGGAAGCATTTCTAAGCAAAGAGAGGTCTGGTAAAGCATAGGGAAGTATTGTAAATCAGTGAGAGGTATGCTAAAGCACAGGGAATCATTGTAATGCACAGATAGGTTTGGTATAGCACTGACAGATATGGCAAAACACACTGATGCATTGTAAAGCACAGAGAGGTAAGGGAAAAGCACAGGGAAGGATTGTAATATTCAGATAGGTATAGAAAGCACAGGGAATCATTGTAAGGCACAGACATACATTGCAAAGCACAGAGAGGTATGGCAAAACACATGAAGGTATTGTAAATCCAGGGAGATTCACAAAGCATAGGGAGGTATGGTTTAGCACAGGGGAAGCATAGTAATGCACAGATAGGTATTCTTATAGCACTGACAGATATGACAAAACACATTTATGCATTCTAAAGCACAGAGAGGTAAGGGAAAGCAAAGACACGTATGGTAAAGCTCAGGGCATATTTTATATCATAGAGAGTTATGGTAAAGCACAGGAATGCATTGTATTGTTATAGCACTGACAGATATGGCAAAACACATTGATGCATTCTAAAGCACAGAGAGCTATGGGAAAGCACAGGGAAGGATTGTTATGCACAGATAGGTATGGTAAAGCACAGGAAATCATTGTAAGGCACAGGCATACATTGCAAAGCACAGACAGGTATGGCAAAAAACATGAAGGTATTGTAAATCACAGGGAAGAATTTTAAATCACAGAGAGGTATGGTAAAGCACAAAGAAGCATTCTAAAGCACAGACAGGTATGGTAAAGCTCAGGGAAGCATTTTATAGTATAGAGAGGTTTGGTAAAGCATAGGGAAGCATTTTTAAGCACAGAGAGGTCTGGTAAAGCATAGGGAAGTATTGTAAATCAGTGAGAGGTATGCTAAAGCACAGGGAATCATTGTAATGCACAGATAGGTATTGTTATAGCACTGACAGATATGGCAAAATACATTGATGCATTCTAAAGCACAGAGAGGTATGGGAAAGCACAGGGAAGCATTGTAATGCACTAGTAGGTATGGGAAAGCTCAGGGAATCATTGTAAGGCAAAGATAGGTTTGGTATAGCACTGACAGATATGGCAAAACACATTTACGCATTCTAAACGCACAGAGAGGTAAGGGAAAGCACAGGGAAGGATTGTAATGCTCAGATAGGTATGGTAAAGCACAGGAAATCATTGTAAGGCACAGGCATACATTGCAAAGCACAGACAGGTATGGCAAAACACATGAAGCTATTGTAAATCACAGGGAAGAATTTTAAATCACAGAGAGCTATGGTAAAGCACAAACAAGCATTCTAAAGCACAGAGAGGTATGGCAAAACACATGAAGGTATTGTAAATCATAGGGAAGTGTTGTAAATCACTGAGAGGTAAGGGAAAGCACAGGGAAGGATTGTAATGCTCAGAGAGGTATGGTAAAGCACAGGAAATCATTGTAAGGCACAGGCATACATTGCAAAGCACAGACAGGTATGGCAAAACACATGAAGGTATTGTAAATCACAGGGAAGAATTTTAAATCACAGAGAGCTATGGTAAAGCACAAACAAGCATTCTAAAGCACAGAGAGGTATGGCAAAACACATGAAGGTATTGTAAATCATAGGGAAGTGTTGTAAATCACTGAGAGGTAAGGGAAAGCACAGGGAAGGATTGTAATGCTCAGATAGGTATGGTAAAGCACAGGAAATCATTGTAAGGCACAGGCATACATTGCAAAGCACAGACAGGTATGGCAAAACACATGAAGCTATTGTAAATCACAGGGAAGAATTTTAAATCACAGAGAGGTATGGTAAAGCACAAACAAGCATTCTAAAGCACAGAGAGGTATGGTAAAACACAGGGAAGCATAGTAATGCACAGATAGGTATTGTTATAGCACTGACAGATGTGGCAAAACACATTTATGCATTCTAAAGCACAGAGAGGTCTGGGAAAGCACAGGGAAGGATTGTAATGCTCAGGTAGGTATGGTAAAGCACAGGAAATCATTGTAAGGCACAGGCATACATTGCAAAGCACAGACAGGTATGGCAAAACACATGAAGCTATTGTAAATCACAGGGAAGAATTTTAAATCACAGAGAGGTATGGTAAAGCACAAAGAAGCATTCTAAAGCAAAGACACGTATGGTAAAGCTCAGGGAAGCATTTTATAGTATAGAGAGGTTTGGTAAAGCATAGGGAAGCATTTTTAAGCACAGAGAGGTCTGGTAAAGCATAGGGAAGTATTGTAAATCACTGAGAGGTATGGTAAAGCACAGGGAAGCATAGTAATGCACAGATAGGTATTGTTATAGCACTGACAGATATAGCAAAACACATTTATGCATTCTAAAGCACAGAGAGGTAAGGGAAAGCCCAGGGAAGGATTGTAATGCTCAGATAGGTATGGTAAAGCACAGGAAATCATTGTAAGGCACAGGCATACATTGCAAAGCACAGACAGGTATGGCAAAACACATGAAGGTATTGTAAATCACAGGGAAGAATTTTAAATCACAGAGAGCTATGGTAAAGCACAAACAAGCATTCTAAAGCACAGAGAGGTATGGCAAAACACATGAAGGTATTGTAAATCATAGGGAAGTGATGTAAATCACTGAGAGGTAAGGGAAAGCACAGGGAAGGATTGTAATACTCAGATAGGTATGGTAAAGCACAGGAAATCATTGTAAGGCACAGGCATACATTGCAAAGCACAGACAGGTATGGCAAAACACATGAAGGTATTGTAAATCATAGGAAGTGTTGTAAATCACTGAGAAAGGGAAAGCACAGTAAAAGCACAGATAGGTATTTTTAATAGCACTGGCAGATTTGGTAAAACACATTGATGCATTGTAAAGCACAGAGAGGTATGGGAAAGCACAGGGAAGCATTGTAATGCACCAGTAGGTATGGGAAAGCACAGGGAATCATTGTAAGGCACAGGCATACATTGCAAAGCACAGACAGGTATGGCAAAACACATGAAGGTATTGTAAATCACAGGGAAGAATTTTAAATCACAGAGAGGTATGGTAAAGCACAAACAAGCATTCTAAAGCACAGAGAGGTATGGCAAAACACATGAAGGTATTGTAAATCATAGGGAAGTGTTGTAAATCACTGAGAGGTAAGGGAAAGCACAGGGAAGGATTGTAATGCTCAGAGAGGTATGGTAAAGCACAGGAAATCATTGTAAGGCACAGGCATACATTGCAAAGCACAGACAGGTATGGCAAAACACATGAAGGTATTGTAAAGCATAGGGAAGTGTTGTAAATCACTGAGAGGTAAGGGAAAGCACAGGGAAGGATTGTAATACTCAGATAGGTATGGTAAAGCACAGGAAATCATTGTAAGGCACAGGCATACATTGCAAAGCACAGACAGGTATGGTAAAACACATGAAGCTATTGTAAATCACAGGGAAGAATTTTAAATCACAGAGAGGTATGGTAAAGCACAAAGAAGCATTCTAAAGCAAAGACACGTATGGTAAAGCTCAGGGAAGCATTTTATAGTATAGAGAGGTTTGGTAAAGCATAGGGAAGCATTTCTAAGCAAAGAGAGGTCTGGTAAAGCATAGGGAAGTATTGTAAATCAGTGAGAGGTATGCTAAAGCACAGGGAATCATTGTAATGCACAGATAGGTTTGGTATAGCACTGACAGATATGGCAAAACACACTGATGCATTGTAAAGCACAGAGAGGTAAGGGAAAAGCTCAGGGAAGGATTGTAATATTCAGATAGGTATAGAAAGCACAGGGAATCATTGTAAGGCACAGACATACATTGCAAAGCACAGAGAGGTATGGCAAAACACATGAAGGTATTGTAATCCATGGAGATACATCACAAAGCATAGCGAGGTATGGCTTTAGCCCAAGGAAGCATAGTAATGCACAGATAGGTATTCTTATAGCACTGACAGATATGACAAAACACATTTATGCATTCTAAAGCACAGAGAGGTAAGGGAAAGCAAAGACACGTATGGTAAAGCTCAGGGAAGCATTTTATAGTATAGAGAGTTATGGTAAAGCACAGGAATGCATTGTATTGTTATAGCACTGACAGATATGGCAAAACACATTGATGCATTCTAAAGCACAGAGAGCTATGGGAAAGCACAGGGAAGGATTGTTATGCACAGATAGGTATGGTAAAGCAGGATACATTGTAAGGCACAACCAAAGCACAGACAGGTATGGCAAAAAACATGAAGGTATTGTAAATCACAGGGAAGAATTTTAAATCACAGAGAGGTATGGTAAAGCACGAAGAAGCATTCTAAAGCACAGAGAGGTATGGTAAAGCTCAGGGAAGCATTTTATAGTATAGAGGTTTGGTATAGCACAGGAAGCATTTTTTAAGCACAGAGAGGTCTGGTAAAGCATAGGGAAGCATTGTAAAATCAGAGAGGTATGCTAAAGCACAGGAATCATTGTAATGCACAGATAGGTATTGTTATAGCACTGACAGATATGGCAAAACACATTGATGCATTCTAAAGCACAGAGAGGTATGGGAAAGCACAGGGAAGCATTGTAATGCACTAGTAGGTATGGGAAAGCACAGGGAATCATTGTAAGGCAAAGATAGGTTTGGTATAGCACTGACAGATATGGCAAAACACATTTACGCATTCTAAAGCACAGAGAGGTAGGGAAAAGCACAGGGAAGGATTGTAATGCTCAGATAGGTATGGTAAAGCACAGGAAATCATTGTAAGGCACAGGCATACATTGCAAAGCACAGACAGGTATGGCAAAACACATGAAGCTATTGTAAATCACAGGAAGAATTTTAAATCACAGAGAGCTATGGTAAAGCACAAACAAGCATTCTAAAGCACAGAGAGGTATGGCAAAACACATGAAGGTATTGTAAATCATAGGGAAGTGTTGTAAATCACTGAGAGCTAAGGGAAAGCACAGGGAAGGATTGTAATGCTCAGAGAGGTATGGTAAAGCACAGGAAATCATTGTAAGGCACAGGCATACATTGCAAAGCACAGACAGGTATGGCAAAACACATGAAGCTATTGTAAATCACAGGGAAGAATTTTAAATCACAGAGAGCTATGGTAAAGCACAAACAAGCATTCTAAAGCACAGAGAGGTATGGCAAAACACATGAAGGTATTGTAAATCATAGGGAAGTGTTGTAAATCACTGAGAGGTAAGGGAAAGCACTGGGAAGGATTGTAATGCTCAGATAGGTATGGTAAAGCACAGGAAATCATACGGGGCACAGGCATACATTGCAAAGCACAGACAGGTATGGCAAAACACATGAAGATATTGTAAATCACAGGAAGAATTTAAATCACAGAGAGGTGTATGGTAAAGCACAAACAAGAATTCTAAAAGCACAGAGAGGTATGTATGGAAAACACAGGGATTACATAGTAATGCACAGATAGGTATTGTTATAGCACTGACATTATGGAAAACAGCATGGGAAGCATTCTAAAGCACAGATGGGTATGGGCACAGGGAAGGATTGTAATGCTCAGGTAGGTATGGTAAAGCACAGGAAATCATTGTAAGGCACAATTGCAAACAGACAGGTATGGCAAAACACATGAAGCTATTGTAAATCACAGGAAGAATTTTAAATCACAGAGAGGTATAGCGGTAAAGCACAAAGAAGCATTCTAAAGCAAAGACACGTATGGTGCAGGAAGCATTTTTAGTGTGAGAAGTAAAGCGGGAATAGGAAAGCACAGAGAGGTCTGGAAAAGCATTGTAAACAGGGGATGGGAAAGCATAGGGAATCATTGTAGTGGACAAATAGGTATTGTTATAGTACGGACAGATAATGTTGTACAGATGTATCAAAGCATATGGCATTAAACAGATGGTTATGACACATTCTACTGAGCAGGTATATTTTTACAGAGGGAATATTATAAAGGATATTTGTGTGAAGGGAGAACAGTAAAGGAAAATTTGTAACGGGAGGAAAGTTGTATACATATAGGTGACAAATGCAGCGGTATACTTCTGTGACAAGTACAGCGGTATATTTGTGTGATGGGAGAACAGCGGGATAATTGTTGGGATGGGAGGGCAAGCGTTATATTTGTGTGACGGAAGAACAGTAAACAAATTTTATGTGACGGGAGAACATCACAGGATAAACATTGATATGATTCTGTGAATACTTGTGCAGCGGAATATTTGTGTGACGGGAGAACAGCGGGAAAATTGTATAACGGAGAAAAGTTGTATACAAGAGTGACGGTATACTTGGGAATACAGCGGTATAGCGGTATATTTGTGTGACGTGAGTGCAGCGGAATTCTTGTTTGACAGGGAAAGAACGTTAAAATTGTGAGTGGTTAATTTTATGTGACGGGAGACAGGGCGTATAACAGCGTATGATTCTGGGAGCACAGCGGTAAATCATGTGACGGGAGAACAGAGGCATAAGTGTGACGGGTGAAAAGCAGTATACTTGTGTGACGGTAAGCGGTATTTTTATGTGACAGGGTACAGCGGGATTTGTGTGACAGGGAAACAGCGATATTCTTTCTGTGACGGGAGAACAGCAGTATAATTGGATGACATGAGCAGAACATCTGAATCATTGAGTTACGGGCAGTGCAGCGGAATAATTTTGTGACAGGAGAACAGCGGTAAAATTGTGTGATGGGATTACAGCGATATGATTCTGTGACGGGAGTTATAGCGGTATTTTGTGTGACGGGAGGACAGCGGTATACTTGTGTAACAGGAGACTAGCGGATAATTGTGTAAACGGAGAAAGCGTATATATTTGACTGATTGTAGTACAGCGGTATATTTGTGTGACAGGAAAACAGCGGAATTTTGTTTGACGGGGTACAGCGTTATTTCTGTGACGGGAGAGAAGAGCGGATAATGGAGTGAGGGAGAACAGCGGTATACTTTGTGTAGAAAACGGCATACAGGATGACTGCAGTGCAGCGGTTAACTTGTGAACAGCGACATGATCTGTGACGGCAGTGCAGCGTTAAACTTGTGCAGAAAGTAAGAACAGCGCCGGCGGTATAACGTGACGGAGAACATAGCGGTAAACGTGCAATAATGTCAGCGACAGGACAGAGGTATACTTGTGTGACATACTTGTGTGAACGTTAGGACAGCGGTATACGTTTGTGACGATCAAACTGGACAGGGAGGTATATTGTGAAATACATTGTGTGAAGGAGGACAGCGATATTCTTGAGTGACGGAGAACAGCGGTCACGTTGTGTGACAGGATTACAGCGATATGATTCTGTGACGGCAGTGCAGCGGTAAACTTGTGTGACGGCAGAACAGCTGAATACTTGAGTTACGGTAGTATAGCGGAATACTTGCGTGACTGCAGTACATCGATATTCTTGTGTGACGGGAGAACAGCGGTCACGTTGTGTGACAGGATTACAGCGATATGATTCTGTGACGGCAGTGCAGCGGTAAACTTGTGTTAAAGGAGAACTGCGGTAAACTTGTGTGAGGGGAATATAGCGGTATATTTGAGTGATGAGAGACAGCGATAAACTTGAGTGACAGGAGGACAGCGGTATACTTGTGCGATGGGAATATAGCGGTATACTTGTGTGAAGGGAGAGCAGAGGGAATACTCGTCACCAAATCCAGAAATATACTTGTGTGACCGGAGAGCAGGGGTATATTTGTGTGAATGAACAGCGGTATAATTGTGTGATGGGAGTATAACTTTATATTTGTGTAACGGGAGACCAGCTAGATAATTATGTAACGGGCGGAAAGTTTTATACTTGTGTGAAGGCAGAACAGCGGTATAGTTGTGTGACTGCAGTACAGCGGTATACTTGTGTGAAGGAAGAACAGCGGTATAATTGTGTGACGGGAGTACAGCGGGGAACGTGTGTGACTACAGGACAGAGGTATACTTGTGTGACGGCAGTGTAGCGGTAAATTAGAGTGACGGGAGGACAGAGGTATAATTGTGTGACGTGATTTCAGCGGTATACTCGTGTGACGGCATACAGTGGTATACTTGTGTGACGGGAGACCAGCGGGATAATTGTGTGACGGGAGGACAGCGATATTCTTGAGTGACGGGAGAACAGCGGTCACCTTGGATTACAGCGATGATTCTGTGACGGCAGTGCAGCGGTATACTTGTGTGAAGGGAGAACTGCGGTATAATTGTGTGATGGGAGAAAAGTTGTATACATGAGTGTCGGGAATATAGCTTTATACTTGTGTGACATGAGTGCAGCGGTATACTTGTGCGCCGTGAATACTGCGGGATAATTGTGTGACCGGAGAGAAGCGGTATATTTGTGTAACGGGAGAACGGCAGGATAATTATGTGACGGGAAAACAACGGTATGCTTCTGTGACGGGTGAACAGCGGTATACTTTGTGTGACTGTTGAAAAACGGCATAATTGTGTGACTGCAGTGCAGCGGTAAACGTGTGTGACAGGAGTACAGCGGTCTCCTTGTGTGCCGGAGTACAGCGATATGATTCTGTTACGGCAATGCTGCGGTAAACTTGTGTGACTTCAGAACAGCGGTATAGTTGTGTGACTGCAGTACTGCGGTATACTTGTGTGAAGGGAGAACAGCGTTATACCTGTTTGACGGGAGTACAGCGGTAAACGTGTGTGACTACAGGACAGAGGTATACTTGTGTGACGGCAGTGTAGCGGTAAATTAGTGTGACGGGAGGACAGAGGTATACTTGTGTGACTACTGTGAAGGGAGTAGAGCGGTATACTTGTGTGACTGTATGTAGTACAGCGATATTCTTGAGTGACGGGAGAACAGCGGTCACCTTGGATTACAGCGATATGATTCTGTGACGGCAGTGCAGCGGTATATTTGTGTGACGGGAGAACAGCGGGAAAATTGTGTAACGGGAGAAAAGTTGTATACAAGAGTGTCGGGAATATATGAGACATGATGCAGCAGCGGTTTACTTCTGTGACAACGGGAGAACAGCGGTATAATTATGTGACGGGAATACAGCGGTATATTTTGTGACGGGTGAACAGCGGTATTCTTGTGTGACGGGAATGCAGCTGTAAACGTTGTGACCGGAGAGAAGCGGTATGATTCTGTGACGGGAGAGCAGCGGTATACTTGTGTGACGGGAGAACAGCGGGATAATGGTGACGGGAGAACAGCGGTAGTCTTTGTGATGGCAGTGCAGCGGTAAACTTGTGTGACGGGATTACAGCAGATATCCTTTTGTGTGACGGGATAACAGCGATCTAATTTGTGTGACGGAAATACAGCAGGACCTTGTGCGAAATGAGTATACGGCGGTATACTTGTGTAACAGGAATGAGCTTGATAATTGTGAAGGGGGAAAGTTGTATACTTGTCACGCAAATGCAGCGGTATATTTGTGTGACCGGAGTGCAGCGGAATTCTTGTTTGATGGGGTAGAGCGTTAATTATGTGACGGGAGTACGGGATATATTTGTGTAGGGAGAACAGCGTATACTTTGTGTGACTGTAGAAAAACGGCATAAGTGTGTGACTGCAGTGCAGCGGTAAACTTGTGTGACAGGAGTACAGCAGTCACGTTGTGTGACAGGATTACAGCGATATGATTCTGTGACGGCAGTGCAGCGGTAAACTTGTGTGACGGCAGAACATCTGAATACTTGAGTTACGGGAGTATAGCGGAATACTTGCGTGACTGCAGTACATCGATATTCTTGTGTGACGGGAGAACAGCGATATGATTCTGTGACGGCAGTGCAGCGGTAAACTTGTGTGAAAGGAGAACTGCGGTAAACTTGTGTGACTATAGCGGTATATTTGAGTGACGGAGAGCAGCGGTAAACTTGTGTGACAGGAGGACAGCGGTATACTTGTGTGATGGGAAAAGCGGTATACTTGTGTGAAGGAGAGCAGAGGAATACTGTGTCACCAAATCCAGAAATATACTTTGTGACCGGAGAGACAGCGGTATATTTGTGTGAATGCAACAGCGGTATAATTGTGTGATGGGAGTATAACTTTATATTTGTGTGACGGAGACCAGCTAGATATTTACGTAACGGGCGGAAAGATGATTTATACTTGTACGCGAATACAGCGGTATATTTGTGTGACGGCAGAACAGCGGTATAGTTGTTTGACTGGGGGTACAGCGGTATACTTGTGTGACGGGAGAACAGCGGGAAAATTGTGTGACGGGAGAAAAAGCGGTATACAAGAGGACTGGGAATATAGCGGTATACTTGTGTGTGACAGGATTACAGCGGTTTACTTGTGTAACGGGAGAACAGCGGATAATTATGTGACGGGAATACAACGGTATGCTTCTGTGACGGGTGAACAGCGGTATACGTGTGTGACGCGAATGCAGCTGTAAACTTCTGTGACCGGAGAACAGCGGTATCCTTGTGTGACGGGAGTACAGCGGTATGATTGTGTGACGGGAGAAGAGCGGGATAATGGTGTGATGGGAGAACAGCGGTATCCTTGTGTGATGGAGTGCAGCGGTAAACTTGTGTGACAGGATTACAGCGATATCCTTGTGTGACGGATAACAGCGGTCTCGTTTGTGTGACGGAAATACAGCGATATGATGTGCGAAATGAGTGCAGCGGTATACTTGTGTGACAGGAGAACAGCTGGATAATTGTGTAACGGGAGGAACAGCGGAATACTTGCGTGACTGGAATGCAGCGGTATATTTTGTGTGACGGGAGAACAGCGGAATGACGTGATTTTGTGTGATGCATGTGAAGGAGGTACAGCGGTATACTTGTGTGACGGGAGACGGGCGGGATAATTGTGTGACGGGAGAACAGCGGTATACTTTTGTGTGACTGTAGAAAACGGCATATATTGTGTGACTGCAGTGCAGCGGTAAACTTGTGTGACAGGAGAACAGCAGTCACGTTGTGTGACAGGATTACAGCGATATGATTCTGTGACGGGTGCAGCGGTAAACTTATGTGACGGCAGAACATCTTTTATACTTGAGTTACGGGAGTATAGCGGAATACTTTGCGTGACTGCAGTACAGCGATATTCTTGTGTGACGGGATTACAGCGATATGATTCTGTGACGGCAGTGTACAGCGGTAAATTTGTGTGACGGGAGGACAGAGGTATACTTGTGTGACTACTGTGACGGGAGTATAGCGGTATACTTATGTGACTGTATTCGGTACAGCGATATTCTTTGAGTGACGGGGAGAACAGCGATAATTGTGTGACGGGATTACAGCGATATGATTCTGTGATGGAGAACAGCAGTGTAAAGGGTAAATTTGTGTGAAGGGAGGACAGAGGTATACAACGGGTGACTACTGTGACGGGATAGAGCGGTATACTTGTGTGACTGTATGGAGTACAGCGGTATACTTGAGTGACGGAGAACAGAGGTCACTTCTGTGGATTACAGCGATATGATGGTGTGATGGGATAACAGCGTTAAAATTGTTGTGACGGGAGAACAGCGGTATAGTTGAAGAACTGCAGTGCAGCAGTATACTTGTGCGACATGAGTACAGCGGTATACTTGTGTGAAGGGAGAACAGCGGTATAACTATGTGACGGGAGTACAGCGGTAAACGTGTGCGACTACAGGACAGAGGTATACTTGTGTGACGGGACAGCGGTATACTTGTGTGACGGGAGGACAGAGGTATACTTGTGTGACTACTGTGACGGGAGTATAGCGGTATACTTGTGTGACTGCAGTACAGCGATATTCTTGAGTGACGGGAGAACAGCGGTCACGTTGTGTGACAGGATTACAGCGATATGATTCTGTGACGGCAGTGCAGCGGTAAACTTGTGTGACGGCAGAACAGCTGAATACTTGAGTTACGGGAGTATAGCGGAATACTTGCGTGACTGCAGTACAGCGATATTCTTGTGTGACGGGAGAACAGCGGTCACGTTGTGTGACAGGATTACAGCGATATGATTCTGTGACGGCAGTGCAGCGGTAAACTTGTGTGAAAGGAGAACTGCGGTAAACTTGTGTGAGGGGAATATAGCGGTATATTTGAGTGATGAGAGACAGCGATAAACTTGAGTGACAGGAGGACAGCGGTATACTTGTGCGATGGGAATATAGCGGTATACTTGTGTGAAGGGAGAGCAGAGGGAATACTCGTCACCAAATCCAGAAATATACTTGTGTGACCGGAGAGAAGCGGTATATTTGTGTGAATGAACAGCGGTATAATTGTGTGATGGGAGTATAACTTTATATTTGTGTAACGGGAGACCAGCTAGATAATTATGTAACGGGCGGAAAGTTTTATACTTGTGTGACTGGAAAACAGCGGTATATTTGTGTGAAGGCAGAACAGCGGTATAGTTGTGTGACTGCAGAACATATATTTGTGTGAAGGCAGAACAGCGGTATAACTGTGTGACGGGAGTACAGCGGGGAACGTGTGTGACTACAGGACAGAGGTATACTTGTGTGACGGCAGTGTAGCGGTAAATTAGAGTGACGGGAGGACAGAGGTATAATTGTGTGACGTGATTTCAGCGGACTACTGTGTGACGGCATACAGTGGTATACTTGTGTGACGAGACCAGCAGGATAATTGTGTGACGGGAGGACAGCGATATTTTGAGTGACGGGAGAACAGCGGTCACCTGTGGATTACAGCGATGATTCTGTGACGGCAGTGCAGTGGTATATTTTGTGTGAAGGGAGAACTGCGGTATAATTGTGTAAATGGAGAAAAGTTGTATACATGAGTGTCGGGAATATAGCGGTATACTTGTGTGACATGAGTGCAGCGGTATATTTGTGCGCCGGGAGAACTGCGGGATAATTGTGTGACGGGAAAAGAAGCGGTATGCTTTTGACGGGTGAACGGGAGAACGTGCTGGAAAATAATTATGTGTGGGAAAACAACGGTAAACTTCTGTGACAGGAGAACAGCGGTATACTTTGTGTGACTGTTGAAAACAGCGATATGATTGTGTGACGGCAGTGCAGCGGTAAACTTGTGTGACAGGAGAACAGCGGTATGATTCTGTGACGGCAGTACTGCGGTATGATTGTGAAGGGAGAACAGCGTTATACCTGTTTGACGGGAGTACAGCGGTAAACGTGTGTGACTGCAGGACAGAGGTATACTTGTGTGACGGCAGTGTAGCGGAAATTAGTGTGACGGGAGGACAGAGGTATACTTGTGTGACTACTGTGAAGGGAGTAGAGCGGTATACTTTTGTGACTGTATGTAGTACAGCGATATTCTTGAGTGACGGGAGAACAGCGGTCACCTTGGATTACAGCGATATGATTCTGTGACGGCAGGCAGCGGGGTATATTTGTGTGACGGGAGAACAGCGGGAAAATTGTGTAACGGGAGAAAAGTTGTATACAAGAGTGTCGGGAATATAGCGGTATACTTGTGTGACGCGAATGAACAGCTGTAAACGTCTGTGACCGGAGAGAAGCGGTAAACTGTGTGACGGGAGTACAGCGGTATCCTTGTGTGATGGCAGTACAGCGATATTCTTGAGTGACGGGAGAACAGCGGTAAACTTGTGACAGGACAGGATATACAGCGGATATGATTCTGTGACGGCAGAACAGCGGTAAACTTGCGTTGTGACAGGAGAACAGCGGTATACTTGTGTGACGGGAGGAATACAGATGGGATATAGGAGGTATTCTTGTGTGAAGGGAGAGCAGAGGGAATACTGTCACCAAATCCAGAAATATACTTGTGTGACCGGAGAGCAGCGTTATATTTGTGTGAATGAACAGCGGTATAATTGTGTGATGGGAGTATAACTTTATATTTGTGTGACGGGAGACCAGCGGGATAATTGTGTGACGGGAGGACAGCGATATTCTTGAGTGAAGGGAGAACAGCGGTCACCTTGGATTACAGCGATGATTCTGTGACGGCAGTGCAGCGGTATATTTATGTGACGGGAGAACAGCGGGAAAATTGTGTGACGGGAGAAAAGTTGTTCTTGTGTGACGGGAATATAGCGGTATACTTGTGTGACTGCAGAGCGCAGCGGTATTCTTGTGTGACGGGAGAACAGCGGGATAATTGTGTGACGGGATTACAGCGGTATGATTGTGTGACGGGTGAACAGCGTATACTGTGTGTGACGGGAGGAACAGCTGTAAACTTGTGTGACAGGAGAACAGCGGTATACTTTGTGACGGCAGTGAGCGATATTCTTGTGTGACGGGAGAACAGCGGTATCCTTGTGTGATGGCAGTGCAGCGGTAAATTTGTGTGACAGGATTACAGCGGAATATTTTGTGTGACGGGATGAGTCTAACTGTGACGGGAATACAGCAGGTATATGTGACATGAGTACGGCGGTATTCTGTGACGGCAGTGCAGCGGTATACTTGTGTGACAGGAGAACAGCGGGAAAAATTGTGTGACGGGTGGAAAGACGGTATACTTGTGTGACAGGAATGCAGCGATATATTTGTGTGACACGATACAGCGGTATATTTGTGTGACCGGAGAACAGCGGTATACTTGTGTGACAGGGAGAACAGCGGTATAATTTGTGATGGGAGTATAACTTTATATTTGTGTGACGGGAGACCAGCTAGATATTTATGTAACGGGCGGAAAGTTTTATACAGCGTACGCCGGAATACAGCGATATTTGTGTGAAGGCAGAACAGCGGTATAGTTGTGTGACTGCAGTACAGCGGTATACTTGTGTGAAGGGAGAACAGCGGTATAATTGTGTGACGGGAGTACAGCGGTAAACGTGTGTGACTACAGGACAGAGGTATACTTGTGTGACGGCAGTGTAGCGGTAAATTAGAGTGACGGGAGGACAGAGGTATAATTGTGTGACGTGATTTCAGCGGTATACTCGTGTGACGGCATACAGTGGTATACTTGTGTGACGGGAGACCAGCGGGATAATTGTGTGACGGGAGGACAGCGATATTCTTGAGTGACGGGAGAACAGCGGTCACCTTGGATTACAGCGATGATTCTGTGACGGCAGTGCAGCGGTATACTTGTGTGAAGGGAGAACTGCGGTATAATTGTGTGAAGGGAGAAAAGTTGTATACATGAGTGTCGGGAATATAGCGGTATACTTGTGCGCCGTGAATACTGCGGGATAATTGTGTGACCGGAGAGAAGCGGTATATTTGTGTAACGGGAGAACGGCAGGATAATTATGTGACGGGAAAACAACGGTATGCTTCTGTGACGGGTGAACAGCGGTATACTTTGTGTGACTGTTGAAAAACGGCATAATTGTGTGACTGCAGTGCAGCGGTAAACGTGTGTGACAGGAGTACAGCGATATGATTCGGAGTACAGCGATATGATTCTGTTACGGCAATGCTGCGGTAAACTTGTGTGACAGGGAGAACAGCGGTATAGTTGTGTGACGGCAGTACAGCGGTATACTTGTGTGAAGGAGAACAGCGATATACTTGTTTGACGGGAGAACAGCGGTAAAGGTGTGTGACTACAGGACAGAGGTAGATTGTGTGACGGCAGTGTAGCGGTAAATTAGTGTGACGGGAGGACAGAGGTATACTTGTGTGACTACTGTGAAGGGAGTAGAGCGGTATACTTGTGACTGTATGTAGTACAGCGATATTCTTGAGTGACGGGAGAACAGCGGTCACTTGTGTTGGGATTACAGCGATATGATTCTGTGACGGCAGTGCAGCGGTATATTTGTGTGACGGGAGAACAGCGGGAAAATTGTGTAACGGGAGAAAAGGTATACAAGAGTGTGACGGGAATATAGCGGTATATTTGTGTGACGAATGCAGCGGTAAACTTCTGTCACCGAGAAAGCGGTATAATTGTGTGCGATGGGGAATACAGCGGTATACTTGTGTGACGGCAGTACAGCGGATATTCTTGTGTGACGGGAGAACAGCGGTCAAACTGGTGTGACGGGATTACAGCGATATGATTCTGTGACGGCAGTGCAGCGGTAAACTTGTGTGAAAGGAGAACAGCGGTATACTTGTGTGACGGGAATATAGCGGTATACTTGTGTGAAGGGGACAGCAGAGGGAATAATTGTGTGACCAAACCAGAAAGGTATAGTTGTGTGACCGGAGTGCAGCGTATACTTTTTGTGTGAATGAACAGCGGTATAATTGTGTGATGGGAGACAGCGGTATACTTGTATTTGTGTGACGGGAGACCAGCGGGATAATTGTGTAAAACGGGAGGACAGCGATATTCTTGAGTGACGGGAGAACAGCGGTCACCTTGGATTACAGCGATGATTCTGTGACGGCAGCAGCGGTATATTTATGTGACGGGAGAACAGCGGGAAAATTGTGTAGTGGGAGAAACAGTTGTATACTTTGTGTGACTGTCGGAAATAGCGGTATACTTGTGTGACATGAGTGCAGCGGTATACTTGTGTGACAGGAGAACAGCGGGATAATTGTGTGACGGGATTACAGCGATATGATTCTGTGACGGGAGAACAGCGGTAAACTTGTGTGACGGAACAGCTGTAAACTTGTGTGACCGGAGAGAAGCGGAATACTTGCGTGACGGGAGAACAGCGGTATTCTTGTGTGACGGGAGAACAGCGGTATCTTGTGTGATGGCAGCACAGCGGTAAATTTGTGTGTGACAGGAGTACAGATTCTGTGACTCAATGTTGTTGTGTGACAGGAGAACAGCGGTATAATTCTGTGACGGAAATACAGCAGTAAACTTGTGCGACGGAGAACAGCGGTATACTTGTGTGACGGCAGACAGGTAAACTTGTGTGACAGGAGAACAGCGTAAAATTGTGTGAAGGGGTGGAAAAGCGGTATACTTGATTTGTGACGGGAATGCAGCGATATACTTGTGTGACCAGATACAGCGGATTTCTGTGACGAGAGAGCAGCGATAAACTTGTGTGAAGGAGGACAGCGGTATAATTGTGTGATGGGAGTATAACTTTATATTTGTGTATGGGAGACCAGCTAGATATTTAATGTAACGGGCGGACTGGAAAAAGTTTTATACTTGTACGCCGGGAATACAGCGATATATTTGTGTGAAGGCAGAACAGCGGTATAGTTGTGTGACTGCAGTACAGCGGTATACTTGTGTGAAGGGAGAACAGCGGTATAACTGTGTGACGGGAGTACAGCGGGGAACGTGTGTGACTACAGGACAGAGGTATACTTGTGTGACGGCAGTGTAGCGGTAAATTAGAGTGACGGGAGGACAGAGGTATAATTGTGTGACGTGATTTCAGCGGTATACTCGTGTGACGGCATACAGTGGTATACTTGTGTGACGGGAGACCAGCGGGATAATTGTGTGACGGGAGGACAGCGATATTCTTGAGTGACGGGAGAACAGCGGTCACCTTGGATTACAGCGATGATTCTGTGACGGCAGTGCAGCGGTATACTTGTGTGAAGGGAGAACTGCGGTATAATTGTGTGATGGGAGAAAAGTTGTATACATGAGTGTCGGGAATATAGCTTTATACTTGTGTGACATGAGTGCAGCGGTATACTTGTGCGCCGTGAATACTGCGGGATAATTGTGTGACCGGAGAGAAGCGGTATATTTGTGTAACGGGAGAACGGCAGGATAATTATGTGACGGGAAAACAACGGTATGCTTCTGTGACGGGTGAACAGCGGTATACGTGTGTGACTGTTGAAAACGGTATAATTGTGTGATGGCAGTGCAGCGGTAAACTTGTGTGACAGGAGTACAGCGGTATTATGTGCCGGAGTACAGCGATATGATTCTGTGTAAATGCGGTAAACTTGTGTGAAGGAGAACAGCGGTATAGTTGTGTGACTGCAGTACTGCGGTATACTTGTGTGAAGGGAGAACAGCGTTATACTTGTTTGACGGGAGTGAGCGGGACTTTGTGTGTGACAGGACAGCGGTATACTTGTGTGACGGCAGTGTAGCGGTAAATTAGTGTGACGGGAGGACAGAGGTATACTTTGTGACTACTGTGAAGGGAGAGAGCGGTATACTTGTGTGACTGTATGTAGTACAGCGATATTCTTGAGTGACGGGAGAACAGCGGTCATTGTGGATTACAACGATATGATTCTGTGACGGCAGTGCAGCGGTATATTTGTGTGACGGGAGAACAGCGGGAAAATTGTGTAATGGGAGAAAAGTTTATACAAGAGTGTCGGGAATATAGCGGTATACGTGTGTGACGCGAATGCAGCGGTAAACGTCTGTGACCGGAGAGAAGCGGTATCCTTGTGTGACGGGAGAACAGCGGTCACCTTGTGTGACGGATTACAGCGATATGATTCTGTGACGGCAGTACAGCGGTAAACTTGTGTGAAAGGAGAACAGCGGTATATTTGTGTGATGGGAGATATAGCGGTATAATTGTGTGACGGGAGAACAGCGGAATACTTGTCACCAAATCCAGAAAAATATACGGGTGTGACGGGAGAGCAGCGTTATATTTGTGTGAATGAACAGCGGGATAATTGTGTGATGGGAGTATAGCGGTATATTTGTGTGACGGGAGACCAGCGGGATAATTGTGTGACGGGAGGACAGCGATATTCTTGAGTGAAGGGAGAACAGCGGTCACCTTGGATTACAGCGATGATTCTGTGACGGCAGTGCAGCGGTATATTTATGTGACGGGAGAACAGCGGTAAAATTGTGTAACGGGAGAAAAGTTGTATACAAGAGTGCGGGAGGTATAGCGGTATACTTGTGAATCATGAGTGCAGCGGTTTACTTGTGTAACGGGAGAACAGCTGGATAATTATGTGACGGGAATACAACGGTATGCTTCTGTGACGGGTGAACAGCGGTATACGTGTGTGACGCGAATGCAGCTGTAAACTTCTGTGACCGGAGAGAAGCGGTATCCTTGTGTGACGGGAGAAGAGCGGTATACTTATGTGACGGGGATTAGAGCAGGATAATTCTGTGACGGGAGAACAGCGGTATACTTGTGTGATGGCAGAACAGCGGTAAACTTGTGTGACAGGATTACAGCGGAATCCTTTGTGTGACTGGATAACAGCGATATAATTCTGTGACGGAAATACAGCAGTATACTTGTGCGACATGAGTACGGCGGTATACGTGTGTACGGGCAGCGGTATACTTGTGTGACAGGAGAACAGCGGGAAAATTGTGTAACGGGTGGAAAGTTGTATACTTGTACGCTAGGAATGCAGCGATATATTTGTGTGACGCGAGTACAGCGGTATATTTGAGTGACGAGAGAGCAGCGATAAACTTGAGTGACAGGAGGACAGCGGTATAATTGTGTGATGGGAGTATAACTTTATATTTGTGTGACGGGAGACCAGCTAGATATTTATGTAACGGGCGGAAAGTTTTATACTTGTACGCCGGGAATACAGCGATATATTTGTGTGAAGGCAGAACAGCGGTATAGTTGTCTGACTGCAGTACAGCGGTATACTTGTGTGAAGGGAGAACAGCGGTATAACTGTGTGACGGGAGTACAGCGGGGAACGTGTGTGACTACAGGACAGAGGTATACTTGTGTGACGGCAGTGTAGCGGTAAATTAGAGTGACGGGAGGACAGAGGTATAATTGTGTGACGTGATTTCAGCGGTATACTCGTGTGACGGCATACAGTGGTATACTTGTGTGACGGGAGACCAGCGGGATAATTGTGTGACGGGAGGACAGCGATATTCTTGTGACGGGAGAACAGCGGTCACCTTGGAATACAGCGATGATTCTGTGACGGCAGTGCAGCGGTATACTTGTGTGAAGGGAGAACTGCGGTATAATTGTGTGAAGGGAGAAAAGTTGTATACATGTGTCGGGAATATAGCTTTATACTTGTGTGACATGAGTGCAGCGGTATACTTGTGCGCCGTGAATACTGCGGGATAATTGTGTGATGGGAGAAGCGGTATATTTGTGTAAAGGGAGAACGGCAGGATAATTATGTGACGGGAAAACAACGGTATGCTTCTGTGACGGGTGAACAGCGGTATACTTTGTGTGACTGTTGAAAAACGGCATAATTGTGTGACTGCAGTGCAGCGGTAAACGTGTGTGACAGGAGTACAGCGATATGATTCTGTTACGGCAATGCTGCGGTAAACTTGTGTGACTTCAGAACAGCGGTATAGTTGTGTGACTGCAGTACTGCGGTATACTTGTGTGAAGGGAGAACAGCGTTATACCTGTTTGACGGGAGTACAGCGGTAAACGTGTGTGACTACAGGACAGAGGTATACTTGTGTGACGGCAGTGTAGCGGTAAATTAGTGTGACGGGAGGACAGAGGTATACTTGTGTGACTACTGTGAAGGGAGTAGAGCGGTATACTTGTGTGACTGTATGTAGTACAGCGATATTCTTGAGTGACGGGAGAACAGCGGTCACCTTGGATTACAGCGATATGATTCTGTGACGGCAGTGCAGCGGTATATTTGTGTGACGGGAGAACAGCGGGAAAATTGTGTAACGGGAGAAAAGTTGTATACAAGAGTGTCGGGAATATAGCGGTATACTTGTGAGACATGAGTGCAGCGGTTTACTTGTGTAACGGGAGAACAGCTGGATAATTATGTGACGGGAATACAACGGTATGCTTCTGTGACGGGTGAACAGCGGTATACGTGTGTGACGCGAATGCAGCTGTAAACTTCTGTGACCGGAGAGAAGCGGTATCCTTGTGTGACGGGAGTAGAGCGGTATACTTATGTGACGGGAGAAGAGCGGGATAATGGTGTGACGGGAGAACAGCGGTATCCTTGTGTGATGGCAGTGCAGCGGTAAACTTGTGTGACAGGATTACAGCGGTCTCCTTTGTGTGACGGGATAACAGCGATCTAATTCTATGACGGAAATACAGCAGGATACTTGTGCGAAATGAGTACGGCGGTATACGTGTGTGATGGGGATATAGCGGTATACTTGTGTGAAGGGGAACAGCGGTATATATACGCTGTGAATGCAGCGGTATATTTGTGTGACGTGAGTGCAGCGGAATTCTTGTTTGACGAGGTAGAGCGTTAATTCTTATGTGACGGGAGACGGGCGGGATAATGGTGTGAGGGAGAACAGCGTATACTTTGTGTGACCAGAAAACAGGTATTTTTTGTGTGACTGCAGTGCAGCGGTAAACTTGTGTGACAGGAGTACAGCAGTCACGTTGTGTGACAGGATTACAGCGATATGATTCTGTGACGGCAGTGCAGCGGTAAACTTGTGTGACGGCAGAACATCTGAATACTTGAGTTACGGGAGTATAGCGGAATACTTGTGTGACTACTGTGATATTCGGTACAGCGATATTCTTGTGACGGGAGAACAGCGATATGATTCTGTGACGGCAGTGCAGCGGTAAACTTGTGTGAAAGGAGAACTGCGGTAAACTTGTGTGAGGGGAATATAGCGGTATATTTGAGTGACGAGAGAGCAGCAATAAACTTGAGTGACAGGAGGACAGCGGTATACTTGTGCGATGGGAATATAGCGGTATACTTGTGTGACGGAGAGCAGAGGAATACTTGTCACCAAATCCAGAAATATACTTGTGTGACCGGAGAACAGCGGTATATTTGTGTGAAATGAACAGCGGTATAATTGTGTGATGGGAGTATAACTTTATATTTGTGTGACGGGAGACCAGCTAGATATTTTGTGTAACGGGCGGAAATTTTTTATACTTGTACGACGGGAGAACAGCGGTATATTTTGTGTGAAGGCAGAACAGCGGTATAGTTGTGTGACGGGAATACAGCGGTATATTTGTGTGACAGGAGAACAGCGGTAAAATTGTGTGAACGGGAGAAAAGTTGTATACTTGTGTGTCAGGAAGACAGCGGTATACTTGTGTGACAGCGGTATAAGAACAGGGAGAACACGTGTGTGACGGGAATACAACGGTATACTTGTGTGACGGTGAACAGCGGTATATTTGTGTGACGGAAGAACAGTGGTATACTTCTGTGACCGGAGAACAGCGGTATATTTGTGTGACGGGAGAACAGCGGTATAATTGTGTGACGGGAAGACAGGATAATTGTGTGATGGGAGAACAGCGGTATACTTGTGTGAATACAGCGGTAAACTTGTGTGACGGGATTACAGCGGTATACTTGTGTGACGGGATAACAGCGGTATAATTGTGTGACGGAAAGAACAGCGGTATACTTGTGTGAAATGAGTACGGCGGTATAATTGTGTGACAGGAGAACAGCGGTATAATTGTGTAACGGGAGGAAAGTTGTATACTTGTACGCTTGGAATGCAGCGGTATATTTGTGTGACGTGAGTGCAGCGGATAATTTGTTTGACGGGTTAATATACGTGTGTGACGGGAGACGGGCGGGATAATGGAGTGTAGGGAGAACAGCGGTATACTTTGTGTGACTGTAGAAAAACGGCATAAGTGTGTGACTGCAGTGCAGCGGTAAACTTGTGTGACAGGAGTACAGCGATATGATTCTGTGACGGCAGTGCAGCGGTATACTTGTGTGACGGGAGAACAGCTGAATACTTGTGTTACGGGAGAACAGCGGTATATACTTGCGTGACTGGAGAACAGCGGTATTCTTGTGTGACGGGATTACAGCGATATGATTCTGTGACGGCAGAACAGCGGTAAATTAGTGTGACGGGAGGACAGAGGTATACTTGTGTGACTACTGTGAAGGGAGTATAGCGGTATACTTGTGTGACTGCAGTACAGCGATATTCTTGAGTGTGACGGGAGAACAGCGGGAACGTTGTGTGACGGGATTACAGCGATATGATTCTGTGACGGCAGTGCAGCGGTAAATTAGTGTGACGGAGAACAGAGGTATAATTTGTGTGACTACGTGACGGGAGTAGAGCGGTATACTTGTGTGACTGTACAGGAGTACAGCGATATTCTTGAGTGACGGGAGAACAGCGGTCACCTTGGATTACAGCGATATGATTCTGTGATGGCGGTAAACCTGTTGTGTGACGGGAGAACAGCGGTATAATTGAAGAACGGGAGAAAAGCAGTATATGGTGTGACGGGAGTACAGCGGTATACGATTTTGTGACGGGAGTGCAGCGGTATACTTGTGTGAAGGGAGAACAGCGGTATAACTATGTGATGGGGAGTACAGCGAAATAAACTTGTGTGACGGGAGGACAGCGGTATATTTGTGTGAATGAACAGCGGTATAATTGTGTGACGGGGGAGGACAGAGGTATACTTGTGTGTGTGAGTACAGCTGTGACTGTGGGAGTATAGCGGTATACTTGTGTGACTGCAGTACAGCGATATTCTTGAGTGACGGGAGAACAGCGGTCACGTTGTGTGACAGGATTACAGCGATATGATTCTGTGACGGCAGTGCAGCGGTACACTTGTGTGACGGCAGAACAGAGGATATACTTTGAGTTACGGGAGTATAGCGGAATACTTGCGTGACTGCAGTACATCGATATTCTTGTGTGACGGGAGAACAGCGGTCACCTTGTGTGACGGGATTACAGCGATATGATTCTGTGACGGCAGTGCAGCGGTAAACTTGTGTGAAAGGAGAACTGCGGTAAACTTGTGTGAGGGGAATATAGCGGTATATTTGAGTGACGAGAACAGACAGGATAAACTTGTGACAGGAGGACAGCGGTATACTTGTGCGATGGGAATATAGCGGTATACTTGTGTGAAGGGAGAGCAGAGGGAATACTCGTCACCAAATCCAGAAATATACTTGTGTGACCGGAGAGAAGCGGTATATTTGTGTGAATGAACAGCGGTATAATTGTGTGATGGGAGTATAACTTTATATTTGTGTGACGGGAGACCAGCTAGATATTTATGTAACGGGCGGAAAGTTTTATACTTGTACGCCGGGAATACAGCGATATATTTGTGTGAAGGCAGAACAGCGGTATAGTTGTCTGACTGCAGTACAGCGGTATACTTGTGTGAAGGGAGAACAGCGGTATAACTGTGTGACGGGAGTACAGCGGGGAACGTGTGTGACTACAGGACAGAGGTATACTTGTGTGACGGCAGTGCAGCGGTAAATTAGTGTGACGGGAGGACAGAGGTATAATTGTGTGACGTGATTTCAGCGGTATACTCGTGTGACGGCATACAGTGGTATACTTGTGTGACGGGAGACCAGCGGGATAATTGTGTGACGGGAGGACAGCGATATTCTTGAGTGACGGGAGAACAGCGGTCACCTTGGAATACAGCGATGATTCTGTGACGGCAGTGCAGCGGTATACTTGTGTGAAGGGAGAACTGCGGTATAATTGTGTGATGGGAGAAAAGTTGTATACATGAGTGTCGGGAATATAGCTTTATAATTGTGTGACATGAGTGCAGCGGTATATTTGTGTAACGGGAGAATGGCAGGATAATTATGTGACGGGAAAAGAACGGTATGCTTGTGTGACGGGAGAACAGCAGGATAATTATGTGACTGGAAAAAACAACGGTATGCAGTGCAGCGGTGACTTGGTGAAGGAGTACAGCGGTATACTTTGTGTGACCGGAAAACAGCGATATGATTCTGTGACTGCAGTGCAGCGGTAAACGTGTGTGACTTCAGAACAGCGGTATAGTTGTGTGACTGCAGTACTGCGGTATACTTGTGTGAAGGGAGAACAGCGTTATACCTGTTTGACGGGAGTACAGCGGTAAACGTGTGTGACTACAGGACAGAGGTATACTTGTGTGACGGCAGTGTAGCGGTAAATTAGTGTGACGGGAGGACAGAGGTATACTTGTGTGACTACTGTGAAGGGAGTAGAGCGGTATACTTGTGTGACTGTATGTAGTACAGCGATATTCTTGAGTGACGGGAGAACAGCGGTCACCTTGGATTACAGCGATATGATTCTGTGACGGCAGTGCAGCGGTATATTTGTGTGACGGGAGAACAGCGGGAAAATTGTGTAACGGGAGAAAAGTTGTATACAAGAGTGTCGGGAATATAGCGGTATACGTGTGTGACGCGAATGCAGCTGTAAACTTCTGTGACCGGAGAGAAGCGGTATCCTTGTGTGACGGGAGTAGAGCGGTATACTTGTGTGACTGCAGTACAGCGATATTCTTGAGTGACGGGAGAACAGCGGTCACGTTGTGTGACGGGATTACAGCGATATGATTCTGTGACGGCAGTGCAGCGGTAAACTTGTGTGAAAGGAGAACTGCGGTATACTTGTGTGTGACGGGAATATAGCGGTATACTTGTGTGAAGGGAGAGCAGAGGGAATACTGTGTGACAGGGAGTCCAGCGGTATACTTGTGTGACCGGAGAACAGCGATATATTTGTGTGAATGAACAGCGGTATAATTTGTGTGATGGGAGTAACTTTATATTTGTGTGACGGGAGACCAGCGGTATACTTGTGTGACGGGAGACAGCGATATTCTTGAGTGAAGGAGAACAGCGGTGACAGGATACGATGATTGTGACGGGAGTGCAGCGGTATATTTGTGTGATGGGGGAGAACAGCGGTAAAATTGTGTGACGGGAGAAAAGTTGGTAAGAGTGTCGGAATATAGCGGTATATTGTGGATCTGTGAGGCAGCGGTTTATTTTGTGTAACGGGAGAACAGCGGATAATTGTGTGACGGGGACAACGGTATACTTTGTGTGACGGGTGAACAGCGGTATATTTTGTGTGACGCGAATGACAGAGTATAACTTGTGTGGACTACCTTGTGTGACGGGATTATAGCGGTATACTTGTGTGACGGAGTGACGGGATAATGTGTGACGGGAGGACAGCGGTATTCTTGTGTGACGGCAGCGGTAAACTTGTGTGACAGGATTACAGCGGCTCCTTTGTGTGACGGGATAACAGCGATATAATTCTTGTGATTACAGCGGTATACTTGGATTACAGACGATGATTCTTGGCGTGACGGCAGTGCAGCGGTAAATTTTGTGTGAAAGGAGAACAGCGGTAAACTGGAAAGTTGTGACTTTGGGAGGAATGCAGCGGTATATTTGTGTGAGGGAATACAGCGGTATATTTGAGTGACGAGAGAGCAGCGATAAACTTGAGTGACAGGAGGACAGCGGTATAATTGTGTGATGGGAGTATAACTTTATATTTGTGTGACGGGAGACCAGCTAGATATTTATGTAACGGGCGGAAAGTTTTATTTTACTTGTGACGGGAATACAGCGATATATTTTGTGTGAAGGCAGAACAGCGGTATAGTTGTGTGACCGCAGTACAGCGGTATACTTGTGTGAAGGAGAACAGCGGTATAACTGTGTGACGGGGAGTACAGCGGGAACGTGTGTGACTACAGGACAGAGGTATACTTGTGTGACGCCATGTAGCGGTAAATTAGAGTGACGGGAGGACAGAGGTATAATTGTGTGACGTGATTTCAGCGGTATATTTGTGTGACGGGAACAGTGGTATACTTGTGTGACGGGAGACCAGCGGGATAATTGTGTGACGGGAGGACAGCGATATTCTTTTGTGACGGGAGAACAGCGGTCACCTGGATTACAGCGATGATTCTGTGACGGCAGTGCAGCGGTATACTTGTGTGAAGGGAGAACAGCGGTATAATTGTGTGAAGGAGAGTTCTAAAAGACGGGAATATAGCTTTATGAGTGTGACGGGAATGCAGCGGTATACTTGTGCGCCGTGAATACTGCGGGATAATTGTGTGACCGGAGAGAAGCGGTATATTTGTGTAACGGGAGAACGGCAGGATAATTATGTGACGGGAAAACAACGGTATGCTTCTGTGACGGGGTGAACAGCGGTATACTTTGTGTGACTGTTGAAAACGGCATAATTGTGTGTGACTGACAGGAGTGCAGCGGTAAACGTGCAATGTAAACTTGTGTGACTTCAGAACAGCGGTATAGTTGTGTGACTGCAATATAGCGGTATACTTGTGTGATGGGAGAACAGCGTTATACCTGTTTGACGGGAGTACAGCGGTAAACGTGTGTGACAGGAGGACAGAGGTATACTTCTGTGACGGCAGTGTAGCGGTAAATTAGTGTGACGGGAGGACAGAGGTATACTTGTGTGACTACTGTGAAGGGAGTAGAGCGGTATACTTGTGTGACTGTATGTAGTACAGCGATATTCTTGAGTGACGGGAGAACAGCGGTCACCTTGGATTACAGCGATATGATTCTGTGACGGCAGTGCAGCGGTATATTTGTGTGACGGGGGAGAACAGCGGGAAAATTGTGTAACGGGAGAAAAGTTGTATACAAGAGTGTCGGGAATATAGCGGTATACTTGTGTGACGGGATGAACAGCGGTATACGCGGAGAGAAGCGGTATATGATTGTGTGACGGGAGTAAAGCGGACTTGTGTGACTGGAGAACAGCGGTATCCTTGTGTGACGGGAGATACAGCGGTCACCTTGTGTGACGGGATTACAGCGGTATAATGGTGTGACTTTGTGTGGGAGAACAGCGGTATCCTTGTGTGATGGGAAGTGCAGCGGTAACTTGTGTGAAGGGTGACAGGATACTTGTGTGACCAACCAGAAATATGTGTGTGACCGGAGAGCAGCGTTATATTTGTGTGAATGAACAGCGGTATAATTGTGTGAGGGGAGGATAACTTTATATTTGACTACTGACGGGAGACCAGCGGTATACTTGTGTGACGGGAGACAGCGATATTCTTGAGTGAAGGAGAACAGCGGTCACCTTGGATTACAGCGATGATTCTGTGACGGCAGTGCAGCGGTATAGTGTGACGGGAGAACGCGGAAAATTATAATGGGGAGAAAAGTTGTATACAAGAAGGAGAACAGCGGTATACTTGTGAATCATGTGACGGGAGAACAGCGGATAATTGTGTGACAGGACTACAGCGGACTTGTGTGACGGGTGAACAGCGATTATACTTGCGGACAGGAATGACTAGAGTGACGGAGAGCGGTATACTTGTGTGACGGGAGGACAGCGGTATACTTATGTGACGGGTGACTAATGGTGTGACGGGAGAATAGCGGTATCCTTGTGTGACGGCAGTGCAGCGGTAAATTCTGTGACAGGATTACAGGGAGAACTTGTGTGACGGGAGAACGATATAATTCTTGTGAAATACAGGATGCGACATGAGTACGGCGGTATGATTCTGTGACGGCAGTGCAGCGGTAAACTTGTGTGACAGGAGAACAGCGGTAAAAAACTGTAACGGGTGGAAAGTTGTATACTTGTACGGGGAGGGAATATTTGTCAGGACGCGAATACATATATTTGAGTGACGAGAGAGCAGCGATAAACTTGAGTGACAGGAGGACAGCGGTATAATTGTGTGATGGGAGTATAACTTTATATTTGTGTGACGGGAGACCAGCTAGATATTTATGTAACGGGCGGAAAGTTTTATACTTGTACGCCGGGAATACAGCGATATATTTGTGTGAAGGCAGAACAGCGGTATAGTTGTCTGACTGCAGTACAGCGGTATACTTGTGTGAAGGGAGAACAGCGGTATAACTGTGTGACGGGAGTACAGCGGGGATCGTGTGTGACTACAGGACAGAGGTATACTTGTGTGACGCCATGTAGCGGTAAATTAGAGTGACGGGAGGACAGAGGTATAATTGTGTGACGTGATTTCAGCGGTATACTCGTGTGACGGCATACAGTGGTATACTTGTGTGACGGGAGACCAGCGGGATAATTGTGTGACGGGAGGACAGCGATATTCTTGTGACGGGAGAACAGCGGTCACCTTGGAATACAGCGATGATTCTGTGACGGCAGTGCAGCGGTATACTTGTGTGAAGGGAGAACTGCGGTATAATTGTGTGAAGGGAGAAAAGTTGTATACATGAGTGTCGGGAATATAGCGGTATACTTGTGTGACATGAGTGCAGCGGTATACTTGTGCGCCGTGAATACTGCGGGATAATTGTGTGACCGGAGAGAAGCGGTATATTTGTGTAACGGGAGAACGGCAGGATAATTATGTGACGGGAAAACAACGGTATGCTTCTGTGACGGGTGAACAGCGGTATACTTTGTGTGACTGTTGAAAAACGGCATAATTGTGTGACTGCAGTGCAGCGGTAAACGTGTGTGACAGGAGTACAGCGGTCTCCTTGTGTGCCGGAGTACAGCGATATGATTCTGTGACGGCAATGCAGCGGTAAACTTGTGTGACTTCAGAACAGCGGTATAGTTGTGTGACTGCAGTATAGCGGTATACTTGTGTGAAGGGGAGAACAGCGTTATACCTGTTTGACGGGAGTACAGCGGTAAACTTGTGTGACCACAGGACAGAGGTATACTTGTGTGACGGAGTGTAGCGGTAAATTAGTGTGACGGGAGGACAGAGGTATACTTGTGTGACTACTGTGACGGGAGTAGAGCGGTATACTTGTGTGACTGTATGTAGTACAGCGATATTCTTGAGTGACGGGAGAACAGCGGTCACCCTGTGTGACGGGATTACAGCGATATGATTCTGTGACGGCAGTGCAGCGGTATACTTGTGTGACGGGAGAACAGCGGTAAACTTGTGTGACAACTGTGGGACGGGAAAAGTTGTATACAAGAGTGACGGGAATATATAGGATATACTTTGTGAGGGATGAACAGCGGTGGATTACACGTGTGTGACGAATGCAGCTGTAAACTTGTTGTGACGGGAGAACAGCGGTAGAGTTGTGTGACTGCAGTGCAGCGGTATACTTGTGGACGGGAGAACAGCGGATAAATGTGTGACGGGAGAACAGCGGTATAGTTGTGTGAAGGAGAACATGGCAGTGCAGCGGGAGTAAACGGTAAACGACAGGATTACAGCAGGGGTATTTGTGTGACGGATAACAGCGGTATACTTCTGTGACGGGGAAAGGACAGAGGTATACTTGTGTGACTGTGACGGGAGTATAGCGGTATACTTGTGTGACGGCAGTGCAGCGATAAACTTGTGTGAAGGGAGAACAGCGGTATCACGTTGTGTGACAGGATTACAGCGGTATGATTCTGTGACGGCGCAGCGGTAAACTTGTGTGACGGCAGAACAGCTGAATACTTGAGTTACGGGAGTATAGCGGAATACTTGTGACTGACAGGGAGGATATTCTTGTGTGACGGGAGAACAGCGGTATACTGTGACAGGATTATAGCGGATATGATTGTGTGACGGCAGTACAGCGGATATTCTTGTGTGAAAGGAGAACTGCGGTAAACTTGTGTGACAGGGAATATAGCGATATATTTGAGTGACGGAGACAGCGATAAACTTGAGTGAAAGGAGAACAGCGGTAAACTTGTGCGATGGGAATATAGCGGTATACTTGTGTGAAGGAGAACAGAGGAATACTCGTCACCAAATAAATATACTTGTGTGACCGGAGACAGGGTATATTTGTGGAATGAACAGCGGTATAATTGTGTGATGGGAGTATAACTTTATATTTGTGTGACGGGAGACCAGCTAGATATTTATGTAACGGGCGGAAAGTTTTATACTTGTACGCCGGGAATACAGCGATATATTTGTGTGAAGGCAGAACAGCGGTATAGTTGTCTGACTGCAGTACAGCGGTATACTTGTGTGAAGGGAGAACAGCGGTATAACTGTGTGACGGGAGTACAGCGGGGAACGTGTGTGACTACAGGACAGAGGTATACTTGTGTGACGGCAGTGTAGCGGTAAATTAGAGTGACGGGAGGACAGAGGTATAATTGTGTGACGTGATTTCAGCGGTATACTCGTGTGACGGCATACAGTGGTATATTTTGTGTGACGGGAGACCAGCGGGATATTTGTGTGACGGGAGGACAGCGATATTCTTGTGACGGGAGAACAGCGGTCACCTTGGAATACAGCGATGATTCTGTGACGGCAGTGCAGCGGTATACTTGTGTGAAGGGAGAACTGCGGTATAATTGTGTGAAGGGAGAAAAGTTGAAAAGTGTGAATATAGCTTATACTTGTGTGACGGGAATGCAGCGGTATACTTGTGCGCCGTGAATACTGCGGGATAATTGTGTGACCGGAGAGAAGCGGTATATTTGTGTAACGGGAGAACGGCAGGATAATTATGTGACGGGAAAACAACGGTATGCTTCTGTGACGGGTAAACAGCGGTATACTTTGTGTGACTGTTGAAAAGCGGCATAATTTGTGACTGCAGTGAGCGGTAAACGTGTGACAAACAGCGGTCTCCTTGTGTGACAGCGATATGATTCTGTTACGGCAATGCAGCGGTAAACTTGTGTGACTTCAGAACAGCGGTATAGTTGTGTGACTGCAGTACTGCGGTATACTTGTGTGAAGGGAGAACAGCGTTATACCTGTTTGACGGGAGTACAGCGGTAAACGTGTGTGACTACAGGACAGAGGTATACTTGTGTGACGGTAGTGTAGCGGTAAATTAGTGTGACGGGAGGACAGAGGTATACTTGTGTGACTACTGTGAAGGGAGTAGAGCGGTATACTTGTGTGACTGTATGTAGTACAGCGATATTCTTGAGTGACGGGAGAACAGCGGTCACCTTGGATTACAGCGATATGATTCTGTGACGGCACTGCAGCGGTATATTTGTGTGACGGGAGAACAGCGGGAAAATTGTGTAACGGGAGAAAAGTTGTATACAAGAGTGTCGGGAATATAGCGGTATACTTGTGAGGGATGAACAGCGGTATACGTGTGTGACGCGAATGCAGCTGTAAACTTCTGTGACCGGAGAGAAGCGGTATCCTTGTGTGACGGGAGTAGAGCGGTATACTTATGTGACGGGAGAAGAGCGGGATAATGGTGTGACGGGAGAACAGCGGTATCCTTGTGTGATGGCAGTGCAGCGGTAAACTTGTGTGACAGGATTACAGCGGGCTCCTTTGTGTGACGGGATAACAGCGATCTAATTCTGTGACGGAAATACAGCAGTATACTTGTGCGACATGAGTACGGCGGTATACGTTTGTGACGGCAGTGCAGCGGTATACTTGTGTGAAGGGAGAACAGCGGTATAACTATGTGACGGGAGTACAGCGGTAAACGTGTGCGACTACAGGACAGAGGTATACTTGTGTGACGGGAGGACAGAGGTATACTTGTGTGACTACTGTGACGGGATTATAGCGGTATACTTGTGTGACTGCAGTACAGCGATATTCTTGAGTGACGGGAGAACAGCGGTCACGTTGTGTGACAGGATTACAGCGATATGATTCTGTGACGGCAGTGCAGCGGTAAACTTGTGTTGACGGCAGAACAGCTGAATACTTGAGTTACGGGAGTATAGCGGAATACTTGCGTGACTGCAGTACATCGATATTCTTGTGTGACGGGAGAACAGCGGTCACCTTGTGTGACGTGATTACAGCGATATGATTCTGTGACGGCAGTGCAGCGGTAAACTTGTGTGAAAGGAGAACTGCGGTATACTTTGTGAATAAAATATGGGAAAGCTCATGTTTTATACTTGTGTGACCGGAGAGCAGCGGTATATTTGTGTGAATGAACAGCATGTATAATTGTGTGATGGGAGTATAACTTTATATTTGTGTGACAGGAGACCAGCTAGGGGATAATTATGTAACGGGCGGAAAGTTTTATACGGGTGTGACTTGTATTCTGTGACGGGAATACAGCGATATATTTGTGTGATGGGAGAACAGCGGTATAGTTGTCGGTGACTGCATTTACAGCGGCATACTTGTGTGAAGGAGAAGGTTTTTTGATAATTGTGTGACGGGGACGGTATGTTTGACTGCAGGGGAGCGGTAAATTTGTGTGACAGGAGGACGAGGTATACTTGTGTGTTTTACTGTGACGGGAGTAGCGGTAAACTGTATGTAGTAGAGCGATACCTATTGAGTGACGGGAGAACAGCGGTGGATTAGAAGCGATGATTCTGTGACGGCAGTGCAGCGGTATATCTGTGTGACGGCAGAACAGTGGTATAATGTTGTGAACGGGAGACCAGCGGGATAATTGTGTGACGGAGGACAGCGATATTCTTGTGTGACGGGGAGAACAGCGGTCACCTTTGGATTACAGCGATGATTCTGTGACGGCAGTGCAGCGGTATACTTTGTGTGAAGGGAGAACTGCGGTATAATTGTGTGTGAAGGGAGAAAAGTTGTATACATAAGGGTTTGTATAGCTTTATACTTGTGTGACATGGTGCATATACTTGTGCGCCGTGAATACTGCGGATAATTGTGTGACCGGAGAGAAGCGGAATATTTGTGTAACGGGAGAACGGCAGGATAATTATGTGACGGGAAAACAACGGTATGCTTCTGTGACGGGTGAACAGCGGTATACTTTGTGTGACTGTTGAAAAACGGCATAAGCGGTAAACGTGTGTGACAGCAGTGTACAGCGATATGATTCTGTTACGGTAAACTTGCGGTAAACTTGTGACTTCAGAACAGCGGTATAGTTGTGTGAATGCACTGCGGCATTGTGTGAGGGGAGAACAGCGTTGCCTGTGTTTGACGGGAGTACAGCGGTAAACTTGTGTGACTACAGGACAGAGGTATACTTGTGTGACGGCAGTGTAGCGGTAAATTAGTGTGACGGGAGGACAGAAACCTACTTGTGTGACTACTGTGAAGGAGTAGAGCGGTATATTGTGTGACTGTATGTAGTACAGCGATATTCTTGAGTGCTGGGAGAACAGCGGTATCCTTGGATTACAGCGATATGATTCTGTGACGGCAGTGCAGCGGTATATTTGTGTGACGGGAGAACAGCGGGAAAATTTGTAACGGGGAGAAAAGTTGTATACAAGAGTGTCGGGAATATAGCGGTATACTTGTGAGTTTTTGAGTGCAGCGGTTTACCTCTGTGTGAAAGCATTATGTGACGGAATACAACGTCTATGACGGGTGAACAGCGGTATACGTGTGACGCGAATGCAGCTGTAAACTTCCTGTGTGACCGGAGAGAAGCGGTATCCTTGTGTAACGGGAGTAGAGTTTTATACCTTTATGTGACTGGAGAAGTATGGATAATGGTGTGACGGGAGAACAGCGGTATATTTGTGTGATGGCAGTGCAGCGGTAAACTTGTCTGACAGGATTACAGCGGCCTCCTTTGTGTGACGGGATAACAGCGATCTAATTCTGTGACGGAAATACAGCAGTATACTTGTGCGAAATGAGTACGGCGGTATACCTTGTTTACAAGGAGATGATTCTGGACGGCAGTGCAGCGGTATAGTTGTATACTGAAGCTTGGAGAACAGCGGTATATTTATGTGACGGGATTACAGCGGTATTTGTACGACTACAGGATAGAGCGGTATACTTGTGTGACGGGAGTGACAGAGGTATACTGGACTGACGGGAGAACAGCGGGATACTTGTGTGACTGTGAGAAAGCGGTATATTTGTGTGACTGCAGTGCAGCGGGATAATTATGTGACGGAGAACAGCGGTCACGTTGTGTGACAGGATTACAGCGATATGATTCTGTGACGGCAGTGCAGCGGTAAACTTTGTGTGAAAGGGAGAACTGCGGTAAACTTGTGTGAGGGGAATATAGCGGTATATTTGAGTGACGAGAGCAGCAATAATCTTTTGTTTTGACATACCTGTCTGTGGTTTATAATTGTGTGATGGGAGTATAACTTTTATATTTGTGTGACGGGAGACCAGTCTGATATTTATGTAACGGGCGGAAAGTTTTATACTTGTACGCCGGGAATACAGCGATATATTTGATTGTGAAGGCAGAACAGCGGTATACTTTGTCTGACCGCAGTGTTTAAAAATTCTTGTGTGATTTAGAACAGCGGTATAACTGTGTGACGGGAGTACAGTGGGAACGTGTGTTTCTACAGGACAGAGGTATGCTCTGTGCATGACCATGTAGCGGTAAATTAGAGTGACGGGAGGACAGAGGTATAATCCCTTCCCTGTGATTTCATACCTCTCTGTGGTGACGGCATACAGTGGTATACAATGCTTCCCTGTGACGGGAGACCAGCTGGGATAATTGTGTGACGGGAGGACACCGAACCTCTCTGTGACATAGAACAGCGGTCCCTATGAATACACCGATGATTCTGTGACGGCAGTGCAGCGGTATACCCTGTGAAGGGAGAACCTCTCTATAATTTGTGAAAGGCTTTTGTGTTTTACCATACCTGTCTGGGAATATAAATATTCCCTGTGATTGACATGAGTGCAGCGGTATCCATACCTGTCTTTGAATTTGCGGATAATTTTTTTGACCTGAAGCCTTATATTGATTTAACGGGGAGAACGGCAGGATAATTATCTGTGACGGGAAAACAATGTATGCCTGTGACGGGTGAACAGCGATTTCCTTTGCTTGACCATTGAAAAACGTGCATTTGTGTGCTTGCAGTGCAGCGATAAACCTCTCCTGTGATTTCAGAACATTCCTATCTGATTTGTGACGGCAATACTGCGGTATACTTGTGTGAAGGGAGAACAGCTTTATACCTTGTGACGGATTTCACAGCGGTGCTTTATACCTGTGTGACGGCTTTACAAGAGGTATGATTACCAGTCGACTATCTCATTTGTGCTTTCCAATAGTAGAGTGGTATACCATACCTGACTGTATGTAGTACAATCCTCCCCTGTGACGGGAGAACAGCCTCTCCGGGATTACTTCGATATGATTCTGTGACGGCACTTTAGCGGTACCTGTCTGTGACAATGGGAGCCAGCGGGAAAATATTTCCTGTAACTTTAGAAAACCTGCATGTGTTTTACTATGTGTCCTGTGCCTTTACCATACCTCTGAGGGATGAACAAGCGGTATCCCGTGTGTGACGCGAATGCAGCTGTAAACTTTGTGTGACAGGATTCCCTGTGCGGCCAATACCTTGTGTTTTGACGGATAACAGCGATGTAATTTGTGACGGAAATACAGCAGTATACTTGTGCGACATGAGTACGGCGGTATACCTGTAAAATGCTTGCAAGCGGTATACCTGTGACAGGAGATTGCTTCAGGGAATAATTGTCTTAACGGGAGGAAAGTTGTATACTTGTACGCCTGGAATGCAGCCATATATTTTTGTGATGCAAGTACAGCGGAATTCTTGTTAGACTGTCTGTGTAGAGCGTTATCTCTGTGTTTTACGGGAGACGAACGGATAATGGATCTGTAGGAGAACAATACTTTGTGTGACTGTAGAAACCTCATTGTGTGTAAACTGCAGCACAGCAGTATACCTTTTGACTGCAGGACAGAGGTCCCCATACCTCTCTGCGATTTAAAATTCTTCCAGTGATTTATACCTTCATGTGACACGAATACCTGTCTGTGGTTAATTGAGTGACTGTGTTTTCCCATACTCCGTTGTTTTCCATAGCTGTCTGTGCTTTACAATGTATCTATGTGAGTTACACTGATTCCCTGTGCTTTCCCATACCACACTGCGATTTAAAATGCTTCTCTGAACTTTAGAATGGTTCCGTTTGCTTTACCAGCCCTCACTGTGCTTAACAATGCTTCACTATGCTTTAGCAGACCTCCCTGTGATTTAAAATTCTTCCCTGTGATTTACAATACCTTCATGTGTTTTGCCATACCTGTCTGTGCTTTGCAATGTATGCCTGTGCCTTACAATGATTTCCTGTGCTTTACCATACCTATCTGTGCATTACAATGCTTCCCTGTGCTTTACCATACCTCTCTGTGCTTTACCAATGCATGAATGTGTTTTGCCATATCTGTTCATATTAACAATTTACATACCTATCTGTGCATTACTATGCTTCCCTGTGCTTTACCATACCTCTCAGTGATTTACAATACTTCCCTATGGTTTACCAGACCTCTCTGTGCTTAAAAATGCTTCCCTATGCTTTTACCTCAAACAAATGCTTCTATACTATAAAAGACCTGTCTGTCCCTGATGCTTTACTATACGTGTCTTTGCTTTAGAATGCTTCTTTATGCTTTACCATACCTCTCTGTGATTTAAAATTCTTCCCTGTGATTTACAATAGCTTCATGTGTTTTGCCATACCTGTCTGTGCTTTGCAATGTATGCCTGTGCCTTACAATGATTTTTACCTATCTGAGCTTTTACCATACCTGTCTGTGATTTACAAAGTATGCCTGTGCTTTCCCATACCTCTCTGTGCTTTAGAATGCATAAATGTGTTTTCCATATCTGTGCTTTACCATACCTATCTGTGCATTACTATGCTTCCCTGTGCTTTACCATACCTCTCAGTGATTTACAATACTTCCCTATGCTTTACCAGACATCTCTGTGATTAAAAATGCTTCCCTATGCTTTACCAAACCTCTCTATACTATAAAATGCTTCCCTGAGCTTTACCATACATGTCTTTGCTTTAGAAGGCTTCTTTGTGCTTTCCATACCTCTCTGCGATTTAAAATTCTTCCCTGTGATTTACAATACCTTCATATGTTTTGCCATACCTGTCTGTGCATTAAAATGCTTCTCTGTGTTTTACCATACCCCTCTCTGGTTTACAATGCTTCCCTGTGCTTTTACCTCTCAGACCTCTCATGATTTTAAAATGCTTCCTATGCTTTACCAAACCTATCTATGATTACAAAAATGCTTCCCTGTGTTTTACCATACCTCTCTGTGCTTTTAGAATGCTTCTTTGTGCTTCCATATCTCTCTGTGCTTTTAAAATACTTCCCTGTGATTTACAAGAAGGCTTCATGTGGTTTTACCATACCTCTCTGGTTTACAATGCTCCCTGTGCTTTACCATTTCCTGTGCTTTAAAAATGCTTCCTATATGTTTTACAAACCTGTCCTACTATAAAATGCTTCCTGTGCTTTACATATACCTCTCTTTGATTTACAATGCTTCCCTTTGTGTTTTCCATACCTCTCTGTGATTTAAAATTCTTCCCTGTGATTTACAATACCTTCATGGTTTTTGCCATACCTGTCTGTGCTTTGCAATGTATGCCTGTGCCTTACAATGATTTCCCTGTGCTTTACCATACCTATCTGAGCATTACAATCCTTCCATGTGCTTTCCCTTACCTCTCAGTGATTTACAACACTTCCCTATGATTTACATACCTTCATGTGTTTTGCCATACTTTGTGCTTTACCAGACTGTCTGTGCTTTTAAAATGCTTGCCTGCTTTACCATACATGTGATTTAATTTCCTTCATGTGTTTTGCCATACCTCTCTGTGATTTAAAATATGCCTTTACAATGATTTTTACCATACCTATCTGTTTTACAATACCTCCCTGTGCTTTTCAATGTATCTCTGTGATTAAAAATGCTTCCCATGTGTTTTACCATACCTCTCTGTGTTTTGCAAAATGCTTGTCAATGATTTCCTGTGCTTTACCATACCTATCTGAGCTTTACAATCCTTCTTGTGCTTTACCATACCTCTCTGTGATTTAAATTCTTCCCTATGTTTTTACAATACTTCATGTTTTTTGCCATACCTGTCTGTGCTTTGCAATGTATGCCTGTATTTTACAATGATTTCCTGTGCTTTACCATACCTATCTGTGCTTTACAATCCTTCCCTGTACCATACCTATCTCATGATTTCTTCCCTATTTTTAATTCTCTGTGATTTAAAATGCTTCCCTATGCTTTACCATACCTGTCTGTGCATAAAAATGCTTCCCTGTGTTTTACCATACCTCTCTTTGCTTTAGAATGGTTTGTGCTTTCCCATACCTCTCTGTGATTTAAAAATTCTTTCCTGTGATTTACAATACCTTCATGTGTTTTGCCATACCTGTCTGTGCTTTGCAAATGTATGCCTGTGCCTTACAATGATTTCCTGTGCTTTACCATACCTATCTGAGCATTACAATCCTTCCCTGTGCTTTCCCTTACCTCTCTGTGTTTTAGAATGCTTAAATGTGTTTTTTTACCAGACCTCTCTGTGCTATAAAAATGCTTCCCAATGCTTTACCAAACCTCTCTGTACTTTAAAATTCTTCCCTGTTTTACAATACCCATACCTCTTTTTTTAGAATGCTTGATTTTCTGTGCTTTACCATACCTCTCTGATTTAAAATTCTTCCCTGTGATTTACAATAGATTTCATGTGTTTTGCCATACCTGTCTGTGCTTTTGCAATGTATGCCTGTGCCTTACAATGATTTCCAGTGCTTTACCATACCTATCTGTGCTTTAAAATGTATCCCCTGTGCTTTACAATAGCTTCCTGTGCTTTACAATACCTATCTATGCTTTACAATGTGTGCCTGTGTTTTAAAATGATTTCCTGTGCTTTACCATACCTCTCAGTGCATTACAAAGCCTTCCCTATGCTTTCCCATACCCTCATGTGATTAAAAATACCTTCTTTAACATGATTTGTGCTATAAAATGATTTCCCTGAGCTTTTACCATACCTATCTGTGCTTTTAGAATGCTTCCCTGTGCTTTACCATACCTCCTCTGTGATTTAAAATTCTTCCCTGTGATTTACAACACCTCCATGTGTTTAAAAATACCTCCCTGTGCTTTACCAATGCTTCTCTGTGCTTCCCCCCCCCTAGTTTTTTTTTAGAATGCTTGTTTTTGTGCTTTACCATACCTCTCTGTGATTTAAAATTCTTCCTGATTTAACAATACCTCATGTGTTTTGCCATACCTGTCTGTGCTTTGCAATGTATGCCTGTGCCTTACAATGATTTCCTGTGCTTTACCATACCTATCTGAGCATTACAATCCTTCCCTGTGCTTTCCCTTACCTCTCTGTGCTTTAGAATGCATAAATGTGTTTTGCCATATCTGTCAGTGCTATAACAATACCTATCTGTGCATTACTATGCTTCCCTGTGCTTTACCATACCTCTCAGTGATTTACAATACTTCCCTATGCTTTACCAGACCTCTCTGTGCTTAAAAATGCTTCCCTATGCTTTACCAAACCTCTCTATACTATAAAATGCTTCCCTGAGCTTTACCATACCTCTCTGTGCTTTAGAATGCTTGTTTGTGCTTTACCATACCTCTCTGTGATTTAAAATTCTTCCCTGTGATTTACAATAGCTTCATGTGTTTTGCCATACCTGTCTGTGCTTTGCAATGTATGCCTGTGCCTTACAATGATTTCCTGTGCTTTACCATACCTATCTGAGCATTACAATCCTTCCCTGTGCTTTCCCTTACCTCTCAGTGATTTACAACACTTCCCTATGATTTACAATACGTTCATGGGTTTTGCCATACCTGTCTGTGCTTTACAATGTATGCCTGTGCTTTACATAATGATTTCCTGTGCTTTACCATTCCCTATCTGTGCATTACTATGCCTCTTCCCTGTGCTTTACCATACTTCCCAGTGATTTACAATACATTATAATGCTGGTTTACTTTTACCAGACTGATTTTACTCTGTGCTTAAAAATGCTTCCCTATGCTTACCAAAATGCTCTATGCTATAAAAATGCTTCTTTGAAATTCTTACCATACATGTCTCTTTGCTTTAGAATGCTTCCTTTGTGCTTTCCCATACCTCTCTGTGATTTAAAATTCTTCCCTGTGATTTACAATAGCTTTCATGTTTTTTACCATACCTGTCTGTGCTTTGCAATGTATGCCTGTTCTTTACAATGATTTCCTGTGCTTACCATACCTATCTGAGCATTTCCTTCCTAAGCTTTCTATACCTGTGCCTTGTATAAATGTGTTTTCACAATCCCAGTGCTTTACAATACCTATCTGTGCTTTTTACAATACCTTCCCTGTGCTTTACCATACCTCTCTGTGATTTAAAATACTTTCTTTGTGTTTTACCATACCTTGTGCTTAAATAACTTCCCTATAATTTACCATACCTCTGTATTTTTAAAAATCTTCTGTGCTTTACCATAATCTTTGCTTTGAATGCTTCTTTATGCTTTACCATACCTCTCTGTGCTTTTTAAATTCTTCCTGTGATTTACCCTCAGTCAATGTTTTTATACCGGTCTGTGGTTTTGCAACCATGCCTCTCAGTGATTTACAATGATTTCCTGTGCTTTACCATACCTCTCTTTCTTTTAAAAATGCCTGTCTGTCTCTTTACAATACCATAAATGTGTTTTACAATATCTTCCCTGTGCTTTTACAATACCTCTCTGTGTTTTGCTTTATGATTTAGAATACCTTCCTGTTTTCTCTTTTACCATACCTATCTGAGTTCTTTACAATCCTTCCCTGTGCTTTTCCCATACCTCTCTGATTTTAAAAATGCATAAATGTGTTTTGCCTTATCTGTCATACCTCTCTGTGCTTTACATATGTATCCCTGTGCTTTACCATACCTCTCTGTGCTTTACAATGCTTCCTCATATGCTTTTACCAGACCTCTCTGTATTTAAAAAATGCTTCCCTATGTTTTACCAAACCTCTCTGTGCTTTAAAATGCTTCCCTGTGCTTTTACCATGTATGTCTGTGCTTTAGAATGCTTGTTTGTGCTTTACCATACCTCTCTGTGATTTAAAATTCTTCCCTGTGATTTACAATAGCTTACCTCTGTGTTTTGCCATACCTGTCTGTGCTTTGCAATGTATGCCTGTGCCTTACAATGATTTCCTGTGCTTTACCATACCTATCTGTGCATTACAACTTACTTACCTTCCCTGTGCTTTTACCATACCTCTCAGTGATTTACCATTCTGTCCCTGTGATTACCTTCTGTATGCCTTCCTGCTATTTACCATACCTTCATGTGTTTTACAACCTCATCCCTGTGCTTTAGAATGCTTGTTTGTGCTTTACCATACCTCTCTGTGATTTAAAATTCTTCCCTGTGATTTACAATACCTTCATGTGTTTTGCCATACCTGTCTGTGCTTTGCAATGTATGCCTGTGCTTTTACAATGATTTCCTGTGCTTTACCATACCTATCTGTGCATTACAATCCTTCCCTGTGCTTTCCCATACCTCTCTGTCTGTGCTTTAGAATGCATAAATGTGTTTTGCCATATCTGTCAGTGCTATAACAATATGCCTATCTGTGCATTACTATGCTTCTTCCCTGTGCTTTACCATACCCTGTGATTTACAATACTTCCTATGCTTTACCAGACCTCTCTGTGTTTTAAAATGCTTCCCTATGCTTTACCAAACCTCTCTATACTATAAAATGCTTCCCTGAGCTTTTACCATACCTCTCTGCTTTAGAATGCTTCTTTGTGTTTTACCATACCTCTCTGTGATTTAAAATTCTTCCCTGTGATTTACAATACCTTCATGTGTTTTACCATACCTGTCTGTGCTTTGCAATGTATGCCTGTGCCTTTACAATGATTTCTGTGCTTTACCATACCTGTCTGCTTTACAATCCTTATGCCTGGTTTTGCCATACCTGTCTGTGCTTTACAATGCATCCCTGTGCTTTACAATGATATCCTGTGCTTTACCATACCTATCTGTGCATTAAATGCTTCCCTGTGCTTTCCCATATACCTCAGTGATTTACAACACTTCCCTGTGCTTTACCAGACCTCTGTGATTAAAAAATGCTTTCCTATGCTTTACCAAACTCTCTATGCTTTAAAATGCTTCCTGTGCTTTTTACCACACATGTCTTTGCTTTAGAATGCTTGTTTGTGCTTTCCCATACCTCTCTGTGATTTAAAAATTCTTCCCTGTGATTTACAATACCTTCATGTGTTTTGCCATACCTGTCTGTGCTTTAAAATGTGTGTTTGCCCATACCCTCTCAATGATTCCCTGTGCTTTTACCATACCTGTCTATGCTTTAAAATCCTTGACGCCTGTGCTTAAAAATGATTCCTATGTCTTGCAAACCATCTCTGTACTTTAAAATGCTGAAATGTGTTTTACCATACCTGTCTGTGCTTTACAATGCCTGTCTGTGCTTACCATACCTTCCTGTGTTTTACCATACCTCCAGTGATTTACAATACTTTCCAATGCTTTACCAGACCTCTCTGTGCTTAACAATGCTTCCCTATGTTTTTTACAAAGACCTACTATAAAATGTGTTTTTAAAATACTTCTCTTCCTTTAGAATACTTCTTGTGCTTTACAATACCCCCATGATTTAAAATTCTTCTTCATGAGTTTTGCCATACCTGTCTGTGCTTACAAGAATGCTTGTTTGTGCTTTACCATACCTCCTCTGTGATTTAAAAAAAATCCCTTCCCTGTGATTTACAATACCTTCATGTGTTTTGCCATACCTGTCTGTGCATTAAAATGTAATCTGTGTTTTTTACCATATGATTTCTTTTTTACAATACCTTCCTGTGCTTTACCATACCTCTCTGTGATTTACAATACTTCCCTATGCTTTACTTTACTTCTGTTTTTAAAAACCTTCCCTGTGCTTTACCAGACTGCCTGTGCTATAAAATGCTTCCTGAGCTTTACCATACCTGCCTTTGCTTTACACACCTTTTTGTGCTTTCCCATACCTCTCTGATTTAAAATTCTTCCCTGTGATTTACAATGACCTCTCATGTGTTTTAGAACCTGTCTGTGCTTTGTATGCTTTACCAATTACAATGGTTTAAAATGTGTTTTTACCATACCTGTCATGTGCTTTACAATGCTTGTTTGTGCTTTTACCATACCTCTCTGTGATTTAAAATTCTTCCCTGTGATTTACAATACCTTCATGTGTTTTGCCATACCTGTCTGTGCTTTGCAATGTATGCCTGTGCCTTACAATGATTTCCTGTGCTTTACCATACCTATCTGTGCATTACTATGCTTCCCTGTGCTTTACCATACCTCTCAGTGATTTACAATACTTCCCTATGCTTTATAATACCTTCATGTGTTAAAAAATGCTTCTGTGCTTTGCAATGTATGCCTGTACTTTAAAATGATTTCCCTGTGATTTAACCACTTCCTCTCTTTGCTTTAGAATGCTTCTTTGTGCTTTCCCCCACCTCTCAGTGATTTTAAAACCTTCCTATGATTTACAATACCTTCATGTGTTTTACCATACCTCTCTGTGCTTTTAAATGCTTGTTTGTGCTTTTACCATACCCCCTGTGATTTACATAATGCTTCCCTGTGTTTTACCATACCTGTCTGTCTGTGATTTTAAAATGCTTCCCTGTGCTTTACCATACATGTCTGTGTTTTTACAATGCTTCCCTGTGCTTTACCATACCTCTCTGTGTTTTGCCATGCTTTGTCTGTGTTTTTTAAATGTGTTTTATTACATGTCTTCCCTGTGCTTTACCATACCTCTCTGTGATTTTACAATACTTCCCTGTGTTTTGTCATACCTGTGTATTAACAAAATGTATATTCCTGTGCTTTACCAGACCCTCTGTGCTTTTTCCTGTAGCTTTTACCATACCTCTCTGTGCTTTACAATCCTTCCCTATGCTTTACCATACCCTCTGTGCTTTAAAATGCTTCCTCCCTTTTACCTATACATGTTTTGCTTTAGAATACCTTCTGTGATTCCCAATTGCAATTACCTTCCTGTGTTTTACCATACCTGTCTGTGCTTTCTCTGCCTGTGCTTTAAAATACTTCCCTGTGCTTTTACTATACCTATCTGTGCATTACAATCCTTCCCTGTGCTTTTCCCATACCTCTCTGTGCTTTACAATTTAAATGTGTTTTGCCCCTGTGAATTTTACAATACCTATCTGTGATTTACTAATGCTTCCCTGTGCTTTACCATACCTCTCTGTGTTTTGCAATATCTCCCTGTGCATGTTTTAAAATGATTTCCTGTGGGGCTTTTTACCATACCTATCTGTGCATTACAATGCTTCTTTGTGTTTTCCCATACCTCTCTGTGATTTTAGAATGCATAAATGTGTTTACCTATATCTGTCAGTGCTTTTTTAATACCCATCTGTGCATTTAAAATGCTTCCCTGTGCTTTTACCATACCTCTCAGTGTTTACAATATTTCCCTATGCTTTACCAGACCTCTCTGTGCTTAAAATCCTTCCCTATGTTTTACCAAACCTGTCTGTGCTTTAAAATGTATTCCCCTGTGTTTTACCATACCTCTGTCTTTGCTTTAGAATGCTCTTTGTGCTTTACCATACCTCTCTCTGTGTTTTACAATACCTTCCCTTTAGATTTGATTAAAAAATGCTTACCAGACCTGTCTGCTATAAAATTTTTCCTGAGCTTTTACCATACCTGTCTGTGCTTTAGAATGCTTCTTTATGCTTTTACCATACCTCTCTGTGATTTAAAAAATGTGATTTACCATACCTCTCATGTGTTTTTACCTGTCTGTGCTTTGCAATGTATGCCTGTGCTTTTTATAAATGATTCCCCTGTGCTTAACAATTTACTGTGCATTAACCTTCCCTGTGCTTTACCATACCTCTCTGTGATTTAAAATGCTTCCCTGTATTTTTACCAGACCTGATGTGATTAAAATGCTTGTTTATGCTTTACCAATACTCTTCTATAAAATGCTTCCCTGTGCTTTACCATATGTCTGTGCTTTAGGAATGCTTTTTTGTGCTTTTACCATACCTCTCTGTGATTTAAAATTCTTCTGTGATTTACAATGCCTTCATGTGTTTTGCCATACCTGTCTGTGCTTTGCAATGTATGCCTGTGCTTTTACAATGATTTCCTGTGATTTTTTACCATACCTATCTGAGCATTACAATCCTTCCCTGTGCTTTTACCCTCTGGTTTACCTCTCTGTGTTTTAGAATGCATAAATGTGTTTTATTACATCTGTCAGTGCTATAACAATACCTATCTGTGCATTTTACTATGATTCCCTGTGTTTTACCATACCTGTGCTTCCTATGCTTTACCAGACCCTCTCTGTGATTTAAAAATGCTTCCTATGCTTTTACCAAACCTCTCTGCTTAACAATGCTTCCATTTTGCCATATTTCCTGTGCTTTTTTATACTTTGTTTGTGCTTTACCATACCTCTGTGCTTTAGAATTCTTCCCTGCTTTACAATACCTGTCTGTGATTTTGCCATACCTTGTCTGTGATTTACAATGTATGCCTGTGATTTACAATATTTCCTGTGCTTTTACCATACCTGTGTCTGTGCTTTCTTGTAAATGTATGCCCATACCCCTTACAATGATTTCCCTGTGCTTTTACCATACCTATCTGAGCATTACAATCCTTCCCTGTGCTTTTACCTCTGTGATTTACAACACTTCCTATGTGTTTTTACAATATCGTTCATGTGTTTTGCCATACCTGTCTGTGCTTTTACAATGTATGCCTGTGCCTTACAATGATTTCCTGTGCTTTACCATACCCATCTGTGCATTACAATCCTTCCCTGTGTTTTCCTATACCTCTCTGTGATTTAAAATGCTTCCCAATGGGTTTTACCATATCTGTCAGTGCTTAACAATACCTATCTCCTTTACTTTTATGCTTCCCTGTGCTTTACAATACTTCCCTGTGCTTTACAATACCTTACCTATGCTTGTGCTTTAAGACCTTCCTTGCTTTATAAAATGCTTTAGAATGTTTTTACCATACCCTCTGTGTTTTGCCATACCTCTTTAAAATTCTTCCCTGTGATTTACAATACCTTCTGTGTTTTAGAATACCTGTCTTTGCTTTGCAATACCATGCCTGTGGTTTAAAATGATTTCCCTGTGCTTTTACCATACCTATCTGTGCTTTACAATCCTTCCCTGTGCTTTGCAAATCTGCCTTTCTGTGCCTTTACAACACTTCCCTGTGTTTTACCATACCTATCTGTGTTTTACAATCCTTCCCTGTGCTTTACCATACCTCTCTGTGCTTTAAAAATGCTTAAATGTGTTTTACCATACCTCTGTCAGTGCTTTAAAAATACTCTATCTGTGTTTTACCTGTATGCTTATGTGCTTTTTGCTTTGAATACCTCTCTGTATTTTACAATACATGGTTTATGTTTTTGCTTGGTTTACCTCTCTGTGCATTACAATAAAATGTGCTTTAGAATGCATAACTTGTTTATGATTTACAATATCTGTCTGTGCTTTACCATACCTGTCTTTGTTTAGATCCCTTCTTCTGTGCTTGGTTTATACCTCTCTGTGATTTACAAATACTTCCCTGTGCTTTACAATACCTCTCATGTGCCAAAAATACTTCCTGTGCTTTGCAATGTACCTCTCTATACTATAAAATGATTTCCTGCTTTTACCATACCTATCTGTCTTTTGCTTTTAATGCTTCTTTGTGTTTTCCCATACCTCTCTGTGATTTAAAATTCTTCCCTGTGATTTACAATAGCTTCATGTGTTTTGCCATACCTGTCTGTGCTTTGCAATGTATGCCTGTGCCTTACAATGATGCTTCCTGTGCTTTTTTACCATACCTATCTCTGTGCTTTACAATCCTTCCCTGTGCTTATATCTGTCTTTCTCCCTGTGCTTTAATACCTATCTGTGCATTTACAATGCTTCCCTGTGCTTTACCATACCTCTCTGTGCTTTACAATGCTTCCCTATGTTTTACCAGACCTCTGTGCTTAAAATCCTTCCCTTGAGCTTTTACCAAACCTGTGCTTTAGAATGTTTTAAAATACCTCCCTGTGCTTTGCAATGCATGTCTGTGTTTTACAATATCTGTTTGTGCTATACCAATACCTATCTGTCCATTACAATGCTTCCCTGTACTTTACCATACCTCTCTGTGCTTTCAAATCCTTGTTTGTGTTTTGCCATACCTGTCTGGGCTTTGCAATGTATGCCTGTGCTTTACAATGATTTCCTGTGATTTTTACCATACCTCTCTGTGCTTTACAATCCTTCCCTGGCTTACCCTTACCTCTCTGTGCTTTACAATACATCCCTATGATTTTACAATACTTCCCTGTGCTTTACCATACCTATCTGTGCTTTACAATGTTTACCTGTGCTTTACCATACCTCTCAGTGATTTACAATGTTTTCCTATGCTTTACCAGACCTCTCTGTGCTTAAAAAATTTTACCATGCTTTTACCAAACCTCTCTATACTATAAAATGCTTCCCCTGAGCTTTACCATATTTGTCTTTGTTTTTTAGAATGCTTCTTTGTGTTTTCCATACCTCTCTGTGATTTAAAATTCTTCCTGTGATTTACAATACCTTCATATGTTTTGCCATACCTGTCTGTGCATTAAAATGTATGTTTTACCATACCTATCTGTGCATTACAATCCTTCCCTGTGTTTTACCATACCTCTCTGTGTTTTACAATGCTTCCCTGTGCTTTTTAATATTTGTTTGCATAACAATGTTATCTGTGCATTATAAAGCTTCCTGTACTTTACCAGACCTATCTGTGCTTTACAATGATTTCCCCTGTTTTTTTTTACCATACCTATCTGTGATTTATAAATGCCTTCCCTGTGCTTTTTACCATAATGTCTTTGTGCTTTAGAATGCTTAAATGTGTTTTACCATACCTCTCTGTGCTTTAACAATGCCTATCTGTGATTTTTATGCCTATTTTACCATACCTCTGTGTTTTAAAATACCTATCAGTGATTTACAATGTCCTATGATTTACAATACCTTCTGTACTTTAAAATGCTTCCTGTGTTTTTACCTACCTGTGCTTTAGAATACTTGTTTGTGCTTTTACCATACCTCTCTGTGATTTAGATCATTCCCTGTGTTTTACCATAATCTCTTCTTTGAGCAAATTGTTTTGCCATATCTGTTTGTGCAATACCTATCTGTGCATTACAATGCTTCCCTGATTTTACCATACCTCTCAGTGATTTACAATACTTCCCTATGCTTTACCAGACCTCTCTGTGCTTAAAAAATGCTTCCTATGCTTTTACCAAACCTCTCTATACTATAAAATGCTTCCCTTGCTTTACCATACATGTCTTTGCTTTAGAATGCTTCTTTTGTGCTTTACCATACCTCTCTGTGATTTAAAATTCTTCCTGTGATTTATAATACCTTCATGTGTTTTACCATACCTGTCTGTGCTTTGCAATGTATGCCTGTGCCTTTACCAATGATTTCCCCTGTTTTTTACCATACCTCTCTTGCATTAAAATCTTTACTTCATTTGTGATTTACAACCATACCTATCTCAGTGTTTTACAACCTGTCCCTGTGAATTAAAATGCCTCTCCTGTGATTTTTTGATATACCTATCTGTGCTTTACAATGCTTCCCTGTGCTTTTACCATACGTATCTCTGCATTACAATTCTTCCCACTGGCTTTACATAAGGTGATTTTCATTCCTGTGTTTTGCAATATTTGTCATGTGCTATAACAATACCTATCTGTGCATTATAAAGCTTCCCTGTGCTTTACCATACCTCTCAGTGATTTAAAATGCTTCCCAATGTGATTTACCAGACCTCTCATGTAAAATTTTCCCTATGCTTTTACCATACCTGTCTTTTAAAATGCTCATTTGGATTACCATACCTGTCCTGCTTTGTGCTTTTGTGCCACCATACCTGTCTGTGCTTTGCAATGTTTGCCTGTGTCAGTTTA
>CM072681.1:8855448-8867716 GCA_036884735.1 Huso huso | reverse complement strand
AGGCACCTTTATCCAAGGCGACTTACAGAGACTAGGGTTTGTGAACTATGCATCAGCTGCAGAGTCACTTAATTACGTCCCACCCGAAAGACAGAGCACAAGGAGTTTAAGTGACTTGCTCAGGGTCACACAATGAGTTAGTGGTTGAGGTGGGATTTGAACCAGGGACCTCCTGGTTACCAGCCCTTTTCTTTAACCACTGGACCACACAGCGTCTAGAAAATTTTGAATGACCTTTGCTGCTGCAGCAGCCTTTGCCACTCCTCCTACTTTTGTGTCCTCTGCAAATTTAACAAGTTTGCTTACTATACCAGAATCTAAATCATTAATGTAGATTAGGAATAGCAGAGGACCTAATACTGATCCCTATGTTACACCACTGGTTACCACGCTCCATTTTGAGGTTTCTCCTCTAATCAATACATTGTTTTCTACATATTAACCACTCCCTAATCCATGTGCATGAATTTCCTTGAATCCCTACTGCGTTCAGTTTGAGAATTAATCTTATGCAAAACTTTATCAAAAGCTTTTTGGAAATCTAAATAAACCATGTCATATGCTTTGCAATTATCCATTGTCGATGTTGCATCCTCAAAAATGTATCCCTGTGCTTTACCATAATTCGTTGTGCTTTCAAATGCTTTGCCTGCCCTCTCTGTGCTTTACAATGCTTCCCTGTGCTTTACCAGACCTCTCTGTGTTTCACCATAATTTGCTTGATTTGTCGTCCATTTCTGGTATTTTATGTCTAATGCTGAAAACTAGATTTTAGCAACCCAAAACAATGTAGCACTGACTTTGTCCCATCTGCTACGCTCAGTACAGCAGGTCATAAAAAAGCCAGTACAGACGCACTGATAGGCTGATTAAAACCGCTTTAGAGTATGTATTACTTATTTTTTAAATTATATTTCACTTAGGTTTTTTTTTTGCCTAAGTGCTTAGAAATACAAAAACGCCCATCTAGAAAAGAAAGATACGTAGTTTGCTTCGCTTGCGTTGTGCAGTAGTTCACGAGGTTTCTTTCCTCTGAAAAAGTGTCCCTATTTTTCACTCTTGCTATCTGGTCTCCCTAGGTCAGCATGGCTAAATAAATATGCACACAGGTTTAAGAGTTTAGTTTAGTAGAAAGGCTCGAGTGAACAGAATTAAGACAGCTAGCCGAATGCTGACAAATAGCTTAAAATCGCTGTGGTTTGAAGAGATATGTGAGTTTCTGGAGTGTCATGACTATATAACTGCAAGCCCCGACGCTTTATCCTGTGTAAGGACGGTGAAGAGGAGACGAGAGGATACTAACTAGGCCATGGTAAGTGGCTGACGTACTTTCATTGTATTTAGTAATGCTTAAAATTTAAGATTGTGTTCTCGCTGGTTCGGCGACGCTGCCTATTTGACTTTTTAAAATGCATTCACTGCGAATATATGCAAGTACATTTATTTTCTGTATACTTAAAACATTTTAAACGGTTTAAATGCGAGGTATATAGTGGTTGGGAGTGTTCCGTTGACAGTTTTCCATTTTAAATATTTTGAATGTGTACTATAGCAATGGCGAGCATTGGCGAATTAAAGTTGCTTTCAGCTTCTTGCAATTTACCGTGAAAAAATAGGCATTTTATTTCTTACAGTATTTCACACTATGAATTCATACTTTTATCAGCGCTGTGCATTTGGTTACTATGGCAACGCGGTAAAACATATAACGACTTTATCATGATTGGTGTTCGAGTCATGCTACAAATGACCTAGCAAGGGGACTTTTTTTTGACCTGCAAATGAAACAAGGACCAGGGTCACAAATGAGATTAGATAAAGGGGCATTCAGAACAGAAAATAGGAGGCACTTTTTTTTTACACAGAGTTGAGAATCTGGAACCAACCCCAGTAATGTTGTTGAAGCTGACACTCTGGGATCCTTCAAGAAGCTGCTTGATGAGATTCTGGGATCAATAAGCTACAAACAACCAAACGAGCAAGATGGGCTGAATGGCCTCCTCTCGTTTGTAAACTTTCTTATGTTCTTAAGTCAGTGGCATGTATCATGTTACAATGTATTAATAATTAGAAGGTAAGGTTTGCAGTTAACTTCTGCCATATATAAGAGTTAATTTTAAAAGGGCAGCAAATATGGAAATTGCACGTTCCTTTTGATTAGCGTGTCAACAATTTTAAAAGGTTTATAAAATTTGAAAAATGTTGGTGAATGTGTCACTTTGTTTAACTATACCTGAGAGAATGCAGTGAAAACAAAAGCAGCCATATTTAGCTGGAAACAAGGTATTCTCAGCACAGCTAAGATTTTAATTTTGGTTTGAAGGCAGCAGGAGCTTAGCATGATTTTTAATATTTGCTTGACAGACGCCCTTATGCAGGGCGACTCAGGTAATAAGTTATCACAATATAGCAAAGAGATTACAACACAGCAAAGAAAAAAAAAATCAATAGTTTTGTTTGGGGATTTTTTTGTTTCTGTTTGCACTTTGTCAAATGAAACGGTTTTTGCAGTTATTGTGCACAGTGTGTTTGTAGGTTGTATGCATGTGTGCTTTGTATTTGTAGTGTATATGTGCAACTACTGTTACAAACTGCAAAAGATATTCGCCTTGCTTCACTCGGCACCATACATTTTCAGTCTTGGCTACTTTGCTAATGTTTTAATAGTTTTAATTGATTTAAATAATGTTTGTAATGTAAACTATTTCCTGTGACGTCAGACCTTAGATATCTATTGACTGTAATAAACAAATACATTCTCAACTTCACAATGTGTCCACAAGTGTTCAACAGTCCAGACCTACAGTTTCCCGTCGCAAGCAAGCAAAGAAAAGAAGTGACAATACATAAACGTATCCAATGTTTAAACGTTCTGCACGTCCATGGCATTCTAATGTTCAGTTAATAAACTGTAAATATTTGTGTAGTATATAAACTGAATTTGTGTAGTTAATAAACTGTAAATATTAGTGTACTTACAGCTGTCCTGCAAGTTCTCTTCAGAGTTGCTGGTTCTTGGATTGGCAATTGCCGCTTTCACCCTGATCCTGACGCAATCTTTCTTTCATTCTTTGGACTTCAGAGACTCATGCAGTGCATCCTACAAGGAAGGAACAAATATGTCAAATGCAATAGAGTATAAAACCAGTATGTTCTGATGTGCAAATATTAGAACTTTATAGGCGGTATGCTACTCAAAATTGAAAAGTATGCATTGTCACAATGCATTTCTGATAAAAATGTTGTTCTTCATTTCTGTTTAAAAACTTTCATGAACTGAATTGAAATAGAAATGTATTGCAAATGAAGGCCTGTGGCACAATAACCCCTCTCTGGCCTGGAGGATTTTGAACATATCACAGTCTGAGGCAAACAGATTATCTAGGTCCAAGGAGATGACAAAACAAAAAATAGGAGGGGAGTTCGACTCTTACCCCCACCCTCCAGGCCAGATAGGGGTTAAGATATTGCTCTACCCCATTTTTTGGAAGAAATCTGCATAATTTGAATAGGTTTTGGAGAAGTGTTGACTACAAATTAGGATATCAGTGTTTTATTTTTAAATAACTGACTATAACTGATACGTCTTGCAGAAACTTGGTTGTCTGAGAGTGATGGAGTCGAATATAATATTAGTGGGTACACACTGTATAGGAAAGACAGGCAGGACAGAAGAGGCGGAGGGGTAGCGCTATTAATAAGAAATAGCCCAGGTGTTAAGAAAACAATGCAGAATCAACATGGGTCAGAATAATGGACACAAATTCATAGGGCATAATAACAGGAGCATTGTATAGACCGCCAAATTCAGACGCTGAGCAAAATAATCTGTTATACAATGACATTCGAAATGCGTGTAGAAAAGGAGAAGCCATACTGATGGGGGACTTCATCTTCCCCCATATAAAATGGGAAAACCCGATGGGGGGCACAACGGACGAAATTGAAATGGTGGAAATGACAAATGACTGCTTCCTAATGCAATTTGTCAAGGCACCGACTAGAGGGGAGGCATGCCTTGATTTAGTCTTTTCAAATAATGAAGACAGAATAACTAAAACAGAGGTCAGAGCGCCATTGGCAAACATGGTCTCATTTGAAGTATTTTTTAAAACCCCAGAAGTAATGACTAAAGCTAAGGTTTACAATTTTAGAAAAGCAAACTATGAAGGTATGAAACAGAGACTAACAGAAGTAGATTGGAGTAAAATAGAGAAAACATCCACCGAAAAAGGATGGCTGTTTTTTAAAAATGTAGTACTAGTGCGCAAAACAATTACATCCCAAAAGTAGACAAATCTAAAAGAAAATGGCCAAAATGGTTTAATAGATCAATTCAAAAATAAATTCTGTGAAAAAAGGAACTTTACAGAGCGTTTAAAAGGGACCAAAAACAAAGAAAACAGAAAGAGTACTTGGAACTGCAAACACAAGTCAAAAAGGAAGTTAGAAAGGCCAAGAGAGAGATAGAAATCAATATTGCTAAGGGGGCTAAAACCTATTCCAAAATGTTTTTCCAATATTATAACAGCAAGCGAACATTTAAACAGGAGGTTAAATGTATAAGAGAAACAAATGGCAAAATCATGGATGAAGAAAAAAAAATAGCAAATATATTAAATGATTACTTTTCACCCATTTTTACAAAGGAGGACACGGACAACATGCCTGACATGTCGACCTGTTCCTATCCAATTTTAAATAACTTTAGCATAACAGAGGCAGAAGTGTTAAAGGGACTAGGAGCTCTTAAAATAAACAAATCCCCTGGGCCGGATGAGATCCTCCCAATAGTACTCAAAGAAATGAAAGAAGTTATTTACAAACCGCTAACCAAGATCAAGGCAACAGTCTCTTGACACGGGGTTGTACCGACAGACTGGAAAATAGCAAACATAATACCGATCCACAAAAAGGGAGACAAAGCCGAACCAGGTAACTACAGACCAATAAGCCTGGCTTCTATTATATGTAAACTTATGGAAACTATAATAAGATCCAAAATGGAAAATTACCTATATGGTAACAATATCCTGGGAGAGAGTCAGCATGGTTTTAGGAAAGGGAGATCATGTCTAACTAACCTACTTGACTTTATTGAGGATGCAACATTGAAAATGGATAATTGCAAAGCATACAACATGGTTTATTTAGATTTCCATAAAGCTTTTGACAAAGTCCCGCATAAAAGATTAATTCTCAAACTGAACGCAGTAGGGATTCAAGGAAATGGATACACATGGATTAGGGAGTGGTTAACATGTAGAAAACAGAAAGTACTGATTAGAGGAGAAACCTCAAAATGGAGCGAGGTAACCAGTGGTGTACCACAGGGATCAGTATTAGGTCCTCTGCTATTCCTAATCTACATTAATGATTTAGATTCTGGTATAGTAAGCAAACTTGTTAAATTTGCAGATGACACAAAAAAATAGGAGGAGGGCAAACACTGTTGCAGCAGCAAAGGTCATTCAAAATGATCTAGACAGCATTCAGAACTGCAGACACATGGCAAAATGAAATTTAATAGAGAAAAGTGTAACATATTGCATGCAGACAATAAAAAATGTGCATTATAAATATCACATGGGAGATACTGAAATTGAAGAAGGAACTATCAAAAGACCTAGGAGTTTATGTTGACTCAGAAATGTCTTCCTCTAGACAATGTGGGAAGCTATAAAAAAAAAATGCCAACAAGATGCTTGATATATTGTGAAAAGTGTTTAATTTAAATTAAATACTGTGTCTAGACAAGTTCTGCCAACAAGATGCTTGGATATATTGTGAAAAGAATTTAAATCAAATATTGTGTTAGTTCTGGTCACCTCGTTACAAAAGGATATTGCTGCTCTAGAAAGAGTGCAAAGAAGAGCAACCAGAATTATGCTGGGTTTAAAAGGCTTGTCATATGCAGACAGGCTAAAAAGAATTGAATCTATTCAGTCTTGAACAAAGACTACGTGGTGATCTGATTCAGACATTCAAAATCCTAAAAGGTATTGACAATGTCGACCCAGGGACTTCTTTAACCTGAAAAAAGAAACAAGGACCAGGGGTCACAAATGGAGATTAGATAAAGGGGCATTCAGAACAGAAAATAGGAGGCACTTTTTTTGTGAGGGTCTGGAACCAACTCCCCAGTAATGTTGTTGAAGCTGACACCTGGGATCCTTCAAGAAGCTGCTTGATGAGATTCTGGGATCAATAAGCTACTAACAACCAAACAAGCCAGATGGGCTGAATGGCCTCCTCTCGTTTGTAAACTTTTATGTTCTTATGTTCTAATAAATTATCATTTTGATTGATGATCGCTTGTTGTCAAACGTTAGGTTATACAATAATATTGAACTTAAATGCATTAGTTAGCATCTTCTGGAGGCAGTGGGAAAAGGGTAGGAAAGTAAATAAAATGACTTATAGCCTGATCCAGTTTTTTCTCGAAGAAATGGGAAATGTGTCACTAGCGATGCTAACAAATCCACATTTTGCTTATGGGAAGGGTAAAAAGGAGAGGAGAAAAGTTGTCGAAACCAAAAGCCCCAATTAAAATGCATTTCCAGGGGCTTATGTGACTCGTTTGGCTTTTAACTTATTTTAATTAGCGGTTCTCAAACGGGGGAACGGAATGTAGGCTATGGGGGGGACGTGAAAACCTTCAGGAAAAATAGTTATAAATAAACGATATGTACTGTAACTGTATATTTGAATGGCTGTGTTTGAATAAAATCTTTACAGTTCTTATTTAAGGAGTTTAACGTAGTTTTTGGTACTTGGGGTGGGTGTTGTGACGTAATTACCCAGACACCATAAATTGAGTCCTGCCCCAAATATCCTTCCCTCTTTGCAGTCACCCTCCTTTCAAAAGCACATTCTGTCGCTCTCCACTCCAGAGCTGCGGACTCCGGGCCCACTTGTCACCCGTTGGCGCTTTTCGATCTCCATTATGTGGGTGACGCCCTCGCACACAGACATCACGCAGGCAAGTCTGCCAGTGAAACAGACAGGCAAGTCTGCCAGTGAAACAGACATTGGTGTCAGACACGCCAGTACACTAAACATTTCATGCGGGTTTATATGGTGTCGACACGCCTAGCTATACTGTTTCATTTCATGCAGTCATATATATATATATATATATTGAGAACGGGTAATAACCATTCGTTTTGACTGCTATGGCTTATTATTTGTTTGGTACTGTACTGGAAGTTAAATAAAGGTTTTGTTGATTGATGGGCTACACTTGCATCAAGTGTCTGATTTATTACTAACACCTTCCAGGAATATTCTAAAACATTCGTGAGGTTTAAAAATCTTTCAGGGTTCCAAATAGTATACAAAGAACCTTTTTTTTTAAACAGCAGGCTAAACAACCATAAATAAACGTTGAAATCTCAAAGGATTAATAAGAAACCTAAAACACCCAAATAACCACAGGGGTTCTGATCTATAGAGCCTTCTAATACTAAAAAGCCATGCGAATTGATTAAAATCTCAGATTGTATGCATGGCTCCACATTTGAAAGCCATATATTCAATTAGACTTCAGCAGTAAATACCACGTTGGTGACTAAACATTCCGCCACTTATTAGCAATAAAGGTCACACTGTAGCGAGGCTAAACTGAGTTTAAAATATAATTTATGGTAGCCGCCTATGCCACTGAAGGCACTACCTTAAAATTAAGTTAAATATTTTAGGTTGTTATCATCAGGTTATTTTATTTGGGCCAGGGGATAGGTCTTGACAAATACAACACACAAACACAATAAAATGGCAGGGGATGTAAAATAGTCAAATCTATTTAAAACACAATTTCGTTTCAATTCTCATATTGCACAAACTAGTGCTGTCTGTTAATTAATTAAAGCCAACTTCAATTGATACATTCTCTCAGGCATTACACTGTTACATAGTTTACTATAAGCTGCAACTCATTTAGAGCAAGAATATATTGTTTCATTTCTCTCGTATTCAGACACACACAGCACTAGACATGTTGCTAAGCAACCAGTTGAATGGCAGGTTCATCCTGAGCTAAAGTGATCGGAGGTCTGGATTGGCTGGGCGTGCCTGGGGATGCCGCGGGCTCAAAAAGCAGCTGCGCTACAGTTTGGGGCTGCTGCAGGCCATTGCTGTATAGATGGGCGCTGAGTGAGAGTTTGTTTACATCAGGACAGCGTCCGCTCTGTGGGAAGGACTACTACGAGCCCTTTAACTGCAAGACGGGGCCTGTGAAGGCGATTGCCTAGCCAGGACCGTCCCGGAATGGCCCAGTCGCTGGGAGGCCAGCACTTCAGAAATAACACAACAAGTAGGTCAGCTTAGGGAGGTGGATCCCAAAACAGTATAAGAGGTTACCGTGGTAGTAGGTTCCTGGAGCAGGGCGTTCCTTTTAGTGGGACTAAGCGCTTGTCATTTATGTGGCAAACTTTTTATTTTTAGCTTTTGTTTTTGTATTTATTGTTTTCTTAAATGTGACACTCAGGGTCTACCATCGCTGCTACCCTAGTGTCGGTTCGGTGTTAAATTAAATCTGCACCCTGAGAAAGCGTATCAACACCAATGCTCTGTATCTGTCAGTATTTTCAGTGACTACCCACACATGTAACACTTCACCCTGTTACAATATGTGGGTTTCTTAAATCACATATATACTAACTGTTACAGTTAGGGCTACCAACAATTCTAGACCTTTAATGGTTCTACTTGTGCAAATACTGTTGCTTTATCCTCCCTCACAAAGTAGAAAGAAGGCCTCACTATATTCCACTATAAAAGAAAAGAAAAACTACGTTAATCAATATGGTTCTGCAAAAATAATATTAAATAGATAGATAATATAAATACAAAATAAAGGTTTTATTATCCAGAATGGGCAGTTAAAAGGTGGGTTCTTTCAATAGTGTTATGTTGTTCTCTTGGTTGTATTGTGTGTATCATTTCATACTTTTGCAGCTTTGGAACCCGTGTTCGAGCGGTTTGTCTATACAGCTGTTTATTGCACGGAATGAGGAGTTCAGTGGGTTTTTTTCAAAAAATGTTATGTTGTTCCCACTTAGTTGTATTGTGTATAATGTTCGTCGTTTTGCACCTTTGGAACCCAGTGTTCCAGGGGAACTTTTTGGTGATAAAAGGGTTCTGGCCCAGAGCGGGTTAATGACGTGCGTTATTAATCAGTTCTGATTGTTAAAATCTCTCCCCATATGTCTGGGATTTTATGCTGTTTTTAAAAGCAATTAATTCATTAAAGTTCTGTTCGACATTTTACCCATCCCCAGTATTAGACTTGAGTTGAAAACAAAATAATCGGTTATAAATGACAGTTAATAGTACTATCATTTTCCATCAACAACCAGCTTACATTTTTCGTCCTCACTGTCAGATTGAAGATCTTGTAAATATTAACAAAGGTGTTTTCAAATCATTGTGTTTTCTGGCGACTTCCATTTTCAAAACCATTTAGGTCATTGAAAAACTAAAAGAAAAAAAAATGCTCTAGAAGCACCCAAGGAGATTCCTTTGGCGCTCTTTCAGTGTCAGATTGGGTTTATGAACACCCTATATCTTTCTAGAAAATTTGAATCAAAAGATTCTTTTCCTTTTTGGGAAAATAATTCTGTAAACGTGCCTGAGAAGTAATTAGGCTATTTGTATTTAGCTGTATCAATTTTGTAAGGAAGCACAATTGACCTATAAAGAACTGCTTCATTGACACTTCAATGCAAAAAGTGCATTCAGGTTTCCCATGATGCTTAGAACACATTAATGTGATCTGCTTAACAATTCAATCATTAAAAAGGAGGAAGGAGCTCAATGTGACATTCCTGGATTTGGCTAATACCATTTCCACTGGCTTTTACCATGGCAATGAAGTAATCATTAGGGCATCAAATTGGGTAAAGGTGAGGCAGCCAACAATGTCTGAGAAGCCAGTGAAGAGTCTTGGGAGATGGTGCATGGGATCTAAAGGACACAGTTTGTGTGGGAGAAGTTAGACAACAAGCAGTGGAAGGGTTGAAGAGCATATACAGCAGAGCTTTACCAGGAAACTAAAACTCTGGTACTTTCAGTTTGGTCTACTGCCGAGGTTGCTGTGGCCACTGACTGTGTGAGGTTTCTTTGACAACAACGAAAGCTGGAAGCTTTAATCAGTTCATACATCAGGAAATGGTTGGGGGTTCCACGCTGCCTCAGCAGAGTGGGACTTTTGGTAAAGAATACTGCAGCTACCAGTCTCCGCTCTAACCGAAGGGGTTTAAGTGCGCTTTAGGTCAGACTGGAAATGACATTAGTGATCGCATTGACAAATGCGTGGGAAGCAGCACCTGTGTTGTGGTGGGGGCGTATGAGAGGAAGAAACTTCAGTATGCTCAACCAGCCACTGAAGCGGAACAGCAAGGATGGAGGTCTGGGTTTACCCAGTGGAGGTGGGTTGGCCGGTTTGTGGCATATTCTACAACCCGGTTTCTCAGAGGCGTCGGTTCAGTGGCCAGAGTTGCGTTGCACAGTGAAGAACTTATCTGAAGCAGCAGAGGGGCAGCAACTGGCTGGAGGTTGAGACAAGATTCTGGCTGGGGATCTCAAGCACAATAAGAAAGAAAAGCGCTGATGTATGGTAAATAAGCTGGACTAGGTTAGTGGGGGCGGAGTGGGGTGATTATTATTATTATTATTATTATTTCTTAGCAGATGCCGTTATCCAGGGCGACTTACAATTGTTACAAAGATATCATTTTTTTTGTTTCATACAATTACCCATTTATACAGTTGGGTTTTACTGGAGCAATCTAGGTAATACCTTGCTCAAGGGTGGCAGCAGTGTCCCCTACCAGGTTGGACACTACCCTCGGTCAAGTCAGCCCTAACACTACTCCACATTGCTGCCTGTCGACGGTGATGCTGGGACACCAGAATCGCTCCCGACACCACCAGGGTATCGTGGGCTAGTCGACGAAACACAGAGGATGGAAGGTGCCCACTTGAGACCCCAGAGATGTACCTATAGCTCAATCCAGGCCCGGTTTGTCGTCATGCTGATGCGCTGGGGGAGACAGCACTGCAGTTGATCCCCAGAGCCCAACGCCCCAACCGTTATTATTGTGCTGATGAGCTAGGGGGGCAATAAGCCCGATCCTGGAACCAGCATTACACTTCAGCATAAACACCAGACGAAGAATATCATCATCATATGGAAGGAAGCTTAAATGGATGGAACCGCGGATCACATTAGTTTACTGTAAAGCTGCGTCTTAGTTGGTGCTTATCTTGGCAAGAGCGAGCGTTCAAATCCGATGAAGATTTTAACATCTACTCTCGTGTAGTAAATCGTGTGTTCAAGCAACTTTTAAAATTGACGTGTGCAACCATTAAAAGGTAAGTTGCTTATCGAAAACCGGTTTTAATTTCCCCTAATCCTCACTATTTCAGCTGAATGTCATAAAAATGTTATGATATTTACAGAAAAAAACTTAATGACAGTTCTTTTCCTACGTGGCTTTTTTCGCTTTGAACACACCATTTTTAATGAAAATTTCAAATCAAAACTTATTTTTGATATGAGGGTTGTAACATAAAGTTAAAATATCAATAAAACTGGATGAGCCACCAAAACAGCAGAACAGTAAAGTCACATAAGAATAGAACCAATAGATCATAAATTCATTTTCAATCTTGACAAACTGCAACGGGTGGGGCATCAATAGAGCCAGGGACAGCGTTCCACAGTACAAGGCCCCTACAACTGAACGCTCTACCTTGTTTTACTTCAACGCTTGGGAACATAAGGGCCCTTCAGGGCTTCATGGTTAGCAACAGGACCTTAAAAACCACTCATAGACGGCACGGGAACCCATTTAGGGCTGCTGCACAGGGAGATATATTCACATGTTTTTGTTCTGTTGGAACCCTGGCATGAAGAATTAAACATGGATATTAACTTGTGATATGGTTGGTAGGTAATTAACAAAACAGTTATTTTTTAAAGGTCAGGTTCTGTATTTTAAAAGATTTAAAACCTTTTCAAACAGTTAAAAGCATGACACCGGTATCCTTCAAACAAAGCTTCCCAATGCCACAGGTGTTCTCAGTTTATACAAAATAAAATCCAGGGTGCATCCACCAGAGAACTCTAACTTAACCCATTTCTGCCAAACTGGCCATGAGTTTGAACTTTTAGTTCCCACGGATTCTTGGCTCACCTCTTATTCTCATTTGTTTCATTTCATTTTTTATAATGATCAAAAAAGATGATATAAAGCAAAATGTT
>CM072681.1:8839766-8854948 GCA_036884735.1 Huso huso | reverse complement strand
AAGTATGCCGTGCTCTACCGTCTGCACAATTATCCCGCGCTGGTCTCACGTCACTATTATCCGCTATACTCCCGTCACAGAAAGTATACCGCTGCACTGCCGTCACGCAATTATCTCGCTATTCTCCCGTCCACACAAGTATACCGCTGCACGCCCACGTCAATTGTCAGTGCTCCGTTACGCCAAATATACCGCTCTACTCCCGTCACAAGAGGTCACACAAATTATACCGATTCTCTCCCAACACACACGTATACCGCTGTACTGCCGTCACAAGTATACCGCTGTACTCGTCACTCAAAATGCAGCTTCACTCCCGTCACTGATTATCCCGCTGGTCTCCCGTCACACATTATCCCTTTATACTCCCGTCACAGAGTATGCCGCTGCACTGCCGTCACTGATTTTCTCCGCTATTCTCCCGTCACTGGTATACTGCTGCTGCTGTCGCACAAGCGTACCGCGCTCCCGTCACACAAGTATACCGCTGCACGCCACACAATTATCGGTGTTCTCCCGTTACATGAAAGTATGCCTCTCTACTCCGTCACAGCAGTCAGACAAGTATGCGATACTCCCCGTCACAAAGTATACTGCTGCACTGCCGTGACACAAGTATACCGCTTGTACTCCCGTCACACACGATACGCTCTACTGCCCATCACAGAATGATCTCGCTCTTCTCCCGTCCACACAGTATCCGCTGTTCATTAGTCACACAAGTATGCAACTGTGCTCTTCACACATTATCCCTCTGTTCTCCCGTCACACGTTTTACTGCTGTACTCCCGTCACAAGTTTACCGCTGTACTGCCGTGTCACACACGCATACCGCTGTGTCCCGTCACACAATTATCCCGCTGTTCTCCGTCTCGCCGTATACCACTGTGCTGCAGTCACACAAAGTATACCATGTACTCCATCACCAGTATACCGCTGTGCTACGGTCACTGGGTTTACTGTATTCCGTCACGCACAATTGTCCACTGTTCATTAGTCACACAAACATACCGCTTGCTCCCGTCACTATGACATACCCCTTCTCCCGTCGAACAAGTATACCGCTGTCCTGCCGTCACTGGGGGTATGTGCTGTACTCCCGTCGCCCGCAATTATCGCTGTTCTCCCGATCACCAGGTATACCGCTGTTCTCCCGTCACACAAGTATACCTCTGTGCTGCCATAGATCACACAATTATCCCGGTCCGTCCACGTCCAGTATATTGCTGCACTGCCGTCACACGGGTACCGATGTTCTCCGTCACACACGTATACCGCTGTACTGCCGTCACACAAAGTATACCGCTTGTACTCCCATCAGACAAGTATCCCGCTGTTCTCCCGTCACACAAGTATGCCGCTGTACTCCGTCACACAATTAACCCGCTGTACTCTGGTCACATAAGTACTGCTGCACTCATGTCTCACAAAGCATACCGCTTTTACTCCCGTCACACAAGTATACCGCTACTCCCCGATACACAATTATCCCGCTGTTCTCTCGTTATATAAGTATGCCGCTCTACTCCCGTCACAGCAGTCACACCGTATACCGATTCTCCCCGACATTCCACGTATACCGCTGTAGTGCCGTCACACAAGTATGCCGCTGTACTCTCGTTACTCAAGAATACAGCTTCACTCACTTCACAAAAGTATACCGATGCTCTCCGTCACTGGTATCCCGCTGGTCTCCGTCACTGAATTATCCCACATACTTCAAATCAAAGAGTATACCTTTGTGCTTCCGTCATACAATTATCCGCTGCACTGCCGTCACTGCGCACCGCTTGTACTCCCGTCACATAAGTATGCCACTGTTTTCCCGTCACACAAGTATGCTGCTGTGTACCCAGTCACACAAATGTACCACTGTGCTCCGTCACACAATCCATTGCTCATTAGTCACACAAACATACCGCTTAGCCTCCCATCGAACAAGTATGCCGCTTTTCACCCCGTCACCTGAGTATACCGCTGTACTCCCCGTCATACAATTATCCGTTGTTCTCCCGTCACACAGGTATGCTGTTCTCCCGTCACACAACTATATACCTCTGTACTGCCGTCACACAATTATCGGTGTTCTCCCGTCACACAAGTATATTGCTGCACTGTCACACGGGTATACCATTCTCCATCACACGTATACCTTTGTACTGCCCGTCACACAAGTACTTACCGCCATGCCTCCCATCGAACAAGTATCCCGCTGTTCCCCGTCACACACAAGTATGCCGCTGTACTCCCGTCACTGAGGTATCCGCTGTACTCTGGTCACATAAGTATACTGCTGCACTGTGTCTCACAAGCATACCACTTTTACTCCCGTCACACAATGTATGATTCTCTCCGACACTCACGTATACCGCTGTACTGCCGTCACAAGTATACCGCTGTACTCTCGTTACTCAAGAATACAGCTTCACTCACTTCACCTGAAGTATACCGATGCTCCCGTCACACAATTATCCGCTGGTCTCCCGTCACGGGTTATCCCATAGCTTCCGTCAAAGTATATCTTTGTACTTCAGTCAAACAATTATCCCACTGTACTGCCGTCACACAGTTATATTGCTGGTCTCCGTCACACAAATTTATCCTGCCTGCTCCGTCATACAATTATCCCGCTGTTCTCCCGTCACACAGGTATACCGCTGTTCTCCGTCACACAAGTATACCTCTGTACCCGTCACACAATTATCGGTGTTCTCCCGTCACACCGGTATATTGCTGCACTGCCGTCACACAGGTATACCGATGTTCTCCGTCACACCTATACCGCTGTACTGCCGTCACAAAGTATACCGCCCAGCCTCCCATCGAACAGTATCCCGCTGTTCTCCCGTCACACAAGTGCCGCGCTGTCTCCCGTCACACAATTATCCCGCTGTACTCTGGTCACGCCAGTATGCTGCTGCACTCATGTCTCTCAAAACATGCCGCTTTTACTCCCCGTCACACAAGTATACCGATTCTCCTCCGACACTCTGTGCTGCCGTCACACAAGTATGCCGCTGTGCTCTCGTTACTCAAGAATACAGCTTCCTCACTTCACACAAAGTATACCGATGCTCTCCGTCACACAATTGTCCGCTGGTCTCCCCGTCACACATTATCCCACATACTTCCGTCAAAGAAGTATACCTTTGTACTTCCGTCATACAATTATCCCGCTGTACTGCCGTCACACAAGTATATTGCTGCACTGCCGTCACACAAGTATACTGCTGTACTACAGTCACACAAATGTACCACTGTACTCCCGTCACACAATTATCCCATTGTTCATTAGTCACACAAGCATACCGTTTGTACTCCCGTCAGACAAGTATACCGCTGTTCTCCCGTCACACAAGTATACCGCTGTACTCCCGTCACACAATTATCCCGCGTTCTCCCGTCACACAAGTATACCGCTGTATTCCCGGCGTACAAGTATACCCTCCCTCACACAAAGTTTACCGCTGTACTGCCGTGTCACACACGCATATCTGTACTCCGTCACATAAGTAAGCCACTGTATTCCCGTCACACAAGTATACTGCTGTGCTCCCGTCACTGGGTTCCCGCTATACTCCGTCACAGAACGAATACCGCTGCTGCCGTCACTGATTTTCTCTATTCTCCCCGTCACTGGGTATACTGCTGCACTGCTGTCACTGAAGCATACCGCTGTACTCCGTCACATAGTATGCCTCTGCACATACGTCACTGAATTATCCGGTGTTCTCCCGTTACGCCGTGTATGCTCTCTGCTCCCGTCCAGCAGTCAAACAAGTATGCCGGTACTCTCCCGTCACACAAGTATCGCTGGTCTTCCGTGGCCTGATTTCCCGCTCTCCCGTTACGCAGTATACCGCTGTACTACAGTCACACAATTTCTCATCTATTTCCGTCCACAAGTATCCTGCTGCACTGCTAGTCACACAAGCATACCGCTTGTACTCCCGTCCACAAACGCTACCGCGCACATACGTCACGCAAGTATCCGCTGTCACTCCGTCACACAAGTATGCCGCTGTTCTCCGTCGCGCAATTATCCGCTGTTCTCCCGTCACACGGGTATACCGCTGTTCTCCGTCACTGGTATACCTCTGTACTGCCGTCACCTGGTGTCCGGTGTTCTCCCGTCACACAAGTATTGCTGCACTGCCGTCACAGGGGTACCGATGTTCTCCCGTCACACACGTATACCGCTGTACTGCCGTCACACAAGTATACCGCTTGTACTCCCATCAGACAAGTATCCCGCTGTTCTCCCGTCACCAAGTATGCCGCTGTACCCGTCACACAATAACCGCTGTAACACTCTGGTCACATAAGTATACTGCTGCACTCATGTCTCACAAGCATACTGCTTTACTCCTGTCACAAAGTATACCGTTTCTCCCGACACAATTATCGCTGTTCCTTGTTATATATAAGTGCTCTACTCCCGTCACAGCAGTCACACAAGTATACCGATTCTCCGACATTCACGTATACCGCTGTGGTGCTGTCGCACAAATTACCGCTGTACTCTCGTTGCTCAAGAATACAGCTTCACTCACTTCACACACAGTATACCGGGATGCTCTCCTGTCACACACAATTATCCGCTGGTCTCCCGTCACTGATTATCCCACATACTCGTCAAATACATACCTTGTACTTCGTCATACTGATTATCCCGCTGCACTGCCGTCACACCAAGCATGCCGCTTGTGCTCCGTCACATAAGTATGCCGCATTTTTCCCGTCACACAAGTATACTGCTGTACTACGGTCACACAAATGTGCCACTGCTCCGTCACTGGTATCCATTGCTCATTGGTCACCTGAAGCATGCCGCTTGTACTCCCCGTCAGACAAATTATGCGCTGTTCTCCCGTCACACAGGTATGCCGCTGTGCTCGTCATACAATTATCCGCTGTTCTCCCGTCACACCGGGTATGCCGCTGTTCTCCCGATCACACAACTATACCTCTGTGCTGCCGTCACTGGTGTCGGTATTCTCCCGTCACACAAAATTATGTTGCTGCCACTGCCGTCACGCAGGTATACCGATATTCTCCGTCACACGTATACCGCTGTACTGCCGTCACACAAGTATACCGCGTACTCCCATCGAACAAGTATCCGCTGTTCTCCCGTCACACAAGTATGCCGCGCTGTACTCCCGTCACACAATTATCCCGCTGTACTCTGGTCACATAAGTATACTGCCTCATGTCTCACAAGCATGCCGCTTTTACTCCCGTCACACACCGTATGATTCTCCCGACCTCACGTATACCGCTGTACTGCCGTCACACAGTACCGCTGTGCTCTCGTTGCTCAAGATACAGCTTCACTCACTTCACACAAGTATACCGTTAACTCCGTCACACAATTATCGCTGATGTCCCGTCACTGATTATCCACATGCTTCCAGGCGTCGAGAAGTGTGCCTTTGTGCTTCCAGATCATACAGACCATCGCTGTGCTGCCGTCACACAAGAGTATGTTAACTGCTGCCGTCACACAAGTATACCGCTGTGCTCCCGTCATACAATTATCCGCTGTTCTCCGTCACACAGGTATGCCGCTGTTCTCCTGTCACACAAGTATACCTCTGTACTGCCGTCACACAATTATCCCGGTGTTCTCCCGTCACACAAGTATATTGCTGCACCGTCACACAGGTATACCGATGTTCTCCTGTCACACACCTATACCGCTGTACTGCCGTCACAAAGTATACCGCTTGTACTCCATCAGACAAGTATCCCGTGTTCTCCCGTCACACAAGTATGCTGCTGTACTCCTGTCACACACAATTATCCTGCTGTACTCTGGTCACATAAGTATACTGCTGCACTCATGTCTCACAAGCATACTGCTTTTCTCGTCACACAAGTATACCGATTCTCTCCTGACACTCTGTACTGCCGTCACACAGACATACTGTACTCTCGTTACTCAAGAATACAGCCACCTCACTTCACACAAGTATACCGATGCTCCTCCTGTCACAATTATCCCGCTGGTCTCCTGTCACACAATTATCCGGCTGTACTGCCGTCACACAAGTATGTTGTTGCACTGTTGCTCACACAAGCATACCGCTTGTAATCCGTCACATAAGTATGCCACTGTTTTCCTGTCACACAAGTATACTGCTGTACTACAGTCACAATAAATGTACCACTGTATCCCGTCACACAATTATCCCATTGTTCATTAGTCACATTAAGCATACCGTTTGTACTCCTGTCAGACAATTATCCCAAGGTTCTCCCGTCACACACAGTATACTGTATTCTGGCGTACAAGTATACCCTCCCGTCACAATAAGTTTACTGCTGTACTGCCGTGTCACACACGCATTATCGTCTGTACTCCTGTCACATAAGTAAGCCACTGTATCTCTGTCACAAGTATACTGCTGTACTCCCGTCACACAAGTTTCCCGCTTTTCTCCTGTTACATAAGTATAACATTTGTACTGTAGTCACACAATTATCCCTCTGTTCTCCTGTCACACAATTATTCCGCTGTACTCCTGTCACAATAATTATCCTGCCCTCCCGTCACAGCAGTCACACATAAGTATACCGATTCTCTCCTGACACACGTATACCGCTGTACTGCCGTCACATTAAGTATACCGCTGTAATCCATTGTCACCACAGAAAACAGCTTCAACGTCACAAGTATACCGCTGGTCTCCCGTCACACAATTATCCCGCTATACTCCCGTCACAGAAGTATACAGTTGTACTTCCGTCATACAATTATCCCGCTGTTCTCCCATTACACGCGTATATTGCTGCACAGACGTCACACAATTATCCCGCTATACTTCCGTCACAGAAGTATACCTCTGCACATACGTCACACAATTATCCCGGTGTTCTCCCGTTACATAAGTATACCTCTCTGCTCCCGTCACAGCAGTCAAACAAGTATACCGATGCTCTACTGTCACACAATTATCTCGCTGTTCTCCCACACAATTATCCTGCTATACTCCTGTCACAGAAGTATACCTCTGCATACGTCACACAATTATCCTCGGTGTTCTCCCGTTGCTTAAGTATACCTCTCTACTCCTGTCACAGCAGTCAAAACAAGTATACCGGATGCTCTACTGTCACACAATTATCCTGCTGGTCTCCGTCACACTATTATCCCGCTATACTCCCGTCACAGAAGTATACCGCTGCACTGCCGTCACACAATTTTCTCGCTATTCTCCTGTCACACAAGTATGTTGCACTGCTGTCACACAACATACCGCTGTACTCCGTCACACAAGTATACCGCTGCATACGTCCACACAATTATCGGTGTTCTCCCGTTACGCCAATATGCCGCTCTACTCCCGTCACAAGAGTCACACAAGTATGCCGATTCTCTCCCATCACACAATTATCCCGCTGTTCATTAGTCACACAAGCATACCGCTTGTAGTCCCGTCAGACAAGTATCCCGCTGTTCTCCCGTCACACAAGTATACCGCTGTACTCCCGTCACACACGTTTACCGCTGTATTGCCGTCACACAAGTATACCGCTACTCCCGTCACACAGGTATCCGCTGTTCTCGTTATATAAGTATACCGCTCTACTCCCGTCACAGCAGTCACACAAGTATACTGCTGCACTACCGTCACACAAGCATACCGCTGTACTCCCGTCACATAAGTATACCTCTGCAGATACGTCACACAATTATCCCGGTGTTCTCCCGTTACATAGTATACCTCTCTACTCCCGTCACAGCAGTCAAACAACTATACCGATGCTTTCCCTTCACACAATTATCCCCGCTGGTCTCCGTCACGTTCACTTCTCCGTTACAGAAATATGCCTTTACTGCCGTCACATGCCTCGCTATTCTCCCGTCACACACGTATACCGCTTTACTGCCGTCACACCATTAGCCGCGCAGCACTCCCGTCGAACAAGTATACCGCTGTTCTCCCGTCACACAAGTATACCGCTGTGCTCCGTCACGGTATCCCGCGTTCTCCCGTCACACAAGTATGCCGCTGTATTCCCCGGCGTACAAGTATACCCTCCGTCACCTAGGTTTACCGCTGTACTGCCGTGTCACACGCATACCTCATACTCCGTCACGCCATTAAGCCACTGTTCCCGTCACACATGTATGCTGCTGTACTCCCGTCCCTGGGTTTCCCTTTTCTCCGTTACATAAGTATAACGCTGTGCTGCGGTCACGTTATCCCTCTGTTGCTCCGTCACACAATTATTCAACTGTGCTCCCATCACAATTATCCCGTTGTTCTCCGTTACACACGCATACTGCTGTTCTCCCGTCACTGGTGTCCGCTCCTCCGTCACAGCAGTCACACAAGTATACCGATTCTCCGACATTCACGTATACCGCTGTACTGCCGTCACACAAGTATACCGCTGTACTCTCGTTACTCAAGAATACAGCTTCACTCACGTCACACTAAATATACCGCTGTTCTCCGTCACACATTATCCCGCTGGTCTCCGTCACCTGTTATCCCGCTATACTCCCGTTACATAAGTATGCCTCTCTACTCCCGTCACAGCAGTCAAACAAGTATACGGATGCTCTACCGTCACTATTGTCCCGCTATACTCCCGTCACGGAAGTATGCCGCTGCACTGCCGTCACACAATTTTCTCTTTATTCTCCCGTCACCTGAAGTATGCTGCTGCTGCTGTCACACAAGCATACCGCTGTACTCCCGTCACACAAAGTATACCGCTGCACATACGTCACACAATTATCCCGGTGTTCTCCCGTTACGCGCCGTACCGCTCTCCGTCTAAAGTCACACAAATCCATACCGATTCTCCCAACACACGTATACCGCTGTACTGCCGTCACACAAGTACCGCTGTACTCACGTCACTCAAGAATACAGCTTCCTCACGTCACCACAAGTATACCGATCTTCTCCAGTCACACCAGTACCGCTGTACTCGTCATACAATTATACCGCTGTACTGCCGTCACGTAACTATACCGGTGCGCTCTCCCGACACACCACGTATGCCGCTGTACTGCTGCCGTCACACAAGTATACCGCTGTACTCCCGTCACACAGTATACCGCTGTGCTACAGTCACACAAATGTACCACCACTGTCCCGTCCACCTGGTATCCGCTGTTCATTAGTCACACAAACATACACTTGTATCCCCGACCAAGTATCCGCTGTTCTCCCGTCACACAATTATACCGCTGTACTCCCGTCACACAAGTATGTTGCTGCACTGCCGTCACAGCAGTCACAGGTATACCATATTCTCCGTCACACATACCGCTGTACTGCCGTCACAAGTATACCGCTTGTACTCCCATCAGACAAGTATCCGCTGTTCTCCAGTCACACAAGTATGCCGCTGTACTCCCGTCACACAATTATCCCGCTGTGCTCTGGTCACATAAGTATAATGCTGCACTCATGTCTCCACAAACGCCGCTTTTGCTCCCGTCACACCATTATACCGATTCTCTCCGACACTCCCGTATACCGCTGTACTGCCGTCACCTGAGTATACCGCTGCTACTCGTTACTCAAGAATACAGCTTCCTCACTTCACACAAGTATACCGCTGTGCTCCCGTCCGCACAATTGTCCAGCGTTCCGTCACACAAGTATACCGCTGTATTCGGCGTACAAGTATACCGCTGTACTCCTATCACAATTATACCGCTGTACTGCCGTCACACAAGTATATTGCTGCACTGCTGTCACACAAACATCCGCTTGTACTCCCGTCACATAAGTATGCCACTGTTTTCCCGTCACACAAGTATACCCGCTTGCTCCCCGTCAGACAAGTATACCGCTGTTCTCCCGTCACACAGAGTATACCGCTGTACTCCCGTCACTGGTATCCGCGTTCTCCCGTCACAAAATTATGCCGCTGTATTCGGCGTACAAGTATACCCTCCGTCCTGGGTTTACCGCTGTGCCGTGTCACGTGTGCGCATATCTGCTCCGTCACATAAGTATGCCACTGTTTTCCCGTCACACAGAAGTATGCTGTACTCCCATCACACAAGTTTCCCACTTTTCTCCGTTACATAGAGTATACCACTGTGCCAGTCACACAATTATCCCTCTGTTCTCCCGTCACAAATTATTCCGCTGTACTCCCGTCACACAATTATCCCGCTCCCCGTCACAGCAAGTCACACAAATATGCGATTCTCCCGACACACACCGCTGTACTGCCGTCACTGTCTGAGTATACCGCTGTACCGTCACTCCAGAAACAGCTTCCTCACGTCACACAAGTATACCGCTGTGGTCTCCGTCACACAATTATCCAGCTATACTCCCGTCACAAAGTATACAGTTGTACTTCCGTCATACAATTATCCGCTGTTCTCCGTTACACGCGTATATTGCTGCACAGACGTCACAAATTATCCTCTGTTCTCCCGTCACTAATTATCCTGTTGTTCTCCGTTACACACGCCCGCTGTTCTCCGTCACAGCAGTCACACAAAGTATACCGATTCTCTCCGACACTCACGTATACCGCTGTACTGCCGTCACACAAGTATACCGCTGTACTCTCGTTACTCAAAATACAGCTTCCTCGGGTCACTACAAATATACCGCTTCTTCCCGTCACACAATATCCCATATACTTCCGTCACAGAAGTATACCTCTGCACATACGTCACACAATTATCCGGTGTTCTCCGTTACATAAGTATGCCTCTCTGCTCCCGTCACAGCAGTCAAACAAGTATACCGATGCTCTACCGTCACACAATTATCTCGCTGTTCCTCCCGTCACAATAATTATCCCTATACTCCCGTCACAGAAGGATACCTCTGCACATACGTCACACAATTATCCTGGTGTTCTCCCGTTACTTGTTATACCTCTACTCCCCGTCACAGCAGGTCAAACAAGTATACCGATGCTCACTGTCACACACAATTATCCGCTGGTCTCCGTCACACAATTATCCTGCTGTCACTCCGTTACACGCGTATATTGCTGCACAGATGTCACAATTATCCCTCTGGTCTCCTGTCACCTGTATCCCGTTGTTCTCCGTTACACGCATACCGCTGTTCCGTCCGCAGCAGTCACAAGTAGCCATTCTCTCCCATTGCTCCGCTATGCCGCTGTGCTGCCTTCACCTGAAATATCTGCGCTGTACTCTCGTTACTCAGAATACCAGCTTCACTCGTCGCTAAATATACCGCTGTTCTCCGTCACACTGATTATCGCTATACTCCGTCACGAAGTATACCTCTGCACATACGTCACACAATTGTCGGTGTTCTCCCGTTACTTAAGTATACCTCTCTACTCCCGTCACAACAGTCAAACAAAGCATACCGATGCTCTACGTCACACAATTATCCCGCTGGTCTCCCGTCACACTATTATCCCGCTATACTCCGTCCGCAAGTATACCGCTGCACTGCCGTCACACAATTTTCTCGCTATTCTCCCGTCACACAAGTATACTGCTGCACTGCTGTCCCACACAAACATACCGCTGTACTCCGTCACACAAGTATACCGCTGCACATACGTCACACAATTATCCGGTGTTCTCCCGTTACATAAAATATACCGCTCTACTCCGTTACAAAGTCACACAAGTATACCGATTCTCTCCCAACACACGTATACCGCTGTGCTGCCGTCACACCGGTATACCCGCTGTACTCCATCGTCACTCAAAGATACAGCTTCCTCGTCACACAAGTATGCCGATGTCTACCGTCACAATTATCCCGCTGGTCTCCCGTCATCACGCGTGTTGCTGCACAGCCCGTCAAACAAGTATACCGCTGTACTCCCGTCACTGAATTATCCGCGTTCTCCCGTCACACAGGTATACCGCTGTATTAGCGGCGTACAAGTATACCGCTGTCACTCCGTCACAAGTTTACCGCTGTACTGCCGTGTCACACGCATACTTCTGTACTCCATCACGCCGTACCACTGTTTTTCCCGTCACAAGTATGCTGCTGTATTCCCGTCACACAGTATCCCTCTGTTCTCCCGTCACACAAATTATTCCTCTGTACTCCCCGTCACACAATTATCCCGTTATTCTCCGACACTCCCGTATACCGCTGTACTGCCGTCACAAAAGTATACCGCTGCTCTCGTTACTCAAGAATGCACCTTCACGTCACTGATATACCGCTGTTCTCCGTCACACAATTATCCCGCTGGTCTCCGTCACACAATTATCCCGCTATACTTCCGTCACCGGTATACGCTGCACTGCCGTCAAACAATTATCTCGTTCTTCTCCGTCACAATTATCCGCTATATTCCCGTCACAGTATGCCTCTGCACATACGTCACAATTATCCCGGTGTTCTCCCGTTACATAAGTATACCTCTCTACTCCCGTCCAGACGTCAAACAAGTATACCGATGCGCTGCAAATCACACAACAATTACCGCTGTTCTCCCGTCCGCACAATTGTCGGGCACTACTCCGTCACGAAGTATGCCTCTGCATACGTCACACACAATTATCGGTGTTCTCCATTACATAAGTACCTCTCTACTCCCGTCACAGCAGTCAAACAAGTATACCGATGCTCTGCAAGTCACAATTATCCCGCTGGTCTCCCGTCACTATTATCCGCGATATTCCCGTCACGAAGTATACCGCTGCACTGCCGTCACACAATTTTCTCGCTATTCTCCCGTCACTGCGGTGCACTGCTGTCACACAAGCATACCGCTGTACTCACGTCACTCAAGAATACCTTCACTTCACTCTCCGTCACCGTACCGTCTTCTCCGGTCACGCAGTATGGCTGTATTCCCGACACAATTATCCTCTGTTCTCCCGTCTTATCCCGCTGTCCTCACGTTACACGCGTATTGCTGCACATACGTCACACAAGTATACCGCTGTACTCACGTCACCTGAATTATACCGCTGTACTGCCACACAAATATGCCGATGCTCTCCCGACACACGTATACCGCTGTACTGCCGTCACACAAGTATGCCACTGTACTCACGTCACTCAAAGAATACAGCTTCACTCCCCGTCACTGGTCTCCGCTGGTCTCCCGTCCATACAAATTATCTCGCTGTTTCCGTCACGTATACTGCTGCACTGCCGGCACACAAGTATACGCTGCACATACGTCACACAATTATCGCGGTGTTCTCCGTCACACACGCATACCGCTGTTCTCCGTCACAATTATCCGCTGTTCTCCCGTCAAACACGTATACACGCTGGCTGCCGTCACAAGTTATACCACTGTACCCCGTCACCAGTATACGCTGTACTACGGTCACACAAATGTGCCACTGTACTCCCGTCACTGGTATCCCGCTGTTCATTGGTCACACAAACATACCGCTTGTACTCCCCGTCGAACAAGTATCCCGCTGTTCTCCGTCACACAAGTATACCGCTGTACTCCCGTCACACAAGTATACCTCTGTACTGCCGTCACTGGTGTCGGTGTTCCCCGTCCACACAAGTATATTGCTGCACTGCCGTCACAGCGGTCACACAGGTATATCGATGCTCTCCCGTCACACACGTATAACGTTGTACTGCCGTCACCACAAAGCATACCGCTTGTATCCCATCCGGGCAGTATCCCGCTATTCTCCCGTCACACAAGTATGCCGCTGTACTCCCGTCACAATTATCCCGCTGTTCATTAGTCACTACGTTATACCGCTGTATGCCTTCACACAGTATCCTCTGTTCTCCGTCACACACGTTTACTGCTGTACTCCCGTCACACAAAGTTTGCCGCTGTACTGCCGTGTCACACATACCGCTGTGCTCCCCGTCCACAATTATCCCGCTGTTCTCCGTCAAACACGTATACCTGTACTGCCGTCACACAAGTATACCGCTACTCCCGTCCACAATTATCCGCTGTTCTCGTTATAAGTATACCGCTCTACTCCCGTCACAGCAGTCACACAAGTATACTGCTGCTGCAAATCACACAAACGCCCGCTGTACTCCCGTCACATAAGTATACCTCTGCACATACGTCACGCAGTGTCGGTGTTCTCCGTTACATAATATACCTCTCTCTCCCGTCACGGCAGTCAAACAGAGTATACCGATGCTTTCCATCCACAATTATCCGCCACAATTTTCCGCTATACTCCCGTTACGAAGTATACTGCTGCACTGCTGTCCACAATTATCGGTGTTGCTCCCGTTACGCAAGTATACCTCTCTACTCCTGTCACAGCAGTCGAACCGTATGCCGATACTCTCCCGTCACACCGTATGCTGCTGCACTGCCGTGACAGAATTATCTCCTCTTCTCCCGTCACACAGTATACCGCTGTACTGCAGTCACACAAGTATACCACTGTACTCCCCGTCACTGAACTTATCCCGCTGTTCATTAGTCACTGGTATACCGCTGTATGCCCTTCACGGTATCCCTCTGTTCTCCCGTCACACAGGTTTACTGCTGTACTCCCGTCACAAGTTTACCGCTGTACTGCCGTGTCACACACATGCCGCTGTATTCCGTCACACAATTATCCCGCTGTTCTCCGTCAAACACGTATGCCGCTGTACTGCCAAATCACACAAATATACCGCTGTTCTCCGTCATGGTATGCCACTGTGCTTCAGTCCAAGAATACCACTGTGCTCCGTCACCAGTATGCCGCTGTGCTGCCCGTCTACAAGTATACCGCAGTACTCCCATCGAACAAGTATCCGCTGTTTCCGTCACAGGTATACCGCTGTTCTCCCGTCACACAAGTATACCTCTACTGCCGTCACACAATTATCGGTGTTCTCCCGTCCACAAGTATATATTGCTGCACTGCCGTCACACAGGTATACCGATGTTCTCCCATCACACACGTATACCGCTGTACTGCCGTCACACAAGTATACCGCTTGTACTCCCATCAGACAAGTATCCCGCTGTTCTCCCGTCACACAATTATCCCGCTGTACTCTGGTCACATAAGTATACTGCAGCACTCATGTCTCACAAGCATACCGCTTTTACTCCTGTCACACAAGTATACCGATTCTCTCCCGACACATACGTATACCGCTGTACTGCCGTCACACAATTATCCCGCTGTTCTCTCGTTATATAAGTATACCGCTCTACTCCCGTCACACAAGTATACTGCTGCACTACCGTCACACAAGCATACCGCTGCACATACGTCACACAATTATCCCGGT
>CM072681.1:8827716-8839266 GCA_036884735.1 Huso huso | reverse complement strand
GACGGGAGAACATCGGTATACCTGTGTGACGGCAGTGCAGCAATATACTTGTGTGACGGGAGAACACCGGGATAATTGTGTGACGGCAGTACAGAGGTATACTTGTGTGACGGGAGAACAGCGGTATACCTGTGTGACGGGAGAACAGCGGGATAATTGTATGACGGGAGTACAGCGGTATACTTGTGTGACGGCAGTGCAGCAATATACTTGTGTGACGGCAGTACAGCGGTATAATTGTGTGACAGGAGTACAGCGGGATAATTGTATGACGGAAGTACAAAGGTAGACTTCTTTGACGGAAGTATGTGGGATAATTGTGTGACGGGAGACCAGCGGGATAATTGTGTGACGGGAGAGCATCGGTATACTTGTGTGAAGTGAGTGAAGCTGTATTCTTGAGTAACGAGAGTACAGCGGTATACTTGTGTGACGGCACTACAGCGGTATACGTGAGTGTCGGGAGAGAATCGGTATACTTGTGTGACTGCTGTGACGGGAGTAGAGTGGTATACTTATATAATGAGAGAACAGCGGGATAATTGTGTATCGGGAGTAGCGGTATACTTGTGTGACGGGAGAAGAGCGGGATACTTTTCTGATGGGAGTACAAGCGGTATACGTGTGTCAAGGGAGAACATCGGTATACCTGTGTGACTGCTGTGACGGCAGTGCAGCAATATACTTGTGTGACGGGAGAACACCGGGATAATTGTGTGACGGCAGTACAGAGGTATACTTGTGTGACGGGAGAACAGCGGTATACCTGTGTAACGGGAGAACAGCGGGATAATTGTGTGACGGGAGACAGCAGTATACTTGTCTGACGGGAGTACAAGCGGTATGCTTGTGTGACGGGAGTACAAGCGATATGCTTGTGTGACTAATGAACAGTGGGATAATTGTGTGACGGGAGTACAGTGGTACATTTGTGACTGTGAGTACAGCAGTATACTGGTGTGACGGGGACAGTGGTATACTTGTGTGACTGCAGTACAGTGGTATACGGCGAGACGGGAGAACAGCGGGATACTTGTGTGACGGCAGTACAGCGGTATACGTGTGTGTCGGGAGAGAATCGGTATACTTGTGTGACGGGAGTGAAGCTGTTTTCTGGAGTGACGTGAGTACAGCGGTATACGTGTGTGTCGGGAGAGAATCGGTATACTTGTGTGACTGCTGTGACGGGAGGAGCGGGATAATTGTGTGACGGGAGAACAGCGGTATGCGTGTGTAACGGGAGAACAACGGGATAATTGTGTGACGGGAGTACAGCAGTATACTTGTGTGACGGGAAAACAGTAGCATACTTATGTGACGGGAGTACAGAGGTATGCGTGTGTGACACGGCAGTACAGCGGTAAACTTGTGTGACGGGAGGACAGCGGTATACTTGTACGCCGGTAATACAGCGGTATACTTGTGTGACGGGAGAACGCGGGATAATTGTGTGACGGGAGTACAGCGGTATACTTGTGTGACGGGAGAACAGCGGTATACTTGTCTGACGGGAGTACAAGCGGTATGCTTGTGTGACTAATGAACAGTGGGATAATTGTGTGACGGGAGAACAGCGGTATGCGTGTGTGACGGGAGAACACCGCGATAATTGTGTGACGTATGTGCAGCGGTATACTTGTGTGACGGCAGTGCAGCAGTATACGTGTGACGGGAAAACACCGGGATAATTGTGTGACGGCAGTACAGCGGTATACTTGTGTGACGGGAGAACAGCGGTATACTTGTCTGAAAGGAGTACAAGCGGTATGCTTGTGTGACTAATGAACAGCGGTAAACTTGTGTGACGGGAGTACAGCAGTAAACGTGTGTGACGGGAGAACAGCGGGATAATTGTGTGACGGGAGAGCATCGGTATACCTGTGCGACTGCTGTGACGAGTGCAGCAATATACTTGTGTGACGGAGAACACCGGATAATTGTGTGACGGCAGTACAGCGGTATACTTGTGTGACGGGAGAACAGCGGTATACTTGTCTGAAAGGAGTACAAGCGGTATGCTTGTGTGACTAATGAACAGCGGTATACTTGTGTGACGGCAGTGCAGCGGTAAACTTGTGTGACGTGAGTGAAGCTTTATTCTTAGTGGCGTGAGTACAGCGGTATACTTGTGTGACGGCAGTACAGCGGTATACGTGTATGTCGGGAGAGAATCGGTATAATTGTGTGACTGCTGTGATGGGAGTAGAGCGGTATACTTATGTAACGGGAGAACAGCGGGATAATTGTGTGACGGGAGTACAGCGGTATCCTTGTGTGACGTGGTGAAGCTGTATTCTTGAGTGACGGGAGTACAGCGGTATAATGTGTGACGAAGAGCATCGGTATACTTGTGTGACGGGAGTAAAAAAGCGATATACTTGTGTGACATGAGTACAGCAGTATACTTATGGAACGGGAGAACAGCGGGATAATTGTGTGACGGGAGAACACCGCGATAATTGTGTGACGTATGTGCAGCGGTATACTTGTGTGACGACAGTGCAGCAGTATACGTGTGACGGGAAAACAGCGAGATAATTCTGTGACGGGAGTACAGCGGTATGCGTGTGTGACACGGCAGTACAGCGGTAAACTTGTGTGACGGGAGTACAGCAGTAAACGTGTGTGACGGGAGAACAGGGATAATCGTGTTAAGGGCATACAGCGGTATACTTGTGTGACTAATGAACAGCGGTATACGTGAGTGTCGGGAGAGAATCGGTATACTTGTGTGACTGCTGTGACGGGAGTAGAGCGGTATACTTGTGTGACGGGAGAACAGCGGGATAATTATGTGACGGGGAACAGCGGTATGCGTGTGTAACTGGAGAACAACGGGATAATTGTGTGACGGGAGTACAGCGGAATAATTGTGTGACGGGAGAACAGAGGGATAATTGTGTGACGGGAGTACAGTGGTATATTTTTGTGACTGCAGTACAGTGTACTTATGTAACAGGAGAAAAGCGGGAAACTTGTGTGACGGGAGTACAGCAGTATACTTGTTTGACGGGAAAAAAGTGGCATACTTATGTGACGGGAGTACAAGCGGTATGCTTGTGTGTCACGGCAGTACAACGGTATACTTCTGTGACGGGAGTATGTGGGATAATTGTGTGACGGGAGTACAGCGGTAAACTTGTGTGATGGGAGAATAGAGGGATAATTGTGTGAAGTGCATACGCGGTATAGTTGTGTGACTAATGAACAGCGGGATAATTGTATGACGGGAGAACAGTGATATACTTGTGTGACTGCAGTACAGCGGTATAGTGGTGTGACGGGAGAACAACGAGATAATTCTGTGACGGCAGTACAGCGGTATTCGTATGTGACGGGAGAACAGCGGTATACTGGTGTGACGGGAGTACAGTGGTATACTTGTCTGACGGGAGTACAGTGGTATACTTATGTGACGGGAGTACAGCGGTATGCTTGTGTGGGGGTAGTGCAGCAGTATACTTGTGTGACGGGAGAACAGCGAGATAATTGTGTGACGGTACTGCAGCGGTATACTTCTGTGACGGGAGTATAGCGGGATAATTGTGTGACGGGAGAACAGAGGGATAATTGTGTGACGGGAGTACAGCGGTATATTTGTGTGACGTGAGAAGCTGTATTCTTGAGTGACGGGAGTACAATGGTATACGTGTGTGACGGCAGTACAGCGGTATACGTGAGTGTCGGGAGAGAATCGGTATACTTGTGTGACTGCTGTGACGGGAGTAGAGCGGTATACTTGTGTGACAGGAGAACAGCGGGATAATTGTGACGGGAGAACAGCGGTATACTTGTCTGACGGGAGTACAAGCGATGTGCTTGTGTGACGGCAGTGCAGCAAAATACTTGTATGACGGCAGTACAGCGGTAAACTTCTGTGACGGGAGAGCATCGGTGCATTTGTGTGCTGGGATTGCAGCATTAATTGTGTGACGAGTGTAACGTTATTCATTTTGGTTTGCCATACCTGTCTGTGCATTAAAATGCTTCCCTGTACTTTAAAATGCTTCACTATGCTTTGCCATACCTGTCTGTGCATTACAATGCTTCCCTAGGCTTTATAATGTATCCCTGAGGTTTACCATACCTGTCTGGTTTATATTGCTTCTCTGTGCTTTATTATGCCTCTCTGTGTATTACTATACCTCTAAGTTATTTACAATACTTCCAAATGCTTTACCAGACTTCTCTGTGCTTAACAATGCTTCCCTATGCTTTACCATACCTATCTGTGCATTACAATCCTTCCCTGTGCTTTACCATACCTATCTGTGATTTACAATGCATCAATGTGTTTTGCCATATCTGTCTGTGCTTTACAATGCATCGATGTGTTTTGCCATATCTGTGAGTGCTATAACCATACCTATCTGAGCATTATAATGCTTGCTTGTGCTTTACCATACCTCTATGATTTACAATACAATGCTTCCCTATGCTTTACCAGACCTCTCTGTGCTGTAAAATGCTTCCCTGAGTGAGCTTTACCATACGTGTCTTTGCTTTAGAATGCTTCTTTGTGCTTACCATAGCTCTGTGATTTAAAATTCTTCCCTGTGATTTACAATACCGTCATGTGTTTTGCCATACGTCTCTGTGCTTTGCAATGTATCTCTGTGGATTACAATGCCTCCTTGTGCATTACCATACCTGTCTGTGCTTTGCAATGTATGCCTGTGCCTTACAATGCTTCCTGTGCTTTACTACCTATCTGTTTTGCATTACAATGCTTCCTGTGTTTTACCATACCTATCTGTCCATTACAATGCTTCCCTGTGTTTTACCATACCTATCTATGCATTTTCAATGCTTCCTGTGATTTACCATACCTATCTGTGCATTACAATGCTTCCTGTGCTTTACCATACCTATCTGTGGATTACAATGCTTCCCTGTGTTTTTGCCATACCTGTGATTTAACAATTCTTCCTGTGCTTTATCATACCTCTCTGTGATTTAAAATTCTTCCCTGTGATTAACAATACCTTCATGTGTTTTACCATACCTGTCTGTGCATTAAAATGCTTCCCTGCTTTCCCATACCTCCCTCTGATTTACAATCCTTCCCTGTACTTTACAATGCTTCCTGTGTTTTACCAGACTTTTCTATGCTTTCAAATGTATGCCTCACCATACCTGTCTGTGCTTTACAATGTATCCCTGGGCTTTATAATGTATCCCTGAGGTTTACCATAACTTTCTCTGGTTTATATTGCTTCTCTGTGCTTTATTATGCCGCTCTGTGCTTTACCATTCCTCTCTGTGATTTAAAATTCTTCCCTGTGATTTACAATACCTTCATGTGTTTTGCCATACCTCTCTGTGCTTTGCAATGTATCTCTGTGGATTACTATGCCTCCCTGTGCATTACCACACCTATCTGTGCATTACAATGCTTCCCTGTGCTTTACCATATCTATCTGTCCATTACAATGCTTCCCTGTGCTTTACCATACCTATCTGTGCATTACAATGCTTCCCTGTGCTTTACCATATCTATCTGTGCATTACAATGCTTCCCTGAGCTTTTCCATACCTCTCTATCCTTTACAATGCATCGATGTGTTTTGCCATATCTGTGAGTGCTATAACCATACCTCTCTGTGCATTACAATGCTTCCCTATGCTTTACCAGACCTCTCTGTGCTATAAAATGCTTCCCTGAGTGAGCTTTACCATACGTGTCTTTGCTTTAGAATGCTTCTTTGTGCTTTACCATACTTCTCTGTGATTTAAAATTCTTCCCTGTGATTTACAATACCTTCATGTGTTTTGCCATACCTCTCTGTGCTTTGCAATGTATCTCTGTGGATTACAATGCCTCCTTGTGCATTACCATACCTGTCTGTGCTTTGCAATGTATGCCTGTGCCTTACAATGCTTCCCTGTGCTTTACTACACCTATCTGTGCATTACAATGCTTCCCTGTGTTTTACCATACCTATCTGTCCATTACAATGCTTCCCTGTGTTTTACCATACCTATCTATGCATTACAATGCTTCCCTGTGCTTTACCATACCTATCTGTGCATTACAATGCTTCCCTATGCTTTACCATACCTATCTGTGGATTACAATGCTTCCCTGTGTTTTGCCATACCTGTATTACAATGCTTCCCTGTGCTTTATCATACCTCTCTGAGCATTAAAATCCTTCCCTGTGATTAACAATACCTTCATGTTTTTGCCATACCTGTCTGTGCATTAAATCTTCCAGTGCTTTGCCATACCTCCCTCTGGTTTACAATGCTTCCCTGTACTTTACAATGCTTCCCTATGCTTTACCAGACTTTTCTATGCTTTCAAATGTGCTTCACCATACCTGTCTGTGCTTTATAATGTATCCCTGAGGTTTACCATAACTTTCTCTGGTTTATATTGCTTCTCTGTGCTTTATTATGCCTCTCTGTGCTTTACCATTCCTCTCTGTGATTTAAAATTCTTCCCTGTGATTTACAATACCTTCATGTGTTTTGCCATACCTCTCTGTGCTTTGCAATGTATCTCTGTGGATTACAATGCTTCCCTGTGCTTTACCACACCTATCTGTGCATTACAATGCTTCCCTGTGCTTTACCATATCTATCTGTCCATTACAATGCTTCCCTGTGCTTTATCATATCTATCTGTGCATTACAATGCTTCCTGAGCTTTCCATACCTCTCTATCTTTACAATGCATCGATGTGTTTTGCCATATCTGTGAGTGCTATAACCATACCGCTCTGTGCATTACAATGCTTCCCTATGCTTTACCAGACCTCTCTGTGCTATAAAATGCTTCCCTGAGTGAGCTTTACCATACGTGTCTTTGCTTTAGAATGCTTCTTTGTGCTTTACCATACTTCTCTGTGATTTAAAATTCTTCCCTGTGATTTACAATACCTTCATGTGTTTTGCCATACCTCTCTGTGCTTTGCAATGTATCTCGTGGATTACAATGCCTCCCTGTGCATTACCATACCTGTCTGAGCATTGCAATGTATGCCTGTGCTTTACAATGCTTCCCTGTGCTTTACTACACCTATCTGTGATTTACAATATCTTCCTGTGTTTTTACCATACCTATCTGTGCATTACAATGCTTCCCTGTGTTTTACCATACCTATCTATGCATTACAATGCTTCCCTGTGCTTTACCATACCTATCTGTGCATTACAATGCTTCCCTATGCTTTACCATACCTATCTGTGGATTACAATGCTTCCCTGTGTTTTGCCATACCTGTATTACAATGCTTCCCTGTGCTTTATCATACCTCTCTGTGATTTAAAATTCTTCCCTGTGATTAACAATACCTTCATGTGTTTTGCCATACCTGTCTGTGCATTAAAATGTTTCCCTGTGCTTTGCCATACCTCCCTCTGGTTTACAATGCTTCCCTGTACTTTACAATGCTTCCCTATGCTTTACCAGACTTTTCTATGCTTTCAAATGTGCTTCACCATACCTGTCTGTGCTTTACAATGTATCCCTGGGCTTTATAATGTATCCCTGAGGTTTACCATAACTTTCTCTGGTTTATATTGCTTCTCTGTGCTTTATTATGCCTCTCTGTGCTTTACCATTCCTCTCTGTGATTTAAAATTCTTCCCTGTGATTTACAATACCTTCATGTGTTTTGCCATACCTCTCTGTGCTTTGCAATGTATCTCTGTGGATTACTATGCCTCCTTGTGCATTACCATACCTGTCTGTGCTTTGCAATGTATGCCTGTGCCTTACAATGCTTCCCTGTGCTTTACCATACCAATCTGTGCATTACAATGCTTCCCTATGCTTTACCAGACCTCTCTGTGCTTTAAAATGCTTCCCTGAGCTTTACCATACCTCTCTGTCCTTTACAATGCATCAATGTGTTTGCCATATCTGTCTGTGCTTTTACAATGCATCGATGTGTTTTTACCATATCTGTGAGTGCTATAACCATACCTATCTGAGCATTATAATGCTTCACTGTGCTTTACCATACCTGTCTGTGCTTTACAATGTATCCCCTCTGTGCATTACAATGATTCCCTGAGCTTTCCCAAACCTCTCTGTGATTTAAAATTCTTCCCTGTGATTAACAATACCTTCATGTGTTTTTGCCATACCTGTCTGTGCATTAAAATGCTTCCTGTGCTTTACCATACCTCCATCTGGTTTACAATGCTTCCCTGTGCTTTACAATGCTTCCTGTGCATTTACCAGACCTCTCTATGCTTTCAAATGTGCCTATCTGACCATACCTGTCTGTGCTTTACAATGTATCCTGGGCTTTATAATGTATCCCTGAGGTTTTACCAAAACTTTCTCTGGTTTATATTGCTTCTCTGTGCTTTATTATGCCTCTTTGTGCTTTACCATTCCCTCTCTGTGATTTAAAATTCTTCCCTGTGATTTACAATACCTTCATGTGTTTTGCCATACCTCTCTGTGCTTTGCTATGTATCTGTGCCTTACAATGCTTCCTGTGCTTTACCACACCTATCTGTGCATTACAATGCTTCCCTGTGCTTTACCATACCTATCTGTGCATTACAAATGCTTTTGCCATGCTTTACCAATATCTCTCTGTGCTATAAAATGCTTCCTGAGCTTTACCATACGTGTCTTTGCTTTAGAATGCTTCTTTGTGCTTTACCATACTTCTCTGTGATTTAAAATTCTTCCCTGTGATTTACAATACCTTTATGTGTTTTAAAATACCTGTCTGAGCATTAAATGCTTCCTGTGCTTTACAATGCTTCACTATGCTTTACCAGACCTCTCTGAGCTTTCAAATTCCCTGTGCTTTCCCATACCTGTCTGTGCTTTACAATGTATCCCTGGGCTTTATAATGTATCCCTGAGGTTTACCATGATTTCTCTGGTTTATATTATTCTCTGTGCTTTATTAATCCTCTCTGTGCTTTACCATACCTCTCAGTGATTTACAATACTTCCCTATGCTTTACCAGACCTCTCTGTGTTAACAATGCTTCCCTATGCTTTACCAGACCTCTCTGTGCTTTAAAATGCTTGTTTGTGATTTACAATACCTATCTGTGATTTAAAATTCTTCCCTGTGATTTACAATACCTTTATGTGTTTTTCCATACCTCTCTGTCCTTTACAATGCATCAATGTGTTTTACCATATCTGTCTGTGCTTTACAATGCATCGATGTGTTTTACCATATCTTCCCTGTGCTATAACCATACCTATCTGTGCATTATAATGCTTGCTTGTGTTTTACCATACCTGTCTGTGCTTTACAATGTATCCCTGTGCATTACAATGATTCCCTGTGCTTTCCCATACCTCTCTGTGATTTAAAATTCTTCCCTGTGATTAACAATACCTTCATGTGTTTTTGCCATACCTGTCTGTGCATTAAAATGCTTCCCTGTGCTTTACCATACCTCCCTCTGGTTTACAATGCTTCCTGTACTTTACAATGCTTCCCTATGCTTTACCAGACCTCTCTATGCTTTCAAATGTGTTTCACCATACCTGTCTGTGCTTTACAATGTATCCCTGGGCTTTATAATGTATCCCTGAGGTTTACCATAACTTTCTCTGGTTTATATTGCTTCTCTGTGCTTTATTATGCCTCTCTGTGCTTTACCATTCCTCTCTGTGATTTAAAATTCTTCCTGTGATTTACAATACCTTCATGTGTTTTGCCATACCTCTCTGTGCTTTGCAATGTATCTCTGTGGATTACAATGCTTCCTGTGCTTTACCATACCTATCTGTGCATTTACAATATCTTCCTGTGCTTTACCATACCTATCTGTGCATTACAATGCTTCCTATGCTTTACCAAATCTCTCTATGCTAGAAAATGCTTCCCTGAGCTTTACCATACGTGTCTTTGCTTTAGAATGCTTCTTTGTGCTTTACCATACTTCTCTGTGATTTAAAATTCTTCCCTGTGATTTACAATACCTTTATGTGTTTTGCCATACCTGTCTGTGCATTAAAATGCTTCCCTGTACTTTACAATGCTTCACTGTGCTTTACCAGACCTCTCTATGCTTTCAAATGTGCTTCACCATACCTGTCTGTGCTTTACAATGTATCCCTGGGCTTTATAATGTATCCCTGTGGGTTTACCATAACTTTCTCTGGTTTATATTGCTTCTTTGTGCTTTATTATGCCTCTCTGTGATTTAAAATACCTCCAGTGATTTACAATACTTTCCTGTGTTTTACCATACCTGTCTGTGCTTAACAATGCTTCCCTGTGATTTACAATACCTATCTGTGATTTAAAATTCTTCCCTGTGATTTACAATACCTTTATGTGCTTTTCCATACCTCTCTGTCCTTTACAATGCATCAATGTGTTTTGCCATATCTGTCTGTGCTTTACAATGCATCGATGTGTTTTGCCATATCTGTCAGTTCTATAACCATACCTATCTGTGCATTACAATGCTTCCCTGTGCTTTACCATACCTATCTGTGCATTACAATGCTTCCCTGTGCTTTACCATACCTATCTGTGCATTACAATGCTTCCCTGTGCTTAGCACTATCTCTCTTGCCTTTACAATGATTTACCATACCTAACTGTGCTCTACAATGCCCTCTATGCTTACCTTTGTGCTTAATGCCTCTGAGCTTTAAAATACTTCCCTGTGGTTTACAATATCCCCTGCGCATTACCATACCGATCTGTGCTGTAGTATGCTTTGCTGTGCTTTACCATACCTATCTGTGCTTTACAATATTTCCCTGTGCTCTACAATGGTTCACTGTGCTTTACAATACACCTTTGTTCTCTATAATGCTTCTCTGTGCATTACCATAGCTTTGGGCTTTATAATGACTTTGTGCTTTAAAATACTTCCCTATGCATAGCAATACCTCTCTGGCCTTTACAATGATTTCCCATACCCATCTGTACTCTACAATGCTTCCATGTGAGTTATAATGCTTTCCTGGGCTCTGCAATGTTTACCAGACATCTCTATGCTTTACATTGTGCACTGACATGCCTTTGTGCTTTAAAATACTTCCCTATGCTTACAATATCTCTCTCTGGCCTTTATAATGATTTCCCATACCCATCTGTGCTCTACAATGCTTCCATGTGCTTTACAATACTTTCCTGTGCTCTGCAATGTTTACCAGACCTCTCTATGCTTCACTTTTGCATTGGCATGCCTTTGTGCTTTAAAATACTTCCCTATGCTTACAATATCCCTCTGGCCTTTACAATGATTTATCATATCCATCTGTGCTTTTCAATGTTTCCATGTACGTTATAATGCTTTCCTGTGCTCTGCAATGGTTTACCAGACCTCTATGCTTTTACATTGTGCATTGACATGCCTTTGTGCTTTAAAATGCTTCCTGTGTTTTGCAATATCTCTGGCCTTTACAATGCTTTTAGTGTGCTTTACCATATGCTTCTACCCCTATACCATACCTATCTGTGCTTTACAATGTTTCCCTGTGATTTACAATGCTTCCTTTGCTTTACCAGACCTCTCTGTGCTTCACCATCCATCCCTGGCTTTACCAGACCTCTGTGCTTCCCTGTGCATTGCCATACCTTGTGCTTTACAATGCCT
>CM072681.1:8802054-8827216 GCA_036884735.1 Huso huso | reverse complement strand
ACAAATACACCAGAACCAACCTCACTAGAATGCAGGATTTTAAATACTACTTGTCTGGCTATCTAAACCAAGACAAACATTTATATCTAGATCATCTACAGATTGAGCACTTAATATCAATATGAAGTAGACTGAGCTACTTGGGCTGCTTTTCTTTATCAACCCATTGAATGGCATGTTTTGCCAATAATTGGAGGGTGTGGATCGAATCCTTCAGGCAACACTTCAAGTGGTCCTGAGTACAAGATTTAACTCTGATTCATTCAGAGTGGTGCAGGGGGCTTGCTTTGAATGAATCAGTTATATCTAAAACACAGCAAAGTAAGCCTTCTGCAGCCCTCGATGAACCAGAGCTACCTCTAAAACACAGCAAAGCAAGCCTCCAGCACCCTCAATGAACCAGAGCTACCTCTAAAACACAGCAAAGCAAGCCTCCTGCACCCCTCAATGAACCAGAGCTACCTCTAAAACACAGCAAAGCAAACCTCCTGCACCCCTCAATGAACCAGAGCTACCTCTAAAACACAGCAAAGCAAGCCTGCAGCACCCCTCAATGAACCAGAGCTACCTCTAAAACACAGCATAGCAAGCCTCCTGCACCCCTCAATGAACCAGAGCTACCTCTAAAACACAGCAAAGCAAGCCTCCAGCACCCCTCAATGAACCAGAGTTACCTCTAAAACACAGCAAAGCAAGCCTCCTGCACCCCTCAATGAACCAGAGCTACCTCTAAAACACAGCAAAGCAAGCCTCCTGCACCCCTCAATGAACCAGAGCTACCTCTAAAACACAGCAAAGCAAGCCTCCAGCACCCCTCAATGAACCAGAGCTACCTCTAAAACACAGCAAAGCAAGCCTCCAGAGTAGTAATATTACTATAGCTTATGTCAAAAGTTTGATTTATGATACTTTTGACCTTTTTTGACCTTATGTGTGTGAAAATATGAATATATAATGAGGTGGCATGGATTTATGAATTTATGAATATATAATGAGGGGGGCGTGGATTTTATGGTTGTTATAAGACATATATGCTTATTGAATATAGGTATATATATATATATATATATATATATATATATATATATATATATATATATATATATATATATGCCTATAAACTTAGTGCACGTCTTTTATAAGATATGTACAAAAATCAGTGTTTAATATGTTATTTATGTGATCAGGGGATAGAGGGTTACCCAAGTTTTAAATGCTTATGTTAACTTATGCTTGGTGCATACAACATTAAAGTCTTAATATTTTTTACATAAGACACTTAATGAAAAAGGAGAAAGTTTAAAATAGTGTATTAAAAGCAAAAAGAAAAAAAAAAAGAAAACAACTTATTCGACATTTAAAAGCATTTAAACAAACATTACACACAGAAATCACAGTACAACTTTGAGTTTTGTCATTTTAAAAAGGGTCATAGACATATATGCTTATGGGATATATATATGCATATACATTTATTGCATTTGTCCATATTTTCAAAAATCATTGTTTAATAAGACGCATGAGGTTGTTCAAAGGTTTGAGGCGCAGTGATTTTACATTTTATATTCTTATGTTAACTTATGCTGGGTGTATACATATTTTTACCAGGCAAACGTTAAAAGCAAAAAGATATTTTCACATACAAAACCAATAGTTGAAACAGGAGAAAGTTTAAAATAGCGTACCACAAAAGCAAAAGAAAAATGCAGAAAACAACTCATTCGACATTTAAAATGCGTTTAAACAAGTATTACACACATAAATCACAGTACAACTTGAGCGTTAGTCGTTTTAAAAGTGTATCGCCAAAACAAAATAAATTAGATATTAAATTAAATATTTATAAAAGAACAAAAACAAAACAAAATCTACCAGAGTACACTTTCTGAAAAGCTCTCTCTCTTACCGTTTTCAAAAAAAAAACTCCCCGGACAAACGATAAGTCCTGCCTGAATTCTCTCTCATGCTTCTTCTCTCTTCAAACTTCAGCTGAGGAATGACTTCAAAAGCTCGTTCTGTGACTTTAATAGGGGGCGCTTTTGGCCCCAAACATGCGCTACAAAACACATCCCAACACCCCCAGAGCCCCACGCTGAGAATATTTGATATGTGTGAACCTTGGTGCCGTTTGGGCTGAGGGGGAGTCTGAAAAGCAGGTGACATTTCCAAAGGAAGTTAACCCTGAGAATTATTTGAAATGTATGAACCTTGGTGAGATTTTTTTTTTTTTTTTTACGATATCACACTTTAAGGGCCGTTTGGTCAGAGTAGGATCGGTAAGCCTGGTGATATTTCAAACTGAATAGAGAGTTCAATCAAAGATTAGAAAAGAAATGTTTTTAAAAAGATATATAAAATCGGAATGTGTTATTGCAAATAAAAATAAAAGAGAAAAATATTGTAAGTGCTTTTATCATCAACAGATTTGAATAGCCTCATACACGACCAAACTATTCTGATGGTTTTGCAAATTATTAATAAGTTTTACTGTTTAGATTTTTTTAAACTATATGAGCTTAGTGCAGCGTCATGTTTTTAAAATCGGTTAAATTAATGTTTGTACATCATGAGGTAATGACCTATTTATAAGTTATATTATCTAGATTTCGTCGATGTTATCTCACTATATATATATATATATATATATATATATATATATAATAGTTGTGGGTACATTAAATAAAACTGAAGATGTGGTTATTGGGGGAAATAAACAAATAAACAAATAAACCTCTAAAATGAAACAAGTTATAAAACAGACTGTTTAAACGTTAACAAATGAGTGAGAATATCTTTTACCCTGTAACATGAAATTTATTATCAACTCTGAAAATGTTATCAGCCGTTACTCTAATAATCTCTGCAGGGTCCTAATGCCCCAAATGTATTGTATATGTACAATAATAATTATTATTTTAAAACCAAACTTTTTATTTTTTACTTTACCTTAATTACACCCCATGATCATTTACAAATGTATTCATTAACCCCTCTTTAGTTTAAATCCCAGACACTTTCCATTATATGAGTACTTTGTTCACCATCCAGTTGGATTATATGGCCCTTTCACATTTTTGTTTTCTTAAACCAACCCTTTACACTACATATATATATATATAGATATAGATATAGATATATATATATATATATATATATATATATATATATATATATATATATATATATATATATATATATAATATACCCAAATAAAGGGTGTGTGCAAGTGTTTGTATGTTTTAATGCATATTAACCTATGTGCATAAACTGTATTTTGGTTGAATAAAAAATGCAACATTGCATTGAAGTCATGTATACTTCCAATAAATATTTGAAAGGTTCCTTATAGGGTATGCATTAACTACATCCTTACATTTTAACGGTAATGTTCATTTGAAGTACTGCACAAAAACTTGGTCTTATTTTGTCCTCATGTATTCCCATCATAGGGATGCCCCAGGGCCCTAGCTCACAGGCCCAGCATGGAGGCAAGGTAGAACAACACATGGGTGAGGGGAAATCTAAGGAGGTTTTTAGAATGCATGGCTTTATCAGACAAGGCTATCCTCTAATGAGTTAACACAGCATTTGACCAGAAGGGTCCCCCAGCCCCCTTTTACAGGCAACTGGAGAATACATCTTGTCTAAATTAGCCAGAAAGGCAGAAGGGGCAAAGGTCATTGAGCCAAAATGACCGGTATGTGTGCGGGGCTGTTTCAGAGCCTAAGAGATGCAGAGCCTTCCAAATAGGTATATTAGAGATTTGGGTTAAATTAAATAAAAACAACTGAAGGAGTTATTTGGGGAAATAAACATTATCATTAAGGAGATTGCTTACTTTCGTTAAGATTAAAACCTGGAAACAATTCTATAAACAAAAACTGTTTAATCATGTTTGTTTGGTTTTTTTTTTTTTTTGTTTTTTTTTAAAAGCTAAAAATGAGAGAACATTTTATCCTGAAGCAAATAAAATTAAAATGCTAAAATGAAAGAAGTTTTAAAATAGACTGCATGAGCATTAACAAATGCGAGAATATTTTTGCATGTAATACAGAGTAAAGAAAATAGATATAACTATTAAAAGTTTAACAATAAACAAGCAAACAGGTATATGTAATTGCTTTGGCAAAACTTGTTTATTCTTGTCATGCCAATAAAGCTTATTGAATTGAATATAACTGAATAATAACAAAATGTTATGATTCTGTAACAAACAAATGAAGGAAAATTAAACACATGTGTACATGAATAAAACAGAACAGAGTTTAACATTTTCTAAACATGTAAATATAGAGTAAAAAAAATATAAGTAAAGTATAGCATCCTGCTAAAGAATAAGGCTCACGGTTTTGTAATGTATTTAGCTTCCCTGAAAAGGTACGGAACAGCTTTTTTAGAGAGAGAGAGAGACCCCAGCTCTGACCAAAGATCTTTTCTGAAATGAGGGACATCCCTTTCTTTGGGGAGTGGTCTGGTGAACCCGCCTATGTCTTTCCAAAGAAATGGGGTCAGTCTCAATACTTTATTATGGATTTATTTTCTTGAGGTACATGTTTTAAAATATTTGGTACGCTCTATATACACCCAAAAAAACACAAGTGCATTATTTTTTACTTTGTGTATTTAAGAATCATGAACAAACCCTGGTATTTGTGAGATGATAGGTGCAGTCATCATGTACCTTAAATTAGAAACTCCTCCTTTATAGATACATTTTCAATGTGTTATTTTACTGAACATAATTACAATATGCTTTTACAGTGTGCTCCAGGTGTTATGTTTTATTTTTTTTAATGCATGGGTATGCAGGTTTGAACCTTAGGTGTCAATAATTACATAAATAAATACATCCTTATTTACATGATAAACTTGAGATATCTATCGCCCAGAATGCCTTATTTCTTTAAATTATTGTATACACTCTTTATTGTTGAGCTCTCATTAAATTGAATTTATTTATATACAAAATAATTAAATGCTCCCGGTATTATTGTGTATGTCAGAATATGACAGGTCGCCCCAAAGTTTGTGTTAAAAATATCCATTTTAAGTTATACATACTTTTTTTTTTAATAATGGATTGATGCGTGGATTTGTTTAACTTCATATTCCCCAAAATTGATCTCCGCCGCGAAGTGCGGCTGGGGAGCTGGTCTCCTGACCTCCCCTTTCTTCATGGCCAGCAGCTCCCCTCCGTGGGGCTCCGACCACATGATCTCCGCCGCGGGTGCGGCTGGGGAGCTGGTCTCCGGACCTCTCCCCTTTCTTCATGGCCGTCGTTCCCCTCCCTGGGGCTCCGGCCATAGTGTAGTGACCCCAGGCGAAGCAGGATCCCTGGCGACCCCAGGCGAAGCAGGATCCCTGGCGACCCCAGGCGACGGCAGCGGACCCTCGGGAGGCGACGGCAGCGGACCCTCGGGAGGCGACGGCAGCGGACCCTCGGGAGGCGACGGCAGCGGACCCTCGGGAGGCGACGGCAGCGGACCCTCGGGAGGCGAACTTGGGAGGGGAGCCCCTGGCCATGGAGGCGGCAGCGGGAGCTCCACTTCTCCCTCGTACCCTGTATCCTGTGGGGAACAAAAGGCAGCCCCAGGCGATGCAGAACAGCCATCCCCAGGCAATGCCGACGGCGGGAGGGGAGCCCCTGGCCATGAAGGCGGCAGCAGGAGCTCCACTTCTCCCAATGGTGGTGGTGGTGGAGGTAGAGGTAGCTCCTGCCTCTCCTCTTGACGATAAAAAAGGCAGGGGCTCCTCCTCTTCTGGCGGCCAAGGCAGGCGGGGGCTCCTCCCCTTCTGGCGGCCAAGGCGGCAGGGGCTCCTCCCTTCTGGCAGCCAAGGCGGCTCCTCCCCTTCTGGCTGCAGGGCGGCAGGGCGCCCCTTCAGGCTGCGGCGGGGGGCTCCTCCCCTTCAGGCTGCGGGCGGCAGGGCTTCCTCCCTTCAGGCGGCCAAGGCGGCAGGGCTTCCTCCCTTCAGGCTGCCAAGGCGGCAGGGCTTCCTCCCCTTCAGGCTGCCAAGGCGGCAGGGCTTCCTCCCTTCCGGCTGCCAAGGCGGGGGGCTTCCTCCCCTTCAGGCTGCCAAGGCGGCAGGGCTTCCTCCCTTCAGGCTGCGAAGGCGGCAGGGCTTCCTCCCTTCAGGCCGCGGCTCCTCCCCTTCTGGCGAAGGCTCCTCCCCTTCTGGCAGGCGGCGGGGGCGCCTCCCCTTCTGGCTGCAACAGGAAACCAGCAGGCATGTTCCCCTCTGCTGGCGGTGGTGGAAGCGGAACCAGCAGGCATGCTCCCTCTGCTGGTGGTGGCGGTGGGGCGACATGTCGTCCTCCCACGGAGGCGGAGGTGGCATCAGCAGGTATTCTCCCTCTGCTGGTGGTGGGAGGCGACACGTCGTTCTCCCACGGCGGTGGATGTGGAACCAGCAGGTATGCTCCCTCTGCTGGCGGAGGTGGGAGCGACTCACAGTCCTCCCATGGAGACGGAGGTGGCACCAGCAGGTATTCTCCTCTGTTGGCGGAGGTGGGAGCGACTCACAGTCCTCCTCCCAGGGCAGTGGAGATGGCACCAGCAGGTATGCTCCCTCTGCTGGCGGAGGTGGAGCGACTCACAGTCCTCCCACGGAGACGGAGGTGGCACCAGCAGGTATGCTCCTCTGCTGGCGGAGGTGGAGCGACTCACAGTCCTCCCACGGAGACGGAGGTGGCACCAGCAGGTATTCTCCCTCTGCTGGCGGAGGTGGGAGAGACACCTAGTCCTCCCAGGGCGGTGGACCTTCGCCTTCCCCTTCTTGGGCTGTGGACGCACCGACTTCCCCTCTTGGGCTGTGGGCCACCGACTCCCCCTCTTGGGCTGTGGGACGCACCGACTCCCCCCTCTTGGGCTGTGGATGCACCCCTCTTGGGCTGTGGACGACTCCCCCCTCTTGGGCTGTGGACGTTGGGCTCCTCCCACTCAGGCGCAGGACGTTCGGCCTCCCACTCAGGCGCAGGACGTTTGGGCTCCTCCCACTCAGGCGCAGGACGTTCGGGCTCCTCCCACTCAGGCGCAGGACGTTCGGGCTCCTCCCACTCAGGCGCAGGACGCGTTAGGGCTCCTCCCACTCAGGCGCAGGACGTTCGGGTCCTCCCCTCCAGGTCCGTGTCCTGGAAGACCTCCAGGCAGTGGTGCTCCTCATGCCCGTACCGCATGCAGTTGGTGCACCACCTCCTCTTCCCTATTTCCACCTTTCCTCTCTGCCTCCTCCTCACCTCTGACCGTGTCTCTTCCTCCTGCCATATGGGGAAGGTGCCAGGGGAAATGTGCCATGGCTCCCCCACAGTTAAAGCACCACTCCTCCCCCAACAGGCAGGTAAGGCAGACTTGCTGTGGCTGCTGCAGCGGCTGCTGTCTCCTCATCCTCCTTCTTCCCATCCTCCTCTTCTCTCCTTTTCTCCCTCCACACAATTAGAAAAACGAAAAAAAAATGAAAAAGCTGCAGTACCCTCTTCTGCCTGCGTCCTGGAGGCGCTGCGAGTCCCTGCTGCCACCACGTGTGGCAGGAATGGCAAAGTGGTGACGTCACGGCAGAAGAAGGGACAACAAAAACAAAAGGTACGGTGCAGTGGCGCGTGCGCCGTTTTATTTAAACAAACAAACAAAAATAAATAAAATATTCAAACACAAAATAAACACTGTGCTCACCGAGCAAAATAAAAGGGTAAACAAAAACAAATCACGAACACAAAATAAACAATAAATAATACGATCCCAGGTCAGGCTGGGCAGTTGCTGTCACTGTTCCTGGAATCTTTATGTTTTGTTTTGTTTCGCTTTTTTTTTCTCCTCTCGTTCTCGCCTCTCTCCTTCCAACACCCCACCCCCTGATCTAGAGAGCTGCAGGTTTTTTTATAACAGGTGACCATCTCCCGATTAGCAACAAATTAAATCACCTAATTAATTCGGGAGATGGCCACCTTCTGCACGAGTTTTAATTATTACTCCTGGCAGAGGACGAGCACCCATCTCGCTCTGCCAGGACACGTTTAAAAATAAACAAACAATAACACATACGGGCGCCACGACAAATACAATACAATAAAATAATACAAAATAAATACACTGCACAGGGGCGAGGGGAGACCCCGATCCAAAATAAATAAACAATACCATTAAACAGCAGGGCTTTTCTTCCGCCCTGCTACAGATACATTAAGGTTTAGGCTTTTATTTGAATATGAACAGAAAGAAACAATATGAAACAAGATGCATAATGTATAGACAGCAGATATCTGAACCTGCTTCTGAACAAGATAAATCTATACCTTATTTTTAACAGTAAAACATAAGCAAATAGTAAAAGAGAAACCTCCTGTAGTTCTATACTGTACATGTTTGATATGCATCAAATAAAAATAACCATGTCCGCGACGTTACATAAGATTCTTTGGTACCGACTGGTATCAAGAAACCTTTTTTTCATAATAATACATCACAAAGTACCATTTGTAACACTTTGGGAAGTTTAAACAGACAGTAGACTACAATATACTATTATTATTCAAATATACACATAACTCTTCTCCTTGTTTCCTTTTTATTTTTGTGGCTCTGGCATGGGACCAGTAAGTGGTATATAATCAGAATATGGTATGTGTACCACAACTTGACCTTTGTAACGTCAGAAAATGGGGCGCTGTCCTTGCTTTGATTGACTACTGCATAAGTCACTAAGAACAAGCCAAATTATAGTTCAACTCCCAAATCCTAGATGTTTACAATGTAACCCTATTTGTTGCTCATCAGTTAAAGTCACATACATTTGATGAATAGTGAAATATTATATAAAAATTACTTTAAGGGACCAACTCAGTACATCGTACCCCTTTCAGGTGGACATTTGCTTGTTTTCTGAGCTAAAATCGTTTACACATACCCAGGTCAAGCGCAGTACAAGGTGGACCATTTTTAAACACCTACCCCCAAAATAACACCGACCCATTTAATTATTTTGTATATAAATAAATTCAATTTAATGAGAGCTCAACAATAAAGAGTGTATACAATAATTTAAAGAAATAAGGCATTCTGGGCGTATAGATATCTGCGTTTATCATGTAAATAAGGATGTATTTATTTATGTAATTATTGACACCTAAGGTTCAAACCTGCATACCCACATGCATTAAAAAAATAAAACATAACACCTGGAGCACACTGTAAAAGCATATTGTAATTATGTTCAGTAAAATAACACATTGAAAACGTATCTATAAAGGAGGAGTTTCTAATTTAAGGTACATGATGATTGCACCTATCATCTCACAAATACCAGGGTTTGTTCATGATTCTTAAATACACAAAGTAAAAATAATGCACTTGTGTTTTTTGGGTGTATATAGAGCGTACCAAATATTTTAAAACATGTACCTCAAGAAAATAAATCCATAATAAAGTATTGGAGACTGACCCCATTTCTTTGGAAAGACATAGGCGGGTTCACCAGACCACTCCCCAAAGAAAGGGATGTCCTCATTTCAGAAAAGATCTTTGGTCAGAGCTGGGTCTCTCTCTCTCTAAAAAAGCTGTTCGTGCCTTTTTCAGGGAAGCTAAATACATTACAAAACCGTAGGCCTTATTCTTTAGCAGGATGCTATACTTTACTTATATTTTTTTACTCTATATTTACATGTTTAGAAAATGTTAAACTCTGTTCTGTTTTATTCATGTACACATGTGTTTAATTTTCCTTCATTTGTTTGTTACAGAATCATAACATTTTGTTATTATTCAGTTATATTCAATTCAATAAGCTTTATTGGCATGACAAGAATAAACAAGTTTTGCCAAAGCAATTACATATACCTGTTTGCTTGTTTATTGTTAAACTTTGGCTTAGTTATATCTATTTTCTTTACTCTGTATTACATGCAAAAAATATTCGTGATTTGTTAATGCTCATGCAGTCTATTTTAAAACTTCTTTCATTTTAGCATTTTTAATTTTATTTGCTTCAGGATAAAAATGTTCTCTCATTTTAGCTTTTAAAAAAAAAAAAAAAAAAAAAACCAAACAAACATGATTAAACAGTTTTGTTTATAGAATTGTTTCAGGTTTTAATCTTAACGAAAGTAAGCAATCTCCTTAATGATAATGTTTATTTCCCAAATAACTCCTTCAGTTGTTTTTATTTAATTTAACCCAAATCTCTAATATACCTACTTGAAGGCTCTGCATCTCTTAGGCTCTGAAACAGCCCCGCACACATACCGGTCATTTTGGCTCAATGACCTTTGCCCCTTCTGCCTTTCTGGCTAATTTAGACAAGATGTATTCTCCAGTTGCCTGTAAAAGGGGGCTGGGGGACCCTTCTGGTCAAATGCTGTGTTAACTCATTAGAGTGAATCCTCCGTGTCTCCCTTCACTCCTTTGGGTCCCGACAGGATAGCCTTGTCTGATAAAGCCATGCATTCTAAAAACCTCCTTAGATTTCCCCTCACCCATGTGTTGTTCTACCTTGCCTCCATGCTGGGCCTGTGAGCTAGGGCCCTGGGGCATCCCTATGATGGGAATACATGAGGACAAAATAAGACCAAGTTTTTGTGCAGTACTTCAAATGAACATTACCGTTAAAATGTAAGGATGTAGTTAATGCATACCCTATAAGGAACCTTTTCAAATATTTATTGAAGTATACATGACTTCAATGCAATGTTGCATTTTTTATTCAACCAAAATACAGTTTATGCACATAGGTTAATATGCATTAAAACATACAAACACTTGCACACACCCTTTATTTAGGTATATTATATATTTATATATATATATATATATATATATATATATATATATATATATATATATCTATCTATATATATCTATATCTATATATATATATGTAGTGTAAAGGGTTGGTTTAAGAAAACAAAAATGAAAGGGCCATATAATCCAACTGGATGGTGAACAAAGTACTCATATAATGGAAAGTGTCTGGGATTTAAACTAAAGAGGGGTTAATGAATACATTTGTAAATGATCATGGGGTAATTAAGGTAAAGTAAAAAAAAAAAGTTTGGTTTAAAATAATAATTATTATTGTACATATACAATACATTTGGGGCATTAGGACCCTGCAGAGATTATTAGAGTAACGGCTGATAACATTTTCAGAGTTGATAATAAATTTCATGTTACAGGGTAAAAGATATTCTCACTCATTTGTTAACGTTTAGCAGTCTGTTTTATAACTTGTTTCATTTTAGAGGTTTATTTGTTTATTTGTTTATTTCCCAATAAACCACATCTTCAGTTTTATTTAATGTACCCACAACTATTATATTATATATATATATATATATATATATATATATATATATATATATATATATATAGTGAGATAACATCGACTAAAATCTAGATAATATAACTTATAAATAGGTCATTACCTCATGATGTACAAACATTAATTTAACCGATTTTAAAAACATGACGCTGCACTAAGCTCATATAGTTTAAAAAAATCTAAACAGTAAAACTTATTAATAATTTGCAAAACCATCAGAATAGTTTGGTGTGTATGAGGCTATTCAAATCTGTTGATGATAAAAGCACTTACAATATTTTTCTTTTTATTTTTATTTGCAATAACACATTCGATTTTATATATCTTTTAAAAACATTTCTTTTCTAATCTTTGATTGAACTCTATTCTGTTTGAAATATCACCAGGCTTACCGATCCTACTCTGACCAAACGGCCCTTAAAGTGTGATATCGAAAAAAAAAAAAAAATCTCACCAAGGTTCATACATTTCAAATAATTCTCAGGGTTAACTTCCCTTTGAAATGTCACCTGCTTTTCAGACTCCCCCTCAGCCCAAACGGCACCAAGGTTCACACATATCAAATATTCTCAGCGTGGGGCTCTGGGGGGTGTTGGGATGTGTTTCAAGGCCAAGATGTTTGGGGCCAAAGGAACCCCCTATTAAAGTCACAGAACGAGCTTTTGAAGTCATTCCTCAGCTGAAGTTTGAAGAGAGAAGAAGCATGAGAGAGAATCAGGCAGGACTTATGTTTGTCCGGGGAGTTTTTTTTTTGAAAACGGTAAGAGAGAGAGCTTTTTTCAGAAAGTGTACTCTGGTAGATTTTGTTTTGTTTTTGTTCTTTTATAAATATTTAATTTAATATCTAATTTATTTTGTTTTGGCGATACACTTTAAAACGACTAACGCTCAAGTTGTACTGTGATTTATGTGTGTAATACTTGTTTAAACGCATTTTAAATGTCGAATGAGTTGTTTTCTGCATTTTTCTTTTGCTTTTTGTGGTACGCTATTTTAAACTTTCTCCTGTTTCAACTATTGGTTTTTGTATGTGAAAATATCTTTTGCTTTTTTTTAACGTTTGCCTGGTAAAATATGTATACACCCAGCATAAGTTAACATAAGAATATAAAATGTAAAATCACTGCGCCTCAAACCTTTGAACAACCTCATGCGTCTTATTAAACAATGATTTTTGAAAATATGGACAAATGCAATAAATGTATATGCATATATATATCCCATAAGCATATATGTCTATGACCCTTTTAAAACGATAAAACTCAAAGTTGTACTGTGATTTCTGTGTGTAATGTTTGTTTAAATGCTTTTTAAATGTCTAATGTTGTTTTTTTTTGTTTTTTCTTTTGCTTTTAATACACTATTTTAAACTTTCTCCTTTTTCATTAAGTGTCTTATGTAAAAAATATTAAGACTTTAATGTTGTATGCACCAAGCATAAGTTAACATAAGCATTTAAAACTTGGGTAACCCTCTATCCCTGATCACATAAATAACATATTAAACACTGATTTTGTACATATCTTATAAAAGACGCACTAAGTTTATAGGCATATATATATATATATATATATATATATATATATATATATATATATATATATATATATATATACACTATATTCAATAAGCATATATGTCTTATAACAACTATAAAATCCACGCCCCTCATTATATATATTCATAAATTCATAAATCCATGCCACCTCATTATATATTCATATTTTCACACATAAGGTCGAAAAAAGGTCAAAAGTATCATAAATCAAACTTTTGACATAAGCTATAGTAATATTACTACTCTGGAGGCTTGCTTTGCTGTGTTTTAGAGGTAGCTCTGGTTCATTGAGGGGTGCTGGAGGCTTGCTTTGCTGTGTTTTAGAGGTAGCTCTGGTTCATTGAGGGTGCAGGAGGCTTGCTTTGCTGTGTTTTTTAGAGGTAGCTCTGGTTCATTGAGGGGTGCTGGAGGCTTGCTTTGCTGTGTTTTAGAGGTAGCTCTGGTTCATTGAGGGGTGCTGGAGGCTTGCTTTGCTGTGTTTTAGAGGTAGCTCTGGTTCATTGAGGGGTGCAGGAGGCTTGCTTTTGCTGTGTTTTTTAGAGGTAGCTCTGGTTCATTGAGGGGTGCAGGAGGTTTGCTTTGCTGTGTTTTAGAGGTAGCTGTGGTTCATTGAGGGGTGCAGGAGGCTTGCTTTGCTGTGTTTTAGAGGTAGCCCTGGTTCATTGAGGGGTGCAGGAGGCTTGCTTTGCTGTGTTTAGAGGTAGCTCTGGTTCATTGAGGGTGCAGGAGGCTTGCTTTGCTGTGTTTAGATGTAACTCTGGTTCATTGAGGGTGCAGGAGGCTTGCTTTTGCTGTGTTTTTTAGAGGTAGCTCTGGTTCATTGAGGGGTGCAGGAGGCTTGCTTTGCTGTGTTTTAGAGGTAGCTGTGGTTCATTGAGGGGTGCAGGAGGCTTGCTTTGCTGTGTTTTAGATGTAACTCTGGTTCATTGAGGGGTGCAGGAGGCTTGCTTTGCTGTGTTTTAGATGTAACTCTGGTTCACTTGAGTCACTGTGGGAGCCATGCTAGTTCTGATTTACCCTGCTTGTCGTTCCCAGGCTCTGGGAGAGCCGTTACACCGGTTGCCACTGGGAACTATGAGTACCGGCTGGTCCCGCGCTGCCGGGCAGGAGGCCGGCGCGATTTGCCAAGATGAGGAAAGATGTTGCTGGAAAGATTGAACTACAAAATGTAATGACCCTACCTGGGGATTTTTGAGCTGACACGGGAACCAGCCTATAACCCAAGTCTATTCGGATATGGCAACAGGGGCAGTGATACTCAGTTAGATTTTGCGATGGGCCACCCCATATCCTAGTCTGGGATCAGCGATTTGTTTGTGCTTTATATGCATTGAAGCCATTTGGATTTTACAGTGGTTCTCAACTCATTATGTAGGACGGTTCTCAAACTGGGGGCTGGGGGCTGGTGGATGGTTTCAGGGGCTGTAGCACATACAGGAAAGTTTGGGAACCCTGCTCTACCCTAGCAGTCTGGGGGTTTGTTTCAAATTTGCATTGCTTTCCAGTTTACACATGAAATGGCACCTAGACAGCTTAAACTGAGACTTTTAATAACTGTGGAACTGCAGCAGTGCACCGCAGTAGAAAGTAGGGATCCCTGTGAACTGGGGTTCAGAACCACTTCATATTGAAATGTAATAAAAAATGACTTTTAGAAGTTCACTTTATTATTACTACCCCACAATGTACTGTTTTCTAGTGAAAGATTAGTCATAGAAGGGGTTGGGATTTGAATTAAGACAATCTCACCCTGCTGCCTCTCCTCTCTCTGCAGTCCAGGACATTGTGTTCCAGCTGCAGCGCCGTGTCGGGATGTCCCGGTACTATGAGTGCTATGCAGTGTTGAAGGACGAATGCGACGTTCCCTATTGAGGTGGACCTGTCCCGCACCATGCTGAACTACGGGGACAGAGAGAGCTGTATGCTGAGGATGAGGACGAGGGGATGAAGAACAGCCTGAGGAGGGACAAGGGAGCTGGGGACGGAGATGCCAGGCAGGAGGAGAACGGAGAAAAACTCATCGATGATGACTAGAACAGAGCATCTTTATATAAATACAACAATCTCATTATTATTATCATCTCCTGCTCACAGCTTTATTTATTTATTGGAATGGAAGGCAGGGAGGGAATTATCTGGGGAAACGTTATACACGCAATCATCTTGTACCTTGTTTCAAATGATTGGGTCTCAGATTCATTTTGACTCAAAATCTGTACGTTACCAAAACACATACCATTTTATATATTTATGAACCAGTTCATTTGGAAACAAGGCATTGGAGACTGTGATCAAACAACAGATTGGTTTGCTTTAACCTGCCCTTACTGTCAGCTTAGCCACGATACATGTTTGCAGGCATTCCATTGTTCTGTAGATCTCCTGGCATTCATTTGAACACATTATGCTATTTCAGTTTAACTTAACTTGTGTTAATGCAATTTTGTATTTATACTACAGTACAACTATTTTACCATTTAATGATATAAAGCTGATATGGGGGGCGGGGGGTGGGGGGTTACAGATGTATTTATTTTTCTGTTCTATGAGAGTTGTACTTGTAGGATAAACAGGATGTACTCTGCCAGTAGCCGGTAAATATTACCTTTCAGTTTTCAAAAGTGGATCTCGAACTGCAACTTCAGTAACAAGCTGCAACACCCCGCCATTCTGGAAGCGGAGACATTCAGATTCTTTCTTCTTTTAAAAACATTCTGGTTTAGTGTAGTAATATATTATTTATCCTTTGATACAGCAGTCCGTGTTTAACTGCAGTCTTCAAGTGTTTGCACTGGGATGCCCTTTTCCCACTTGAATTTAGGGTTTGCACCTCTGTCAGCACTAACTGTAGCCTGTTCCACATCTTTAATGAGCACCCAAAATAAATGATCTCTGATCCTAGGTGAGCGTTCAGATTGTTATGTGATTTTTAGCCTCTTTATATTTAGTATTTGCTTGTTTTTCTTCAAGCTTTAAGATTTCAGTAACATACTTTTTTATTTGTGTAAATACTCTCAAGGGTAACGGGAGCACTGTATATTTCTCTCTATATAGTATATATCATTGTCTGCCTGGCTGTGTGAATGTATTTCATGTGGGGTTGATTGGGGAACAATAATGTCATGTTTTTTCTTTATTTTGTGTTGAAGTTGGTTTTAGTTTGTGTAAACATCTTTTTTTAGTGATATTTAAAACACAGGTGAATAAAATACTGATGAATAAATTCACGTTTATGTGTAGTTGCTTTACGAGGCTCCTCTAACCCCAGTAGACTTTCTTTACACATTTTTATACATTTTATTTCAGCAGCATAATGTAGCTGAGCAAAACAGAATCTATATTTTAAAACTCAAAGCAGAGCAGATTTTTATTTGCCATGTTTTGAAACAGTTCTCTTTGAATTGCTGTCTTTATATTCAACCCCTATTGTAATACTTTTGTATGTATTCTCACAATTTGTGTAGTTTTGGTCACTGGATTAGTTTTGTTGAAGGCACGTGTCAAGAAAGTGCTGTGAAGACATGACTTAGCACAGTAGTTGTACTATGTTGACCTCTTCTGTACATTTCTGGTGGATCAACAACATGAATGACCAAGGAAGAGCAGTAGGATGTAGCATAGGTAGTGGTTCTCCAGGTGAGACTAAAGCTAAAGTAACATGAAACCATTTTTCAGGAACAGTGGCTTGAAACTTGGAGACAGTTTGAGTTGCTGTATTGAAAGTCTCGCGGTGTGCCCGTGGCAATGGGCTGAAACCAAGTTCCAAGCTACAAAGCAGCTTACTGTTCCCTCAGCATAATAAACTGGGATTGTTAAAGAAGTAATGACTTAGACTAGCACATGGGTACTCAAAAGGTTTTTTGTCCACAGGTAATTTTTTTTTTTTCAAGGTTGAAGCCATGGTCATTTTTCTTGATATTAAGAGCATGGTGTAGTACATTGTAATCACTTCAGTTCCCAGTCAAGTACAGTACATCAGTATTTCAGACGATGGCAACTGCTGTCACGGCACATTTGTAGTTTAGATGCTCTTTTGACAGGAGAGAATTACAACACACAGGGGTAGAAATGTGTCCATTAAAAGTGTTTTATGAAAAATGCTGAGCAGCATAATACTTTACAATGACAATACGTTTCATACCGAACAGTTTCAGCGCAATCATCAGCAACTTAACAGTTTAGAAAATGGCATATAATGTATTTCCTAACCTAACAACTGTCTTTGACATCTGTTAAATTTGCATGCTTACAACTGACTAACCTTCACGCACAGTGTCATACACTTTAAACTTTACTGAAGACTGTGACCAATCTTTTACAAAGGATGCCTTTTATTGTCAAGATATTTGACATCTTACCTGTTTAATATATAATTTTGTGTGTTCCATAGTTCTATATTGTTGTTTCAGTTTTGATCATAATCTACCATGCTAACAGCTGAATTGCTGAAACGAGGTTGTTTGAAACAAACATGCAGCTGTAGTTCCTTCCCCCTGTAAAACTTTTGTATTGATGCACTGGGAACTACAGTTACAACCCAGAAGGAGTTTTAAACATAATTTAGCAATCTCAGAATAAAGAGCAACAGGAAATTATGCATTAAACAGGTAATGCAATGCAAATACAAATATTTTGAAAATACAGTGTGATGAGTCAAAGGGGTTTCGGTCTGTAATTCAGCCTCCCGACAGTAGAAGGCATCAAACCAACTCGGACTTCCCTTACTAAGATCTCGTGACCATGACGAAAGTCATCTTTATGAGGGGCGTGCACCTTGGTGAGGGGCGACGATTTATGTAAATTCCAGCCACTGGAGTCAAGGAGGTTCAAGGACACTTGTTAGTTTGGAATTGGTGTTCCACTGACATCGGGCGGGGCTTTGCATACTAAAGGAACGTGCTACTGTGTCCGGGGTTGGTCCCACAAAATATAGGCGGAGGAAAGGCTGGAGGAGAGAAGCAGTGCCGGGTTCTCGTTGTTTATTATCACGGACGGAAGCTTTATTAACGTTGTTCTTTTTGTTCTGATTCCCCGTTTCTTTGTTCAGCATATCAAGAAGAGGACTAACCTTCCGTTCCTTTCGTTTGGTTTCTCCAGCACCCCTCCCTCACATCCTTCTTTTGTTTGTTTATTTTTATGCAAAATATTAATAAAGTAAAATTTTTATTTTTACACGTAAATTACTGTCTGAAATTCCATTATTACTCACACGCCTCACACACAGGTTGTATAAAAGTCCTCTTTACAGATGTTCCCAAGAAACTACATTTTTAAAAGGTAAACTAACTTGTTATATAAATGCTAACATCTATTGTATGGCCAAGACTTAAAATTAAAAAAAAGGTAAATTACATACCTAAGAGTCATATTAACAGTACTGTTACTATGGGGTCCATATCAAACCATCATTTTTATACATTAAAGATTACTATAATTGCATCATCCTTACATGTTGCCGCTATTTTTAACACGTTTTTATCAATAAAAATACAGGGTGCTTAAAGCAAGCAGACCAACTTAGGGACTAGAAAATCCCAGGGAACTCAAATGAGTTCCAATTCCTGCATACTCAGCAGAAGATCCAGTGAACACATTTAAATGACCTGAACAATTGGACTGATCACTACCCTGTGTGTGCTGAGGGGAGATGAGAAAAAAAATGGGAATGAGGGATAAAGGAAGGGGTAAAGGTTGAAGTGGGGGGGGAGACAAGTAGCCCAATTCACGGGAGTCCGCTGGGCTGTAAGGATAGAGCAGAGGAAACAAATGAGCTGTTAGTAAGACGGGGGCAAGGATAGAGGCTTAGATGGGCCAGATAGGGCCCCACTTAAATTAGGATAGAAAAGAGATCCCGGGACTGCTGAGCCCTCCTTTTGCCGAGGATGGAGCTTGGTCAAGGTAGCATTCCTGGAGGATCTGAAAACATATAAATGAGGCGCCTGGATCATTAGGGGTTGAAAGGAGAATATAAAAGGATTCCTTTACTGGTCTGGTGCTGCCCTTGCATGAGGTGAGGCTCGGTCCTCCAAAGCTGGAAAAAAAAAAAAGCTCCCAAGGAATCTGGGGCAGAAAGATGGGTTAGTCTGTGACTGGGCACTGAGAGCTTAAAGGGCCATGTCCCTGAATGAATGACCTCGCTCATGTGGTGAGGTAGAAAAGCGCATGAGCTGTGAAAGAATAGTGTGGCCGGGATCCCAGCTCACTCGGTGAGAACCCCTCAGAGATCGAGGTCAAGGTATTGTAGCCACATGAGGTCTGGGAGGAATCCACTTTCACCTCCCAAAGGATGGACCCCGTCTCCCCCGCAGAGATGCTCACCGTGAGATAAACAACAGAGTTGCGCCAGTGCATAACATCAAAGAAACAGCTGGAAAAGATGGGACAGGAAGGACATACAAGACAAACTGAGAGGTTAAAATAGTGTGGTATGGTTATGTGATTACCTGCCTCAGTCGAGAGAAAAAACCCTTCCTAGAGGGAAAACCTCTGGCAGCCTTTTGCGGTCAGGTAGCCCCCCATCCGGGCATGCTAGCTGGTGGATTTTGCTATGTCGGGATGAACGGACGGATGAATCAACCGCTGCAGAGGACCAGCGCCCACACTTCACGACCGGATGGATATTGATGTTGGCTCTGGTTGCGGAAGTACCTGCTCGATCGGAAATGATTGGGAGAAAGCCGGTTCTGAGACGACAGTATGAGACCATCCTATGTGTTACTTAATTTGGGATTGATCAGCGGTTTGCTACCACATGTCTGCTTTGAATGGAAAAGGTGAACTCACAGTTCAGAGATTTTGGTTTCATAGCTCCAGTCATTCTCCTAATAGTGGAACCTTAACACATAATCGACAGATTTCCAGTCTCGCACTATGCCTCTCACCATGTATTAATGTTTGTGGTATTTGAAAGGATTAGCGGACATATGACTAGATTGTTGAGGAAGTCAAGCCGAAATGGCTGCCATGATCCGAGTATTGAGGTAAGCTGGCGCTTGGAGGAGGACAGTTGTAGATTTAAGCTGTAAACTAAAAGTAACTTTTTGTGTTGTTGCAACAGTAAGCAGATCTGAAGAGGAAGCTGAGATCTGCTGTAGTGAGGAGCTGAGTGCTGTCAGTAGCATGCAGTGGCCTGCTGTAGAGCTTAGAGATCTGCTGGAATGTGAATATTGGTCTTGAGTGTTAAAGTGGTTTAGATGGAGCCAAGATGGGGCTGACGGGCAGAAAAGAATGATAAAGATCTGAGGACACTGCATAACCCGAGGATGAAGAATGCATTGCTTTGAGGCTGCTGTGAAACCTATTGATTTGATCAGAGCAGTCTATGAGTGTATTGTCCATTGCAGGGTAGGAGGGGCCATGACAGAAACGTTGATAATAGTAAGACATGGTTTCCATATCCGTCACGTGTCTCACATCGAATGAAATAGTAACTCTGAAACCGATCCTGATTTGAAAATACATGACTTTCTCAATGAAAGAGGACCCGCTAAATGTATAGAACTTGTGGTGTTATACTGCCATCTAGAGGTTATGATTAGAATAAACCGCTAACTTTAGAAAGTGATGCAAGGTAGAATATTTGATTATTGTGATTAATAGCCCTCGTGGTTGGAATGTTTATCCTAAATGCTCTGATGCTGTATCGTGATTTTTATTTTGACAGAGGAGGTAGAATGTGCTTGAGAAACAAGGCATGGTGTAGCAGATATAAAAGGTACAATAAATATTGAACAATGCCACACTATTGCTTCCAGACGGAATTTGATATTGTTGTCATGCAGGGTTTTTAAAAAGTTAGCAAAAGTAGCCAATCCTTATAAATCCTTAGCTGCTCTGAAGACTGAGCCTGCTGGCGGGTGTTTTCATCTCCATAATGCGGGACAGCAGGTCTGGTTGCTGGGAGAAGTCTGCATTAGAAGTAGACAGTACTGAGTTTCCACTTGAGAGTAATAAATGAGATATTGTTGTGAGAATCCGGCAGAGAGTTTTCCTGATCTGAATGGGTTGGTTCATGCTGAAAATCAAGAGTTTGAAATTTTGCACAGAGAACAGGTCGCAGTGTATGCAAGAAAACACTAGACAGAGAAGGAGTGTGAGATTGAGTTTAAATAGGAGGTTAATGATGATCAATGTTAATTTATTATTGCCCAGATACCACCCCCGAATTTTGCCCTAAGGTTAACATTAAAAGCACTAGCCTAAAGTGTTACAAACACAAGGACATATTTCTAAAACAAATCTTAAATTCTAAAACGTATATCAGTGAAGATATGCCACTTTTTTGCTCTCTCTTAATTATAATCATATTTGATTTCTAATTCATGTTCAAATGATCGAACAGTGCAAGACCACTTTGTTTTTCTAAAAATCCTCCCTCTCCACTTTGTGATCCAGATTCAGCCAAGATTTCTCTTCCTGCAAAACCGCCTCATCCATCATCTGAGCATCGCTATTGGCAGGGCGAGGATTCAAGAGTCACCCAATGGGCACGCTTGCCTCACCATCTGATCCCACCCCCTGGAGGCGGATCTGCGGTGCACTGATCCTGACTAATGCAGCAAAGGAAGCCAAGCATAGGAAAACAGCGGCAGCTATCAACTCTGAGCCTGCCATGTAGAAAATCAGCTCTGTAGTTCTTAAAGGCTGCCTACCAGGCGCCCCTGCGATCAGGGAATAAAACACGAGAGGAACATTATTAAAGGAGTGCTCTACCAGGTGTCCTGCGATCAGGGAATAAAAACACGAGAGGAACATTTTAAAAAGAGTGCGTACACCAGGCGCCCCAAGTATCAGGGATTAAAACATGAGAGGAACATTATTAAGAGAGTGCTCTACCAGGCCCCTACATCAGGGAAAAAAACACGAGAGGAACATTATTAAAAGGAGGCCCACCAGGAGTCCCGCGATCAGGGAAAAAAACACGAGAGGAACATTATTAAAAGAGTGCTCTACCAGGAGTCCCACATCAGGAATAAAAACACAAGAGGAACATTATTAAAAGAGTGCTCTACCAGGCGCCCCTGCGATCAGGGAATAAAAACATGAGGAACATTATTATTATTGCATTTTCATCAGGTGAACTGGAGAAAGAACGAATATGAAACTAACACAAAGAGGTTTCAAGAGAACTATGGTGCTGTCCTCATGAGACATTGTATAGCCCAATGAGACGAATAAGAGGACAATCCCTGCCATTGTGGAATAAGAATTAATAAGCATTACCTGCAGAGGGAGGCCCAATCAGCACCGCAAACGCTTCTATCAGGAGCACCAGACCCAGAGCGCTGGAGAACTTGAGATCCAACGATCCCCATGAGGACCTCGAACTGCAGGGCCCCAACCATGCCATATGAGACCCCAAGAACACACAGAACACCACCAGCCCGATGTAGCTCAACGCCTTGGCAGAACAAACACAGTGAGCCTAAAGAGCAGAGCAAAACTGAAGAAGTAGGCAACCTTGGGTCTGACCCACTTCAGGCCAGCAATGACCCGCAGGTGGGCGGGAAGATATCAATGAACCCATGATGGACAGCAGGAAGGCAGCCTCATGGGGTCGGGACCCCCATATCCTTGGCGTAGTTCACCAAGAGGATTGTGGGATTGTGGAGACGGTGATGAATTTTGTTACAGTGCATATCAAATTTCGGGTCGGAAGAATATTGAAATCCAAGAGCTTCTTCTTCTGCTTCTTGACCTTGTTCTTCCAACCCTCTCTTCCTCTGCCATTCTCCCTCTTTCATGGGCAGCATCTCCCTCAGCTCCCCGGGATCCCTGGATGTGCCGGCCAGAACCCGTCTCCAGGACTCCAGAGGTCTCATTATGGCCCTGCAGGGCAGCAGTTCAGCAGCAGCCCCCATAATGAGGCCCCCTCCAGCCAAACCGGTCTTGCAAGACCTGACCCAGGGAGACAGGGCCGAGAGAAAGCCGGCTCCCCGGCAGCAGCGAGGCCATTATTGTGGGCTGCTTGTCAAAGTAGCTGCTACATGACCAGAGAGGGCTGGAAGTTCAGGGCTAGACCCAGACCTGAGAAGAGAAAGAGAACAAGGTTAGTTGTTATCAAGGGCTGCATTTCAATTCATTACTAAGATGGATACATGAGGAGTATGACATGTTTGAGTATGACTTGTCAAAATGTTTTTTTTTTTTTTTTTTTTACATATAGAAATTGAAATTCATATTTAATTTCTTAAGGTTTCCTGATTTACGGTGATAGGTTGATGAAACTTTAAACAATTTAGTCTAGAAACTAGAAGGTTAGAGATAAAAAAAAAAAAATCTTATAAAGATGTGAACCAAGTCAGCCCCAGTCCTTTTTTTTCAAATTGAGCAGAGAGACCAGACCAGGCTGAGTGGAATCACATTTAAGACATAGGGTAAGAGGCGTTTGTTCACACATAGGGTGGTGGGTGTTGAATGGGTAGTCGCCATGTTGTTACTAGTTTTGGGAGCCTTCAAGAACAGGCTGGATGGGGTTCTGGGATTGATCCAGGAGTGTTGGGCTGACTGACCTCCTTTCCTTCATAACTTTTTGGATGTTTTCATTACTACTTCTTATTTGGCTCTTCAGGGTAGTGGAGATACTTCAGGATGCTGTAATGATGGACCAATTGCTAAAAGATCATCTTCTAGTGGACGTTCAGACCCGACCTCCTTACAGTCACCACTCCAGCAGTCAAGTAGAGTTCTAGGATGTTGGTGGTGAAAGAGGCGAGGACCATCCCTGCTGAAGCCAGCAACCCTCCAATCAGCATGACAGGACGACAGCCAAACTTGTTCACCAGTATACTGGAGACTGGACCCTATAACGGGAAGAGGTTAAACCTACAAGAAATCTGTGACTGTTACATAACAGTCATTAATGTTGAAATGAAGGCTTTAGGCAAGAGAACCGTGAACAGAAGTAAATATGATATATGATATGAGTCACCCACACACGAGGCGTTAACTCACTATAAATTAAAAACATATTTTACTACATAAAAAACTGCATAAAAGTTTTTTTCGTTTTTTTTAAGCTTTGGGCGCATATATTCTAACACAGATCTGTTCACACAAGATAAGATGCACTGGAATTATTTTGACAAACCTGAGCTGTGACTGGTTGATTTCGTGATTTATAATAAAATGGCCGGGCGCCTGCATGTTAAACACACCCCTACCCGTCCGTAGAGCATCGCAGCATGATGGAGGAGATCCAGGTGGTGTCACTGTAGCCCACTTGGAAGTCTTTCATCAGCCTTGAAGTAGACGCTGACGGCCTTGGGAAGGCGTAGGAGACCCAGTGATGACCCCATATAGCACAAACAGGATCCTTGCAGGTTTCATTCACTTTATTTTCAGTGGAAAGGTGCCAAAATATTATATAACAAAAAAGGTTTTACTTAAGATGTATTAATTGTCCCAAGGACAGGATTTTATAAATGAAGTGGTTTTTTCAGTTAAAATCTATTAGTATGGTAATGAATTTGTTTACTCCAGGCTTTTCTATTATTCATTTACAATTACCAATGCCTGCTCAGTACACCCTTTATATAAAACAGAGCACACCTTTTGTTTTATTACGGATAACATCCTCCCACAACACTAAGAACATAAGAACTAAGAAAGTTTACAAACGAGAGGAGTCCATTCAGCCCATCTTGCTCGTTTGGTTCATCAAGCAGTTTGAAGGATCCCAGGTGTCAGCTTCAACAACATTACTGGGAGTTGGTTCCGGACCTCACAATTCTCTGTGTAAAAAAGTGCCTCCTATTTTCTGTTCTGAATGCCCTTTATCTAATCTCCATTTGTGACCCCTGGTCCTTGTTTCTTTTTTCAGGTCAAAGAAGTCCCTGGGTTGACATTGTCTATACCTTTTTAGGATTTTGAATGTTTGAATCAGATCGCCGTAGTAGTCTTTTTTGTTCAAGACTGAATAGATTCAATTTTTAGCCTGTCTGCATGCAACATGCCTTTTAAACTGGGATAATTTTGGTTGCTCTTTCTTTGCACTTTTCTAGAGCAGCAATATCCTTTTTGTAACGAGGTGACCAGAACTGAACACAATATTCTAGGTGAGGTCTTACTAATGCATTGTAAAGTTTTTAACATTACTTTTGATTTAAATTCAACATTTCACAATATATCCAAGCATCTTGTTGGCCTTTTTATAGCTTCCCCACATTGTGTTAGATGAAGACATTTCTGTCAACATAAACCCTAGGTCTTTTTGATAGTTCCTCACCCAGTATCTCCTAGATGATATTTATAATGATTTATTGCTCATGAAAGGTCAGACAACCGAACGAAGTACCA
>CM072681.1:8764171-8801554 GCA_036884735.1 Huso huso | reverse complement strand
AGACCTTGTGCTGGAGTCCCCCTGACCCCTAATTCCTGTCAGCGCTGCAGATTAAACACATTGCTGTCTGACCCAGGAAACTATTCAAACAGCTCAGACAATCTCCTCTTCACTTTCACTGACACCTCTCCACCTTCTGGGCTGATGAGAAAAACTCTCTCTTCCATCCTTCTTACCCTGAGCCCCTCCTCTTTATTTCTCTACACCCCTTTCCTCCTCTCCTGTCTCCCTCTCTTTCCCTCCACCTCTCATCCATCTCCTCTCCCCTCCTCTCCTCTGCCTCCTATGGCTCTCCCTCCTTTCTCTCTCCCTTCCTCTGATGCTAATCCCTCCCTTCCCCCACTCCATCTCTCCTCCCTGTCTTCTCTACTCTCCCTCTCTCCACCCTGCCTTCTCTCCTCTCTCTCCATCCTCTACTCTCCCTCTCTCCTCCATCCTCTACTCTCCTCTCCCTCCCTGCCTCTCTCTCCCTCTCCTCCATCCTCTCTACTCTCCTCTCCACCCTGCCCTCTCTCCCTCCTCCCTTTCCCTCTTTCCTCTCCTCCCTGCCTGTCTTCTCCTCTCCCTCCTCCTCCCCCTCTCCCTCCCCCCTCTAATTTTGTACTGTGATATTTTGTAACAGCTGTAAGTCTCCCTGGATAAGGGCTACTAAGAAATAAATAATGATAAAAGACTTTAGACAATAGATGAATGCATTATTTTCCATGTAATCAATATTTACACTGAAGCTGAGATGCTCCCTGAATATTATTCATTGCTAAACTCAGTGAACTGATTTCTGCTATTTTGATATGAATCTTCTGTTCTGTTTTTGTAGCATCTATTTTCTATCTTTCTTGATAAAATGTATTAAAGATATAACGGTGTTGTGTGATTTACTGCTCAATTGTTTACCTCGGCAATCTTGAACTCAGAAAAGAAAGACATTCATGACAGCAGAGTGCTGATTAAATGAGACCATTACACATGAATGAATTGTATTAAACTGACATTTTAATTGTGATTCTTCACACATAACTCTCAACAATAACAAGCCTGTTGGGACCATGAGCAGATTCTTCACAGAGACAGCTGGGGGCTGTACTACACAGATCCACACCTCTGGGGAGAGGGAGGGAGGGTGAGAGGGAGGGAGGGGGAGACAGCTGGGGTACTACAGATCCACACCGGGCTGGGGAGAGGGAGGGAGGGGGACAGCTGGGGCTGTACTACAGATCCACACCGCTGAGGAGAGAGGGGAGGGGGAGAGGGAGGGAGGGGGAGACAGCTGGGGCTGTACTACAGATCCACACCGCTGGGGAGAGGGAGGGAGGGGGAGAGGGAGGGGGGGGACAGCTGGGGCTGTACTACAGATCCACACCGCTGAGGAGAGAGGGAGGGGAGAGGGAGGAGGGGAGACAGCTGGGCTGTACTACAGATCCACACCGCTGGGGAGAGGGAGGAGGGGAGACAGCTGGGGCTGTACTATGATCCACACCGCTGGTGGGAGAGGGAGGGGGGAGGAGGGAGGGGGGACAGCTGGGGCTGTACCACAGATCCACACCGCTGGGGAGAGGGAGGGAGGGGGAGACAATGGGGCTGCATGACAGATAAACACCGCTGGTGAGAGAGGGGAGGAGGAGGGGGAGACAGGGGGCTGTACTACAGATCCACACCGGGCTGAGGAGAGAGGGGAGGGGAGAGAGCTGGGGCTGCCACAGATCCACACCACTGGAGAGAGGAGGGGAGAGGGAGGGGGGGGGAGACAGCTGGGGCTGTACTACAGATCCACACCGCTGGTGAGAGAGGGAGGGGGAGAGGGAGGGAGGGGAGACAGCTGGGGCTGCACTACAGATCCACACCCTCTGGGGAGAGGGGAGGGGAGAGGAGGAGGGGAGACAGCTGGGCTGTACTACAGATCCACACCGGGCTGGGGAGAGGAGGGAGGGGAGACAGCTGGGGCTGTACTACAGATCCACACCGCTAGGAGAGGGGAGGGGGAGAGGGAGGGAGGGGAGACAGCTGGGGCTGTACTACGCAGATCCACACCGCTGGGGAGAGGAGGGAGGGGAGACAGCTGGGGCTGTACTATAGATCCACACCACAGGTGAGAGGGGAGGGGAGAGGGAGGAGGGGAGACAGCTGGGGCTGTACTGCAGATCCACACCGCTGGGGAGAGGGAGGGAGGGGAGACAGCTGGGGCTGCACTACAGATCCACACCTCTGGGGAGAGGAGGAGGTGAGAGGAGGGAGGGGAGACAGCTGGGGCTGTACCACAGATCCACACCGCTGGGGAGAGGGAGGGAGGGGAGACAGCTGGGGCTGTACTACAGATCCACACGCTGAGGAGAGAGGGGAGGGAGAGGGAGGAGGGGAGACAGCTGGGGCTGTACTAGTGATCCACAATGGGCTGGGGAGAGGGAGGAGGGGAGACAGCTGGGGCTGTACTACAGATCCACAACGCCAGGAGAGAGGGAGGGGAGGGAGGGAGGGGGAGACAGCTGGGGCTGTACTACAGATCCACACCGCTGGGGAGAGGGAGGGGGGGGGAGACAGCTGGGGCTGTACTACAGATCCACACCGCTGGTGAGAGGGGGAAGGGGAGAGGGAGGGGGGAGACAGCTAGGGCTGTACCACAGATCCACACCGCTGGGGAGAGAGGGGAGGAGGGGAGACAGCTGGGGCTGTACTACAGATAAACACCGCTGGTGAGAGAGGGAGGGGAGAGGAGGGGAGGGGGGAGACAGCTGGGGCTGTACTACAGATCCACACCGCTGAGGAGAGAGGGGAGGGGAGAGAGCTGGGGCTACTATTAGATCCACACCGCTGGAGAGAGGGAGGGGGAGAGGGAGGGAGGGGAGACAGCTGGGGCTGTACTACAGATCCACACCCAGCTGGTGAGAGGGAGGGGAGAGGAGGGTGGGAGACAGCTGGGGCTGCACCACAGATCCACACCGCTGAGGAGAGAGGGAGGGGAAAGGAGGGGAGGGGAGACAGCTGGGGCTGCTCTACAGATCCACACCGCTGGTGAGAGGGGAGGGAGGGGAGGGGAGACAGCTGGGGCTGTACCACAGATCCACAACGCTGGGGAGAGAGGGGAGGGAGGGTGAGGGAGGGGAGACAGCTGGCTGTACTACAGATCCACACCGCCAGAGAGAGGGAGGGGAGAGGAGGGAGGGGAGACAGCTGGGGCTGTACTACAGATCCACACCCCTGGTGAGAGAGGGGAGGGGAGAGGGAGGAGGGGGAGACAGCTGGGGCTGTACTACAGATCCACACCGCTGGGGAGAGAGAGGAGGAAGAGAGGGAGGGAGGGGAGAGCAGCTTTGCATGTACAGATCCACACCGGGCTGGTGAGAGGGGGGGAGGGGAGGGGAGGGGAGACAGTGGGCTGTACCACAGATCCACACCGCTGAGGAGAGAGGGAGGAAGAGAGGGAGGGAGGGGAGACAGTCATTGTACTACAGATCCACACCGGGCCAGAGAGGGGAGGGGAGAGGAGGAGGGGAGACAGCTGGGGCTGTACCACAGATCCACAACGCTGAGGGAGGGGGAGGGGAGAGGAGGAGGGGAGACAGCTGGGGCTGTACTACAGATCCACACCGCTGAGGAGAGAGGGAGGGGAGGGGGAGGAGGGGGAGACAGCTGGGCTACCTACAGATCCACACCGCTGTGGAGAGAGGGGAGGGGAGACAGCTGGGGCTGCACCACAGATCCACACCACTGAGGAGAGAGGGGAGGGGAGAGGAGGAGGGGGAGACAGCTGGGGCTGTACTATGATCCACACCGCTGAGGAGAGAGGGGAGGGGAGAGGGAGGGAGGGGAGACAGCTGGGGCTGTACTACAGATCCACACCGGGCTGAGGAGAGAGGGGGGGGGGGGGAGGGGGGGGAGACAGCTGGGGCTGTACTATGATCCACACCCGCTGAGGAGAGGGGAGGGGAGGGGAGGGAGGGGAGACAGCTGGGGCTGTACTACAGATCCACAATCATTGAGGAGAGAGGGGAGGGGAGGGAGGGAGGGGAGACAGCTGGGGCTGTACTATAGATCCACACCGCTGGTAAGAGGGGATTTTTAGTATGTCTAAGCTTGCCTGTTTAATTGTAATGGATGATATCTCTACTTTGTTTGAAACTCAGAGTGGGATCTGGTGGAGGATTGCAGGCGCTGTACACAAGAAGGGTTTATTTTTGTGATGGATTTTGTGTCCAGGACTTGTTTTGTACCGGTGTCACATTATATCTGTTCCCCAGAACCAATATTTTGCCTTTCAAATATTTGTTCCCCCTTATGTTTTTCTAACAGCCATCCTTCTTGCATAGAAGTCTATATCGCCAAGCCCTTTCAACTGAACCCCAACCCTAAACTTGTACCCCAGTCCCCCGGACAGGTCCAGTCTCACCTGCAATAAATACATGAGAACAGCCTGCAAGCATTCCTCACATTCACGAGCATTATACATGCAGAATTCACATAGAAATAGGAGACACACACACGCAGACACGCACGCACACGCATGTGGGGGAGGGGACACACACATGTAGGCAGTGCCGGATTTAAGGGGTGGGAGGAACCGGACATTTGTCCAGGGCCTGAGCTGCGGAGGGGCCCCCAGCCTGGTTAAAATAAATACATAAATAAAATTGCTATTTTACAGTTTAAAACCAACCACTTGCCCGTGATCGCACTGGGAGGACGGAGAGAGAGACGGAGAGAGAGAGAGAGAGAGAGAGAGAGAGAGAGAGAGAAGAAAATGGACAAACTTAGCGGTGCAGCGAAACGAATAAAACAAAAGGAAAAGCAAGCTAGTGAAAATGCCTGCTGGAAAACATTGAGACTATCACATTACGGGGTTTAAATCCTATAAAAATGAAGTAACGACAACAACTAATGAACCTGAACAACTGGTCAAAAGAGAGTTTAGAGGCGGGCGCTGCTGTTCCAGATAACGGGGCTGAAGAATTAGAAAGTAGAACAGAACCAGAGTCGGAGCCAGTCTGCCCACATCAGTGATCAACGATCAAGATAACTTCAATCTGCCTTTCACTTAACACACAGACTTGAGGAATAACATTCTGGAGAGATTCGACAAACGAGTGGAACAGGTCTTTGCTAAATCAATGTTAATAATTGACTGCGCCACCTTGTGTTTATGGAGGACAAGGACCCTCGAGTGGTTGGTTCGCGCAAACTCTTTTATCCGGGAGAAACCAAGCAAAACCACACCAAAATAATCTTTACAAGTTTTTATTAGTAATAATTTATTTTAAAATCTCAAACACATTAACAATAATGTAAACCATATGACAATGCCACCTTCACTTCACAGTCTATAACAATTGTGTAGTATATAGGGATGATACAATAAAACAAACTCTAAATCTATCAGTTTTTGTAGTGAAGTTAATTAAACTAGTTACCACAGATTATATTATTGCAGTTTATATAACATACTTGGCTCTATCAGTTTTATAAAGTCTCTCCGCGTTCCAGCTCCAGACTGCAGCGCGGAATCTCCTTCACAAGTCCGGTCTCCCTCTCACAATATTCTCCGCATTTATAAAGGCAGTAGATGATTGGCAGGGTGGGGAGATCAAGCAGCGAGCCGCTGGCAAGCAGAGCCGGAACGGGGAGACGCGCTGCTAAGCAACAGGGGGCGTGCATTGGGCAGACAGTCCTTCAGCCAATCGGAGTTTCGCGTATAGTTCCATAGAGGAAAGAGAGAAAAGTAGTTTAGGGGATCCAGTGAAGCAAATACATCAAACCACACTCGAGATGAGAAATAATAATAAAGAGCTGTACAACAAAACACACATTTATATAAATAAATAAATCAACACACACACACACACACAATACACATTTATCAAATAATAATATGAGAAACACAATCCACACGTGAATAATAAAAATAATAATAATAATAATAATAATAATAATAATAATAATAATAATAAAAAGACCCTACTACAATCGCACAGTTTCGTTTTTCAAAGCTGGTAAAGGATTTCCTCGTGAGTCAGGGCAGTACACGTGCTTATTAGAGGGACTGTATCCTACCTACAGCGCATCCACTCAAACAACACGGGTGTGAAAAAAAAAAAAAAATACATTTTAACACGTAGTCACGTGATCATTTCTCGTAATTACGTGTTACTTTGTCACGTATATACGTGATCATTTTTTAACACGTAGTTCCGTGATGGTTCTCTATATACGTGATTTTATTTATTTATTTATTTATTTATTTATTTATTTATTTAGCAATGCGCTTCCTTAATATCTGTAATACAGAAACGCTTGAATTAACTGCGCTGAACCGCAGTGTGAAAGGGAGATATTAGGGTGCGTTCACGGAGATCATCATGTGCAGAATCTGACCAGTTCATAGAAGACCATTGGATAAACTGGTCAGATTCTGCACAGAATGATCACCGTGGACACCCTGAGGCCGTCTTTATTCACTTCAATGCGCAAGCGCAGCTTTAAAAAGCGAGAGCGACGCTGGGAAATGCAGTCTTTCGTTGTCACTTCAATGCGCAAGCGCAGCTTTAAAAACAGAGAGCGACGCTGGGAAATGTAGTCTTTATTCCCTATTGCGCAGGCGCAGCTGTGAGCAGGGGGTGGATATATAAATATAGTCCTGTGGGTCTAAAAGTTGTGTTATCATGAATATATCACCACTTCCTGGGAGGCTGAAGGACTCCATCATCTAGAGCCTCTAACGCACCCAAGGCGTGGTGATATTACCTCATGATAACACACACACACACATACCCTGTCCAACGACATGAAACAAAACATACATGTGGCTATGTTTTAATCCAAAACCATGCATCCATAATTCTGATTATTTATCTAAATAACCTCACAGCTAATTTTTACAAATGAATCGTTTCTACATTTCTCGGAGCGCTAAGTAGTGGTGTTATAGTTTAACATCTGAATTATCAGTGCTGTTTGAGTATTTAAAATATGGTTATCGTCAAAATTAAATGTCAGCAACGGTGTGTTAATTAAACGAAGCGCCTGACGCCGCCGGAACTTTCGCATTTTTAAATCCTAACGGTCTCTGCTCAGCGGAGTGGAATGTTCAGGTGCGGTTGCCTAGCAGCGCCTCCCACTCCTTCTGCCCTGCCCCTCTCTTCCTCTCTCTCGTTGCTTCAGCTCCACAGCAAAAATCTCATGTTTAAATCAGCTCTAATCGTGATAAATTGAACACCAGAAAGTGTCTATACTGTCCCACTCTACACAGTGTGAATTTTTACACTTTTGAAAGTGTTAGCTTTTAACACTTTAGCAGAGTTACTGTAACTCTGTAAATAGTTAAAATGAACACTGGCCAACCCTGGTTATTGTTGCATTAACTCTACACTAGTGTAACGTGTTCACAATCAACTCCATCACAGTACATTTTACTCTGCCAGTTTTCACCTTTCAACCCTGTAGGTAAATATAAATCAACTCACACACTGTAATTTCACCTAATAGAGTTCACACTATAGGATGTAAACTTGAATTATAACCATTCCAGCCATATAATAATTCTGTACCCCCAATGTGTTTGTGCCTTTAACCTTAGTGTACTTACAATTAAAATAAATACAGCACAGAATCTGCTGTTATTTCTTTTAATCTCAACATGTACACCACATTCAACACGTGACATTACCCTGACTCACATTGAACAGATAAAACATGACACAACTTGTGACAATGTGTTCTCTATCAGTACGATACAAAAACAGTCTGATGTACAGCCGATGGTAAAGCAGCACTTACACACATCAAAAACAAAATGCAAGCCATACAATGTGACAGTATGGGACAATGCATGTTCTCTCATCATCCGTGTCACAATAAACTGTCTGTCATGAGGTCTATGGTAAACCAGGTCTTCTACATATCACAGTAAATGCATCACTTATTTCTTCAATGCTGAATGCATTTAAGTGATCATCAAAAACACAATGTAGCAACATTCGAGGTCAAAAGAAAAAGCTTGGTCATCTTTACAATCCCATTAATGATCTTCTTGAATACAGGCATTTCACTTTCTGCACCTGAGCAAAACAAACATACCAATGTGATACTCGCCCATAGTTCTTCACCCAACTAGTTGTGGAAACATCAGAGTATAAACTTAAACCAATATTTCAGTTAAAATATCACTACCCTCCAAACTGTTGATCATTTCCATTTTAATGGATCAAACTGAAACCGTTGAAAATAAAAATTCTCCCAATGAAAAGCCAGATGATGCTGATGTTTCTTTGCTAAAGTCTTAGTGATGTTCTTAAAATTTTAACAGACCTTTTGAAGAAGTTGTGTTTCCTTCAAATCTCATGCACCATGTGTGTAGAAGTGGACGATTCTGCAAACACACCTCGGATAATGTATCATGAAGTGGTGTTTGGGAATCAAGTTTCTATCTGGAAACAGAGACTTAAACAGTTTGTGGTGATCACAAATCAAATGCTTCAAATAATATGTCATACCATTTGTTACAATTGGTGAGAACACAATATTCACTGTGTCTGAAAAGGAGATTTGAATTCCTTGGGTTTCCAAAACTTTAAATCATTTACAAGTGGCTTTAGGATTTCATCAAATCCATATTTCTTTAAGTCCTCTGAGTGAAAGAGAGCAACAGGATGAATATTCATCAACACAGAGTTCAATTTTGGTGGTAGGTATCTTAAAATAAAATAAACACAGCCAAGTTTATGTATTCCTTTTTGAGCCTAAAGGATTGGCAGTTCCAAAATCGTCATGTAAAGCTGAATCTGTGAGAGCACATTCTTGTTGTGAAAATAGACAATGATTTCTGAAGTATGAACCATCATTAATGTCTTTGTAAGAACCTTCTTGATGTTCTTTTACCTGCTGGACACTTTTACACACTTCACTGTTCTTAAACATAGACTTCAGAGTTCCTAAGATAGGTACATAAATAAACGTATCATTTACTGGAGCTTGACTGAACACACCAGGTGTTCCATTTCAGCGTACATCAAACCGCACTCCAAGAACATGCTCTACAGGCTCAACTATTTCCCATTTTTCCTCAAAATACCTCTGCCGCTTGGCTTCTGTGTTCAAGACTTAGAAAGGATTTTCAAGCTGATCAAAACAATCCCAACTTTTTCACCTAGGGTCTTGACCTGAGTCTCTGATGAAATACTTTTAGTACAGCTTCCCTGCTTGAGCATGGATGTCATTCACAAGTTCTTCCATTGAACCAACCATAGATTGAACAGTACTTTCAGCAACCCCGATGCCTGTAACTGAGCTCCAACAGACCCACACATGTCCAGCAATTGCCTCCTCTCAATAGGAACCTGAGTAGTAGGAGAGTCTGAACCGACTGACTGACAACATGAAGGTTCAACATCATTATTGCTCAAAGTCTCAACATTGTCAATGTAACACAGTCACCATGTACACGAACCAAGTGCTTCTTAAAGCCAGAATAAGTGCCAAAAATGGAGGAACACTCAGGATCTCCGCATTTCAAACACAATGTCCTTCCTGATGGAACTTAAAATGTTGACAAAGCAATGCACAACTTCTGTGGTGTACTTTACAAATGAAACAAACATCTTTAAGCCCAAAGATGTGTATCAATTCAAGTGTCTCTGTTAAGCAGCCTTGCTCTAATCTCCTTGACCCTTGGGATCTCCTTTGCATTCCCTACATCAATATTATACACTGTGGTTTGAATGAACTGACAAACACACACATTGACGCACACACACTGACACACACACACACACATTGACACACACACACTGACACACACACGCTGACGCACACACACACACACACACACACATATAAATTCTAAGTAGTAAAACTTGTATTTAGTAGAAAATGTTATATAATTGTTGCGCGTGTGTTGGAAAGGTAACCATACAAATAATGCACGGTGTAATTCAGAATGCGCGTGACAACACTTCATTTCTCTTGTTAAATGTTTTTACCTTCATGGCAACGCATGAAGCTCTCCTCACGATATTCAGAGTCGTTCTTTTTCTACTTAGTAAGCAGACACGTACCCTAAATGACTATGAATTGACTCATCTGCGGACGGACGCTTTCTTCCCCCCTAAATCAGAACTGCATAGCAACGCAAGTCCTGAAAAGTACGGCAAACTCCTCGCGAGGAAAACTGCCCTGACTTGTGCGCGTGAACGCCGCCAGTGATCACTTATGTGTTTTTTTACCTCGTCACTGGTGGCAGAAGGAACCATTTCAAAACCACAACACCCAAGCATCTGGGTGTCTCACTTGCAGCAACCAGAGTGGCACTCCAGTATTCAAACAGAAATCTGGATTTCAGATTTTGAGGTTGTTTCAGCCTGACAAACTGCTTTTTATTAAAGGGGTTTACAGAAATTCACATTAAACTTGTTTTAGACAGTGAATTTGGGGGAATCCATACCAAAATATAAAGCAGTTGCTCACTATATCAACAGATTCGTGCAGTCCCTGATGTGATTGAATTGTACTTCCTGTAGTTAGTGAATCTGTACCTGATGATGTCTCTGGAGCGGAGTCTGGAAGTGCTTGTATTCCCATCAGAGGTGACTGTTTTTAATACTACCCAGCACATGTGAACTGCTGTGAGAAAGCTGCTTGTTTTCCAAACCCAGAATTGATTTCCATGACTGTAGAGATGGAGATAACACTCCTATTGCACAGCAATGTCACCCATTCCAGGTTTTAAGAAGAGCTTGATTAGCTACAGTGTGGTGAACAAGCTCAAGTGTATTTTACTAAACCAGTGGGGGCCAAAACAGCAAACACTGCGATGCATTGTGGGGGATCTCAACGCGATCCGCGATCCACCCGTCAGCTATGAGCAACAATTATTAGCGGGATTTCATATAATAGCGTCCAATACGTAAGACCAATAATGGAACAAAACAACCACAACAACAAACACGTAACAAACGCTCTACGCGGTATCTTAGGCACATGTGCGCCTAATTAAAAAAAAAAAATAGACGCGCACTTCAAAAGTTGAATATCTACAGATCTTTCCTTCCTTCCTTTCTTACACAACACTTGTGCAGTTCAATACTTTTGCATCAACACAATTAAAATGGACGGTTGTTAGATTTTTAGCTGCCTGTCTAAAAATCAAACTGAAGCCAGGGGAAATCTTTTATCCACTGTTGGTTGAACTGTCGGTTGATAATTCAGTGAAACTGGCGGGTATGGGATTTGTAGTTTTTAATGTGTGATTCACAGTGGGCAGTGGACACCAATAAACTACATTCCCAGAGTGCATTACGATTGAGCTTTGAGTTTAGATCCGACTGTGAGGTTCTTTTTTCTCTTTTGTTTTATACTTTTCAGCTGAAAAAATAAATCTCGTTTATTGTTTATAGTCATCCTTTAGGGATTTCTAGTCGCATCCGTGCGCCTAAATTAAAATGTACTTTCGCACAAGCATTGTGTTCGTCTCTCATGTGCAGAAACCGGACCCATAAAAACTATAACGAGTAGATCTATCGACATTTGAATCAGACACAAGACAAAATATCTACAAATATCTATTCTTCAAAGTATACCGGTAGATCATTACTATAAGGTTCAGGCTGCACTCCTGACAGCTCTAGAAGCATGTTCGGAACATTTTACATTCCTTAGAGAAAAGAATATTTATCAGATATGATTGTCGCTCTCCTCTTCAAAATGTCTGCTCAGCAAGCTCTCTCCTTCCCGCTGCACCCAACCAGCCAATCAGAGCTCCTCTTGTCATCCAGCCAGCCAATCGGAGCTCCCCTCTTGTCATCCAGCCAGCCAATCGGAGCTCCCCTCTGTCAGCAAGCCAGCCAATCGGAGCTCACCTCTTGTCAGCCAGCCAGCCAATCGGAGCTCCCCAATCGGATACAGTCACTCTAATAAGCACATGTACTGCCCTGACTCACGAGTAAATCCTTTACCAGCTTTGAAAAACGAAACTGTGCGATTGTAGTAGGGTCTTATTATTATTATTATTATTATTATTCACGTGTGGATTGTGTTTCTCATATTATTATTTGATGAATGTGTATTGTGTGTGTGTGTGTGTTGATTTATTTATATAAATGTGTGTTTTGTTGTTCAGCTCTTTATTATTATTTCTCATCTCGAGTGTGGTTTGATGGATTTGCTTCACTGGACCCCTAAACTACTTTCTTTTCCTCTGTGGAACTATACGAGCGAAACTCCGATTGGCTGAAGGACTGTCTGCCCAAAGCACGCCCCCTGTTGCTTAGCAACCGCGTCTCCCGTTCCACGGCTCTGCTTGCCAGAGACTCGCTGCTTGATCTCCCCACCCTGCCAATCATCTACTGCCTTTATAAATGCGGAGGAATATTGTGAGAGGGAGACCCGGACTTGTGAAGGAGATTCCTCGCTGCAGGGTGGAGCTGGAACGCGGAGAGACTTTATGAAACTGATAGATCCAAGTATTTTATATAAACTGCAATAATATAATCTGTGGTAACTAGTTTAATTAACTTTACTATAAGACACTGATAGATTTAGAGTTTGTTTTATTGTATCATCCCTATATATACTAGACAATTGTTAGACTGTGAACTGAAGGTGGCATTGTGATATGGTTTACATTATTGTTAATGTGCTTGGGATTTTTAAAATAATTATTACTAATAAAAACTTGTAAAGATTATTTTTGGTGCATGATTGCTTGGTTTCTCCCGGATAAAATAGTTTGTGTGGGAACCAACCACTCGAGGTCCTTGTCCTCCATAAACACAAGGTGGCGTAGTCAAATTATTAACAGCGATTTAGCTATATGTACATAAAGACCTGCTACACTATCACATTTGCACATGCAGAATGTTTATGCTGTTCTATGTTGTTAAAGTAAATAAATACTGTTTGTTTTAAAACATATTTTTGGTTGTACCATTAATTTATGCAAACAACATGACATTAGTATCACGTGACACACTTGCAGAAATTGAATGTTAGGCAAATGTAATGAGGTGCAGTTACGTATCATGACCACAAGGTGTCAGTAATAGATTTGATAATAACCCAGCGAACACAATGATGTTCCCAGAACGTTATGAGAATGTTACTCGAAAGTCTGGATAACATTAAGTAATGTTTAAAGAACTTTTTTTGGAAGGTTTTCGTAATGTTATGAGAACGTTCGTAACTAACGTTATGAAATAACATTGACGCTGCTTTCAGGTAACATTGCCAACGACACAAAATGATGAGTTTATTCCCAGTTAATTAGGATCCCTCTTGTAAATGTACTCCCTACTATCCTACCTGCCAATCTCCCAATCCTGCTCTCCTACAGCAGCAGCCTCTTCAATAAACACAAACACACAACTAACCCAATTACATGAGAGGATTCTGGAGATATCAAAAGCAACACACACACACACACACACACACACACACACACACACACACACACACACACACACACACACACACACACACAGGTATGGAGAGGTCACATGAGGTTTATTAGAAATGCATCCAAAACTGATACTGAACTTGAAACCCAGAGTGTTTACAAGAACTCAAACGCTGACTTCAGAGGAATGATTGCCCGGCTTCACTGTCAGTTCCATGAAGTTGCCTAGAAAAGAAAAGGGTTGGGTTAAAATGACAGTTTGGAGAAAGCACATGCACAAGTAAAAAGGTACGTTCACTTAGATTTGAATGAACATGAGCGTGATTCACCTGTCGTTCCTTTCCTCCTGTGTGAGGCACGAATCTCAGCGTCTCTGTGATGAGGTCTTCCACGTCGCTGGCCTTCACACGTCTGTCCGGCCCATAAACTGCTTCTACAAAACAAAAGAGCTGGACACAGAGATTAATAACCCTGAAAATAAGAGTCTAAACGGCCAAAAACATCATCCCAAAAGCTTTGTTCAAGATCATTCAAATTAAACTGTACAATGCTCATTTGCAGCAGCTTTTTTTCATTTATGTTAACAATGAATTAAAAGTCTTCCTCGATATGAATTTACATATTTTCATGAACTAAATTAGACATAATCTAACTGGATGAGCCTTAAATTACAATATTGGAATACAAGAAATATGAAAATGGCAAATCTAAATATATCTGAATATACAGAGAAAACAGAATTAGTGGAAATGATTCTGCAGAGGCCAAGACCCTGAAAAGGCTTTTTTCCTTTCCTGCCTTTTAGGCTGTATTGAGCCCAGAGGAATGTGACCTCAACGCCCCAGACCTGCCAACCTTGACATTTCTTTTGAGTAGCACTCTTTCACGAGGACATCTCGGCTTCCCCTCAGAATTGCTTTAGGGTATCAAACAGCTAAATGCTACACTCTGGAGAGTTCTGAGGATGAAATTATCATTAAAAAAATAATGAGATTAGATATGATTGTTTCAGTTTAAATTTAATTTTGTTTACCTTAGTATAGATGAAACCTTTTTAATTTATACCAACTGAAAATTATTTCAAGTACAGAAAATAGCCATTTTTGTAGTATGTTGGTATTTTATTTACTGTCAAAACAAAACAAATTGAAATGTATAAGCTTCTAAAAACAGAGAAACAAAGCACTTTCAAAAAATGGAAAAAAAACCCTTGTAAATAGTCACTGAGTCAGCACCAAATGTAATAGCTATCCACAAAGTGAGTTGTTTGGAACAGAAAGGAATCCAACAGGTCAAACTGCACTTTCAGATCTTGAATGTTTAGCTTCATAGGTGGCTGACTTGGCTTTCCTGAGCAAGGTGTCACTAAAGGTTTGTGTGTGACACTTGCTGCTGCTCATGACATCAGGACTTTGTGCGTTACCAGTGATCTTAGCATGTCTGTGCTCAGGCTGGCTCTGTGTTGGGTTTTGTTTTGGTCTCCAAGCTGAACACTCTTTCACAGTCAGCATTGCTGTGGAAGATGACCAAAATACCTAGCGGTAACATTACAGTAATGCCGATTCTTTAGACAGAAATATAAAGTTTCCTTCTAGGATTCCTGCTGATCCAGACAGGAGGGTAAAATGGTTTCAGCGATTAAAGAGAAAAAACCGAAAAAAAGACTGGAACCATTCGTTTGCAGTGAGCGCTTCATAAAAGTTAATATCAGTAAGCATATATCAGTAGTTCTGATATTACGTTATTATTATTAGTCGTAGTAGTATTAAGTCCAACTTTAACAACACTTGTATGGCCGTTTTTTCATAAATATTTAGCTATACACTTAGAGGATTACACTTATGCGGGTCGATTATTCCCAGTCCTTACATAATTATTTTTTTTTTACCGTTAACAAAATCGATAATGCTACATTAATGATCGTACTGAACTTTAATATAAAATCACAAACCAGCCGTTTATGACTTGTTTAAAGCACAACGAGAGAGGGAGAGAGGGGGCGGGGCAGAGAAGGAGGGGGAGACGCTGCTAGGCAACCGGCTCCTGAACATTCCACTCCGCTGAGCAGAGACCGTTAGGATTTAAAAATGCGAAAGTTCCGAGCGCCGTTAGTATGGGCTGCCAGAAATGAGGAGAAAATAAATACAGCTTTTTATAAATGTGTGCATTCAGATATCATTTATAAATCTAGTTACAAGATTTAACAGTTAAATATTTAAATAAATCTTAAATCTCTTAGCTAGATTTAACATTTAGTTAAAAATTTATCTGGCAGCTAAAGTGCATAGCATAAGTGTACCTGTGCGTGTGTGTGTGTCAGTACCTGTGTTTGCTTGTCCGTACCTGTGTGTCTCTGGGAGATATGTTTTTTGTCTCAAGTCCCCTCCCGCGCTCCCTTCATAACTGATGTAAAACTAAAACAACTCCTCAGAACTATTCATGACGAGGGACATGTTAATAAAACATAAACCATGGCGATTGTGTTGATAAAGATATCGAGGAATAAGTCCAGGCAGCAGAACGCCAGGAAAGCGGCGTTGTGTTTAAACCTGTCAGCGAGCCCGGCTCTGAAGAACAACAAAACACAAAACAAGAGACGCACATCGAGGCCTGTCAAATTTGAAAATTTATTTATTACATTTCTCTTCATAGAATCCTGTAAGGTTAACATACAACCAGTCATATACAGAACAATAGATTTTGATAATTTACTCTAGTTATTGATTAAAAAAAAAAAAAAAAAAAAATTAGTAATATTTGTAAAACTTCCATCCTTTCCACAAGTCTCAAAACACCTGAACCATGCCGTCTGAAGATATCCCTGTGTCTCTATCAGATGAATCTATAACAGCACAGCAGCTCAAATTAAAAATTGCATCGCTGCCCGAACCCAACGACTGTCTATCACATGTCTGCAAACCTCAAGCCTAGAGGCCGTCCCAAACTACACAGAACCGCTGGAAATCTGAAGAGAATCTGTAATCTGCAGAGGAGCATCTTACCTGTTTAGTATTTCAATGATAAAAAGGAAATCAAGTAAACATACTATCAAAAACTCTTTACAGGCGAAAGCACTTCAATGTAACATATCAGGCCTTTTTGTCAGTAAAATTTTATACGCTGTCAAACAAAAACAAGACTTCTCATTGGGTCACGTTTTCAAACCCTCAACTCCAGCCTTTATGAACTCCTACTTCTTAAAAGGAGACACAACGTCTGTCGATTTCACAAAACTAGAACCGAGCAGCTGAGTTCATGTATTCCAGCTCACTTAGCGGTCCGTTTGTGATAATTCCGATGACGATGTCGCTGAGGAAGATGGCGGCTCCCCTGGAGGAGTGCAGATTCCCAGGAATTCACTCCTCCACAGATTCGGACCGTCTCTACTCCAGACCGATTGGTTAATTGCAATCCCAAAACACCACTTCCGAGACTTCCTTAAAAACAAAGTGCTTGATTACTTTCCATAAACTGATTTCCTCGTCAATTTCAAAGATACGTGGGTTAACCAGGAACTTAATACTCTATCACATTCTGAATATGAATATAGCTGAGTTATTAATTGTAGGTAATACTTAGAATACCAGATACACATTTAGCCTTAAAAAAGCAATCCATGTGATTTCTTTACCAGTCGTTCATTATTTTGTGTATCAGCCTCCACACAAAGCCGAGCGCAGTGCGGTATACTGTAATGATGCTCCAGTCAGACTGCCCGGACTGCACCTGAACCATCTTAAAAACACGAAGCCTCCAATAAGCTCATTTGTAAAAGTAAAGAATGGCGCTATATAATCTAAGGAAGCTGAATGTGAACTCCTAGCTGGAGCAACGAGAGAGGGAGAGGGGGCGGGGCAGAGAAGGAGGGGAGACGCTGCTGAGCAACCGGCTCCTGAACATTCCACTCCGCTGAGCAGAGACCGTTAGGATTTAAAAATGCGAAAGTTCCGAGCGCGCTTGGCGCTTCGTTTAATTACACACCGTTGCTGGCATTTTATTTTGAAGAGAACCATATTTTAAATACTCAAATAGCACTGTATTAAAAAAACACTTTACTCAGTTCCACACCTTTTTTCAACAAATAAAAGAAGGTACGTATTTATAATAAGTATATTTGTTATGATATTAAGAGTAAACGAATGTGCTACAGTCTGGTGTATAATTTATTTATTTATAAAATGTTGTAGCGTTTTGTGTTGTGTATTCGCTCTTGTCTCCCCTGTCTGGGTGCTGTTATTACCGCTGTATTGTGTTCCTCCCCTCGTCTGTATTCCCTGTAGCTGCGGGTTCGCTCTGTCTCTGTGGCTGTGCGAGCTGTCCTGCACGCATGGTGCGCCCTGGTCCCTGTCATTGGCTGTTAGTTGTGTGTGCCCATTGGTCCTGGTGTGCGGCTGGGGACCAATGGGATAGCTGTTCGTTCAGGCACCTGATTAGCATAAAGGGGCAAGTCAAGTCGTGAACTTTGTAGAGTAGTGGCGTGGTCTGTAGCGTGGTGAGAGATAGCAGCTTAAATAAAGCTTTGAACTTGAAAGCAGCGTGTTGTCACCTCTTCTGCCTGTTGCGTGAAACGCTACAATATGTTAAAAAACGATAACGCCACATTACTTAGCACTCGGGAGAAACACAAATGATTCATTTGGAAAGAATTTGCTGTGAGATTATTTGGATAAATACTCAGAATTATTGATGTGTGGACTTTTGATTAAAATATACCCACATGTATTTTTGTTTCATGTCGTAATTTATTTATTTATGTATTTATTTAAACTTTAATTGACGCTTTCATTTGAACCTCTTGCTGGTGCCACGGCTTGTCTCTGTATCTATTCACTGATATTTGAGATTGTGTTTAGTACACACTAGCAGCTGAGCTGATAATCTTATTGATGTTATTTTGAGAAAACAATAAAGCGTTAATACTGTATTACAAAAAAGAACTTGACGTGTTGTAACTTGTGCGGGTGATGTCATAGATTGTCATGGCAGCGCCAAACGCTTCCTTCACTGGGTCGGAGAAACGCAGGCGTTCCGCCGGCTTCTCAATAAGGATCCCGAGGTATCCAACCTGAATATCTAAATCAATACAGTGACAACAAAGGAGTGTGACATCTAAACCTAATGACTACATTAATTAAGCAGTAATACACAACAGGGTGTGTGTGTGTTATACCTTGGGTGCGTTGTGAGGCACTAGGCGAGGTGGAGTACTAAACCGCCCAGGAAGTGGGATATTACCTCATGATAACACAAACACCCTGGGTGTATTAATATTATTAAATGGGTCTGTGGAGTGTGTTGTTGGTAAATGAAGAAGACTTTAAACTTTTATTTTAATATTTTTTTAGTGGTGTTGTAGTTAATCTCAGGGATTGCTGTCATGCTGACTCGGGTGGTGTTGTAGTTAATCTCAGGGATTGCTGTCGTGCTGACTGACTTCGCTGACTCGTGGTGTTGTAGTTAATCTCAGGGATCGCTGTCATGCTGACTCGGGTGGTGTTGTAATTAATCTCAGGGATTGCTGTCATGCTGACTCGAGTGGTGTTGTAGTTAATCTCAGGGATTGCTGTCGTATGACTGACTCGGTGGTGTTGTAGTTAATCTCAGGGATTGCTGTCATGCTGACTCAGTGGTGTTGTAGTTAATCTCAGGGATTGCTGTCATGCTGACTGACCCGAGCGGTGTTGTAGTTAATCTCAGGGATTGCTGTCATGCTGACTGACCTCGAGTGGTGTTGTAGTTAATCTCAGGGATTGCTGTCATGCTGACTCGAGTGGTGTTGTAGTTAATCTCAGGGATTGCTGTCATGCTGACTGACCTGGAGCGGGGTGTGTAGTTAATCTCAGGGATTGCTGTCATGCTGACTGACTCGTTAATCTCAGTGGTGTTGTAGTTAATCTCAGGGATTGCTGTCATGCTGACTGACCGAGTGGTGTTGTAGTTAATCTCAGGGATTGCTGTCATTCTGACTGACTCGAGTGGTGTTGTAGTTAATCTCAGGGATTGCTGTCATGCTGACTGACTCGAGTGGTGTTGTAGTTAATCTCAGGGATTGCTGTCGTGCTGACTGACTCGAGTGGTGTTGTAGTTAATCTCAGGGATTGCTGTCATGCTGACTCGAGTGGTGTTGTAGTTAATCTCAGGGATTGCTGTCATGCTGACTTGAGTGGTGTTGTAGTTAATCTCAGGGATTGCTGTCATGATGACTGACTCGAGTGGTGTTGTAGTTAATCTCAGGGATTGCTCTCATGCTGACTCGAGTGATGTTGTAGTTAATCTCAGGGATTGCTGTCGTGCTGACTGATTTGAGTGGTTTTGTAGTTAATCTCAGGGATTGCTGTCATGATGACTGACTCGATTGGTTTTGTAGTTAATCTCAGGGATTGCTGTCATGCTGACTCGAGTGGTGTTGTAGTTAATCTCAGGGATTGCTGTCATTCTGACTGACTCGAGTGGTGTTGTAGTTAATCTCAGGGATTGCTGTCATGCTGACTGACTCGAGTGGTGTTGTAGTTAATCTCAGGGATTGCTGTCGTGCTGACTGACTCGAGTGGTGTTGTAGTTAATCTCAGGGATTGCTGTCATGCTGACTCGAGTGGTGTTGTAGTTAATCTCAGGGATTGCTGTCATGCTGACTGAGTCGAGGGGTGTTGTAGTTAATCTCAGGGATTGCTGTCATGCTGATTGACTCGAGTGGTGTTGTAGTTAATATCAGGGATTGCTGTCATGTTGACTGACTCGAGTGGTGTTGTAGTTAATCTCAGGGATTGCTGTCATGCTGACTCGAGTGGTGTTCTAGTTAATCTCAGGGATTGCTGTCATGCTGACTCGAGTGGTGTTGTAGTTAATCTCAGGGATTGCTGTCATGCTGACTCGAGTGGTGTTGTAGTTAATCTCAGGGATTGCTGTCATGCTGACTGACTCGAGGGGTGTTGTAGTTAATCTCAGGGATTGCTGTCATGCTGACTGACCTCGAGTGGTGTTGTAGTTAATCTCAGGATTGCTGTCATGTTGACTGACTCGAGTGGTGTTGTAGTTAATCTCAGGGATTGCTGTCATGCTGACTGACTCGAGTGGTTTTGTAGTTAATCTCAGGGATTGCTGTCATGCTGACTCGAATGGTGTTGTAGTTAATCTCAGGGATTGCTGTCATGCTGACTCGAGTGGTGTTGTAGTTAATCTCAGGGATTGCTGTCGTGCTGACTGACGAGTCGTTTTGTAGTTAATCTCAGGGATTGCTGTCATGATGACTGACTCGAGTGGTTTTGTAGTTAATCTCAGGGATTGCTGTCATGCTGACTCGAGTGGTGTTGTAGTTAATCTCAGGGATTGGTGTCATTCTGACTGATTTGAGTGGTGTTGTAGTTAATCTCAGGGATTGCTGTCATGCTGACTCGAGTGGTGTTGTAGTTAATCTCAGGGATTGCTGTCATGCTGACTCGAGTGGTGTTGTAGTTAATCTCAGGGATTGCTGTCATCCTGACTGACTCGAGGGGTGTTGTAGTTAATCTCAGGGATTGCTGTCATGCTGACTGACTCGAGTGGTGTTGTAGTTAATCTCAGGGATTGCTGTCATGCTGACTCGGGTGGTGTTGTAGTTAATCTCAGGGATTGCTGTCATGCTGACTCGAGTGGTGTTGTAGTTAATCTCAGGGATTGCTGTCATGCTGACTCGAGTGGTGTTGTAGTTAATCTCAGGGATTGCTGTCATTCTGACTGACTCGAGTGGTGTTGTAGTTAATCTCTCAGGGATTGCTGTCATGCTGACTGACTCGGTGGTGTTGTAGTTAATCTCAGGGATTGCTGTCATGCTGACTGACTCTAGAGTGGTGTTGTAGTTAATCTCAGGGATTGCTGTCATGCTGACTCCGAGTGGTGTTGTAGTTAATCTCAGGATTGCTGTCATGTTGACTGACCGGAGTGGTGTTGTAGTTAATCTCAGGGATTGCTGTCATGCTGACTCGAAAGTGGTTTTGTAGTTAATCTCAGGGATTGCTGTCATGCTGACTCGAATGGTGTTGTAGTTAATCTCAGGGATTGCTGTCATGCTGACTCGAGTGGTGTTGTGTTAATCTCAGTTAATCTCAGGGATTGCTGTCGTGCTGACTGACGAGTGGTTTTGTAGTTAATCTCAGGGATTGCTGTCATGATGACTGACTCGGAGTGGTTTGTGACTAATCTCGGGGATTGCTGTCATGCTGACTCGAGTGGTGTTGTAGTTAATCTCAGGGATTGGTGTCATTCTGACTGATTTGAGTGGTGTTGTAGTTAATCTCAGGGATTGCTGTCATGCTGACTCGAGTGGTGTTGTAGTTAATCTCAGGGATTGCTGTCATGCTGACTCGAGTGGTGTTGTAGTTAATCTCAGGGATTGCTGTCATCCTGACTGACTCGAGGGGTGTTGTAGTTAATCTCAGGGATTGCTGTCATGCTGACTGACTCGAGTGGTGTTCTAGTTAATCTCAGGGATTGCTGTCATGCTGACTCGGGTGGTGTTGTAGTTAATCTCAGGGATTGCTGTCATGCTGACTCGAGTGGTGTTGTAGTTAATCTCAGGGATTGCTGTCATGCTGACTCGAGTGGTGTTGTAGTTAATCTCAGGGATTGCTGTCATTCTGACTGACTCGAGTGGTGTTGTAGTTAATCTCAGGGATTGCTGTCATGCTGACTGACTCGAGTGGTGTTGTAGTTAATCTCAGGGATTGCTGTCGTGCTGACTGACTCGAGTGGTGTTGTAGTTAATCTCAGGGATTGCTGTCATGCTGACTCGAGTGGTGTTGTAGTTAATCTCAGGGATTGCTGTCATGATGACTGACTTGAGTGGTGTTGTAGTTAATCTCAGGGATTGCTGTAATGCTGACTCGAGTGGTGTTGTAGTTAATCTCAGGGATTGCTGTCATGCTGACTCGAGTGGTGTTGTAGTTAATCTCAGGGATTGCTGTCATGCTGACTGACTCGAGTGGTGTTGTAGTTAATCTCAGGGATTGCTGTCGTGCTGACTGACTCGAGTGGTGTTGTAGTTAATCTCAGGGATCGCTGTCATGCTGACTCACTCGAGTGGTGTTGTAGTTAATCTCAGGGATTACTGTCATACTGACTGACTCGAGTGGTGTTGTAGTTAATCTCAGGGATTGCTGTCATGCTGACTGACTCGAGTGTTGTTGTAGTTAATCTCAGGGATTGCTGTCATGCTGACTCGAGTGGTGTTGTAGTTAATCTCAGGGATTGCTGTAATGATGACTCGAGTGGTGTTGTAGTTAATCTCAGGGATTGCTGTCATGCTGACTCGAGTGGTGTTGTAGTTAATCTCAGGGATTGCTGTCATTCTGACTGACTCGAGTGGTGTTGTAGTTAATCTCAGGGATCTCTGTCATGCTGACTGACTCGAGTGGTGTTGTAGTTAATCTCAGGGATTGCTGTCATGCTGACTGACTCGAGTGGTTTTGTAGTTAATCTCAGGGATTGCTGTCATGATGATTCGAGTGGTGTTGTAGTTAATCTCAGGGATTGCTGTCATGCTGACTGACTCGAGTGTTGTTGTAGTTAATCTCAGGGATTGCTGTCATGCTGACTCGAGTGGTGTTGTAAAGTTAATCTCAGGGATTGCTGTCATGCTGACTCGAGTGGTGTTGTAGTTAATCTCAGGGATTGCTGTAATGATGACTCGAGTGGTGTTGTAGTTAATCTCAGGGATTGCTGTCATGCTGACTCGAGTGGTGTTGTAGTTAATCTCAGGGATTGCTGTCATTCTGACTGACTTGAGTGGTGTTGTAGTTAATCTCAGGGATTGCGGTCATGCTGACTGACTCGAGTGGTGTTGTAGTTAATCTCAGGGATTGCTGTCGTGCTGACTGATTTGAGTGGTGTTGTAGTTAATCTCAGGGATTGCTGTCATGCTGACTCAAGTGGTGTTGTAGTTAATCTCAGGGATTGCTGTCATGCTGACTCGAGTGGTGTTGTAGTTAATCTCAGGGATTGCTGTCGTGCTGACTGACTTGAGTCGTTTTGTAGTTAATATCAGGGATTGCTGTCATGATGACTGACTCGAGTGGTTTTGTAGTTAATCTCAGGGATTGCTGTCATGCTGACTCGAGTGGTGTTGTAGTTAATCTCAGGGATTGCTGTCATGTTGACTCGAGTGGTGTTGTAGTTAATCTCAGGGATTGCTGTCGTGCTGACTGACTCGAGTGGTGTTGTAGTTAATCTCAGGGATTCCTGTCATGCTGACTCGAGTGGTGTTGTAGTTAATCTCAGGGATTGCTGTCATGCTGACTGACTCGAGTGGTGTTGTAGTTAATCTCAGGGATTGCTGTCATGCTGACTGACTCGAGTGGTGTTGTAGTTTATCTCAGGGATTGCTGTCATGCTGACTCGAGTGGTGTTGTAGTTAATCTCAGGGATTGCTGTCATGCTGACTCGAGTGGTGTTGTAGTTAATCTCAGGGATTGCTGTCATGCTGACTCGAGTGGTGTTGTAGTTAATCTCAGGGATTGCTGTCATGCTGGCTCGAGTGGTGTTGTAGTTAATCTCAGGGATGCTGTCATGCTGTCAGTGGTTTTGACTTACCCAGAGTGGTTTTTGTTTACCCAGGCGTACAGTTGCAGTTGGTGTATTGATTTTATTTACTGTGATGAGGCCGCTTCACAGAAAGAAGTTCCGCACTGTTGTGTTATCCCCAGATATCTAATGGCTGGGGAGAATCGATTATTTTCGTCAGTTGTTTCTACCCATTTAATAATATATGTTAAAGAATGAACAGGGGTAGAGCCAGATAGAAGAGCCTGAAAAGAGCATCACTGCTGTGCTTGTGCTGACAGACACAAGTCATCTTGACATTGGAGAGGGGACAGTACTTGCAGGGACAGTTAAACAAAGGCCATCCCGACAGTGAAACTTCCTCATTATGCAAAGGCCCTGATACTAAAATAAACGTTCAGTTTATATTTCTACACTTCTATTTTGGTGCTCATGAAGCTGCTGGGTTGGCAGCGCTGGAGGTTTTTAATCCAGAGCTGGGATAGCATGAACTCTACCACTGGAACCAAGTCTCTCTGCAGAGCAGACCCCCTCATCTAAAGATGATTGAGAGCATGTTTGGTATCAAGCAGCTCAGCTCCCCTTTTCAGAATTCTCTCTTGTCAGTTTAACAGGGGGTGCAGGGCTGCATTCCAGTATTCAGGCTCAATTTAAACCCTGCCTGCCTTCACTTCCTCTCACTAACCACAGACACGTATTTCCTTCTCAGAAATGAACGCAGAGCAGAGCTGACTGCTTCCCAGCAAAAAAGGAGAAGTGTGTTCTGTTTTTGAGTTGATAAAAAAAAAAAGTTACATATGACACTATAGTGTTTTGGACAGTACTGTAGTGTTTTTATATGAATTACACAATTACAATTGTAATTGATTCAGGTCTGTATGACACTATAGTGTTTCTGGACAGCACTGTAGTATTTTTCTATGGGTAGCAGGGTGAAACCAGGCCTCCACTGGTAAAAGGCAAGAGAAGTTTGTGAATATCTGTCTGTCTGCACCACTGAGCCCCTAAGAGACACAAACTGAAAGGAGGAAGTATATTTGCCAGGCTTTTGCTTTTGCAGTTTCTATATTAGTCACAGGTTATATAAAAAGAAAACAAAACCTAATAACAAGGCTCTTCAAAACTGCAGTTTTTTTGTACTGATATCACAAGTTGTGTGCCACCCAAAACCTTTTAATGGTAAGTAAGTAGACATTGTTCTGTTTTATTGAGGGAATTCGTAGATATTAACTAAAGAAAATGTTTTACATAGGATTGCTTTTGAACCTCCCCCAATAGGAACAACCACAGGCCGTATTGTAAGAACACAGAGAGCAGTCATGTGACTTCTCCTTAATGAGATTGTTCTGCTAGTTTTATTCTGTTAGAATTGCTTACCTCCTTTACTGTAAAGCAGCCCTTGGATAACTGATTGCACTGTATTAGTGTCTTACTCTGTTACAAACAATGTGTGGGCCTGCCTGAGACCAGGACTGTTTACAGCTCTACAGTGTGTTCAGTGTGTCTCTCTTTCCTATGCTGCATTCGATTATAACGAGGATTGCAGGTTTCTCTTATGTATGCTTAGCACAGTTGGCTGGACATTATTCCTGATATCACTGTCTTTGTGTGTATAATCAGTTGTGTGGATGATCAGTACAGAAGATGGAAAAAGAAATGCAGACGGAAACAGGTAAAATGAAAAAAAAAGTATTTTGATATCCAACAATAAATTATACCAGTTGACTAAAAGTAATGACACTTCTTAGTACAGTAGAATAATGTTTTAATACAAGGGCCTTTTCAGTGTCTGTCTGACTAGACATGTATCTGCTAGACTTCAGTATACGTATAGGCCCTTTTTCGCTCGCTTTAAATCAACTCTCAAGACGCACATGTTCTCTCTTGCTATCTATGCTCTTTAAGCCTGATATCTGCTATTAGCTGCTGTGTTGCTGCTACTATTTCATGTATTATGCACTTTCCACTGTATTTAAAGTATTATACATTACTTTTTTTAACTGTATATCATGTATTATGCATTTCTCTATATTTAAAGTATTATGGATTTTCTTCTTGTTACTGCATCTTGTAAAGTGCTTTGTGATGGTGGTCCACTATGAAAGGCACTATATAAAATAAAGATTGATTGACTGATATTGTAAATGTATAAGTCTCCCATATGAGAATGCACTAAACAGACATTGAGGAATGCTATTATAGTGTAAAAATAAACACCATTGTGGAACACTACAGTTATAATATCCAAATCTTAAAAAAAAAAATAATAATAAAATAAAATAAAACAAACACTGCTTATGATTAGCAAAATAACTTTCTTGCAGTTCCCTTTTTTGTGTTTTTTTTGGTTTGTGTTTGACTCTGTGACAGGATGGCTGTAGTGGTGACGTCAGGCCAGAATGCAGGAAGAAAACCAAACACAAAAATACTCGCGATGCAAAAGAGGCGCCGTGTCGTTTATTTAAATAACAAAAACAAAATAAAATATTTAAACAAAACACTTGCTCACAGAGCAAAAACAAAAGGTTCAGCAAAAAACAAATCACGAACACAAAAAACTAAACAATACAGGTCAGGCTGGACAATCGCTTTCACTGATCCTGGATTTTTTTTTATTTTTCTTTTCTTTTGCTCGCCTCACTTTGGCTCTTTTGTACACCCATCCAGAGCGATGAAAGCTGCAGACTTTTAAAAGATGACCATCTCCCGATTAGCAACAATTAAACAATTAATTAACTCGCCCTGTTACATATCCCCCCCCTTGCAAAGCACACATGGCCCTAACGGCCACCTCCCCCCTCAGTCTCAAAGTCCCGGAAGAGGGGGAAGCAAGGTGTTTCTGGGGGCGGCCATGGTGGGATGTCCTCCACCTCCCATGTCTTCATGGCTAGCAGCTCCCTCTTCCAGGGCTTCAGCCACACTATCTCCTGCCGCGAAAGTGCGGCTGGGGAGCTGGTCTCCAGACCTCCCTCTTCTTCATGGCTGGCAGCTCCCATTGTGGAGCTCCTCCACACCATTTCCTGCTGTCATGCAGGACTGGCAGCGACCCCAGGTGAAGCAGACCCGCAGCGCCCCTGGCGGCAGGACCGCCAGCGCCCCTAGGAGACAACGAAGACATAGCTCTCTCAGGCAATGCGGACGTGGCATCCCTGAGCTGCGGTGGGCATCCCCTGAGCGAGGCGGGCATCCCTGAGCCGGAGCGGGCGTGGCATCCCCGGCGGGCGTGATCGGAGCGGGCGGTGGCATCCCTGAGCAAAGCGGGCGTGGCCCTGATCCCTGAGCATCCCCGGAGCGGGCGGTGGCATCCCTGAGCCGCCGGGTGGCATCCCTGAGCGGGCGTGGCATCCCTGAGTGAAGGGCGTGGCATCCCCCTGAGCCGGCGTGGCATCCCCTGAGCAAAGGGGCATCATCCTGGAGTGAAGGCGGCGGGGCATCCCTGAGCCGGAGCGGGCGTGGCATCCCTGAGCAAAGCGGGCGCATCCCTGAGCAAAGCGGGCGGCATCCCTGAGCAAAGGTGTGCATCCCTGGCGGAGTGGGCGGCATCCCTGAGCCAAGCGGGGCATCCCTGGGCGGGCGAGCATCCCTGAGTGAAGCGGGCGGGCGTGGCATCCCTGAGCGGAGCGGGCGTGGCATCCCTGAGCGCAGCGGGCGTGGCATCCCTGAGCGGACGTGGCATCCCTGAGCCGGCGGCAAGCAAAGCGGCATCCCTGAGCAAAGCGGGCGCGGCATCCCTGAGCAAAGCGGGCGAAAGCATCCTGAGCGGGCGGGTGGCATCCCTGAGCGGAGCGGGCGTGGCATCCCGAGCCGAAGCGGGCGGCATCCCTGAGCAAAGCGGGCATCCCTGAGCAATCCCTGGCATCCCTGAGCGAAGCGGGTGTGGCATCCCTGAGCGGAGCGGGCGTGGCATCCCTGAGCGAAGCGGGCGTGGCATCCCTGAGCGAAGCGGGCGTGGCATCCCTGAGCGAAGCGGGCGTGGCATCCCTGAGCGAAGCGGGCGTGGCATCCCTGGGCAGTGACGCACCGGCATCCCTGGGCAAGGCAGAGATGGTGGCTCCATGGGCAGTGACGCAGCGGATCCCTGGAGGCGGCGTGGCATCCCTGAGCCGCAGGGGGGCACCCCTGGCCATGAAGGCGGCAGCCCTGAGAACTCCCGGGCATCCTGAGCGACCGGTGAAGGAATCATCCCTGGGGTGGCTGGCATCCTGAGCGAGCGAACCTTCCTGGCCGGCAGGCGGCATCCCTGAGGCGGTTTCCCGGAGTGCTCTGCTCAGCAGCTTATGCAGGGGGTCACCGAAGCAGTGATGAAGGGGAGATGGCGTGGCTCCTGCTGAGCGGGCGTGGCATCCTGGGGTGCTGGGGTGTGGAAATGATGGTGGCAGGCAGGCGGCATCCCAGAGTTCCTCTCCTCCAGGCGGCAGGCGGCACCGGCAGGGCCCCCCCCTTGGCTGCCCTGGGGCAGGGGCTCCTCTCAGGCATGCTTCCAGTGACTGCTGAGGAGATGGAACCAGCAGACACGCACCCTCTGCTGGTGGAGGCGGGACCAGCAGGCACTCTCCCTCATGGTGGAGGTGGTGGACAGAGGCAGCCCTGCTGCGCACCGCATCCCTGAGGAGGGGTTTTCCATTTTTTTTCCCTGGGCGCAAAAAGTAAAAAAAAAAAACCTCCAGTACCCACGCGGGCCTGAGTCCAGGAGGCGCTTGGTGATCCGACGGAATCTGCAGCGGGTGCTGGGGTTGAACAACACGGTGTGACAGGATGTCTGTAGTGGTGACCTCTGGCTTCCTGCCAGGGCAGGTTTTCCTGGTGGCCAGAATGCAGGAAAAAACCAAACACAAAAATACTGCGGGAAAAAGAACCAGCAGACACATGCTTATTTAAATAACAAAAACAAAATAAAATATTTAAACAAAACACTTGCTCACAGAGCAAAACAAAAAGGCAGTTCAGCAAAACTAAACAATACAATAAGAGGGTCAACAATATGAAATTAAACATTCCATTAATATTTGCTCAAAAGTAAATGACAACGAACACAATACTACTGAGAGAAAATAAACAAGCAAGTCAAGACCCATTTTTAATGTCAAGGCATTCCAGGCCAGTAGCATCTAATTGAAACAAAATCCAAAAAAAAAAAAAGCTCCATAATGGGCACCAATGGAGCTGGGTGACATTCAATAAACATGTCATGTGCCTCCTGTACTGTGGAGACGACTTTAACATACTTTTATAAACATGTCATGTGCCTCCTGTACTGTGGAGAAACACTTTAACACTCCTTTTAAAACATGTCATGTGCCTCCTGTACTGTGGAGAAACACTTAAACACTTACCCATTTTATAAACATGTCATGTGCCTCCTGTACTGTGGAGACTAATTGAAACGCAATCCACCTTTTTAAACATCTCATGTGCCTCCTGTGGAGACGACTTTACATTTTATAAACATGTCATGTGCCTCCTGTACTGTGGAGACGACTTTAACGCCCTTTTCCCTCCAAGCTTGCACAGGCGCACACACACCACTACCATTAATCAATGTTATTAAAAAAATAAAAAGCGGAATACAAGAGTACTTTACCTTTTAATTCAAAATGAGCAGCTCTTCCTAATCAATCTATCCTGCTTCGTGGCACCAGTCGGGTACAGCTTATTTAATCAGTCATTTATTACTTCGCTTATGAAGTTAAGGGCCCATCATAAAACCCCCAAAAAGTCACCTAAATAAATAAATAAATAAATAAAGTGACGCTTTCGTGTCTCCAACTAAGTTAGTCCTAACAGAAATCCGCTGTAAAATTTCCTAAAATCTGCAAAGAAAAAAGTGCATTTTCCTCGGCAATGTCTTTTTAATTTAAAAAAAAGGTATTTTGATTAAATCTAAAATTTTTACCACTACACACGTTCTGCAAAAGAAAAGCCTACTTGTTTAATTTAGAGCTGTTCTACTACTGTGCGTTCTTTTTTTTTCTTTTTCGAATGCCCGTCCTTGCTAACTGGTCCCCAAACGTCAATGTTTGTTTGAGAAACGGAGCGTCTTCTAGCTAACACCACCCACCGAAGAGTAAAAACAATATTTCAAATGACCAATCAGTATACTGTATTTAGAAGCATTTTTGTTTACTAAAGCCAAAAAGCATTATCCCTCAAAGCTTTGAAACATATCTGCATCACAGAAGCACATTGTTCTGAAAGTGTCACAGGGGATTCCGAATTCCATGGGGGACCAAATTCAGCGTCACACTGGTATTCAAGTTCAGTGTTGAATGAGGCTTCAGTTTACTGCAGTCAATATCCAGAGCTGTTCAAAGATGCCGAAAACAATAACAATCACCCCTAAAGAGTGGATCAACGAGTTTGACAAGGACCGATTTCACGTTGATGGTAATGTGCTGTATATATATTCTTTTTAAAACAGGGAACTATTTGTAGTATTTGAAATAATAATAATAAAAAAAAGTAAATTTGTTTGTTTTATTGATTAATGACGCTGGTAAGCTTGTAACTTGCTTAGAATCTGAAAATGTGACGATTTGTATTTTCACTGTAATATTTCAATGCCTGTTATTGTGATTATTTTTGTTAATGTTATTCTACTGGCGGTAGAGCAGTGGTTTATTATGTATCGTGCATGTTGTTGAGCAAAGTGTGTTTGTTATGTGACGGTGTATTGCTGTATTTAGATTAGGGCGCTTCCCTTAATGAAGTTGCCGTAGCTACATGTGCAACAAGGGTTTTGTTCTAGCCATGTTCGGTAATCTAAGAGAAGGGATGAGGCGGATGTTCGGTCTTTACTGGTAATGGTTAGGGACTGGAAAATAATAATATCAATGATAATGGTCAGTCGTGAGTTTGTCTTGTGAATGTCAGTCATTGTGTACAACATGATAGTTATTTGCAATCTGAGTGAAGTATCCATTATGAAAATAAATATTCACACCTGTCAACACTAGCAAGTTGATGTTTCCTGTGTTCTAAATATCTCTGTGTTCTTGAGAGAATAATGTGATTGTGGGTGTGGGTAAGCTCGGACCGTCGCCCCGTTACACACCATAACAGTAAGTCAAAATAGTCAATATGTTTTTTTAATATATACCATAAAATTGCTAGTGTGCTTCATTGAAAAAAAAAAAATAGAAACAACTGCTACAAAAGCATTACTGTATATCCCAGTATCTCTTCCATTCTGAGTGCAGGCTGTTGTTCCATAAAAAAAAAGCAGTTTGACACATTTTAGGCCTGCTTTTCAGTCATACATACAAATGAACATACAAAGGCACTTTAAAAACGCAAATGTGCCCGGGGTTGCAGACCTAAATATGGAGCGGCCCTGAACGGGATCATAGCTTACACAGTACATTCAGCTTCTACAGCTATGGACAAAGGTTTTGCATCACCCTATAGAATTAACACATTTTGATCCGTAAAGTTTTTGTTCCGTAAATTGTCTCAGTCCTAAAATCCTAGGTGATGCAAAACTTTTGGCCATAGCTGTGCACCGTGTCTCAGTGCTGCTCTATTACTGTAGAGTGTAGTGCACACCCTGTGTCTCAATACTGCTCTATTACTGTAGAGTGTAGCGCACACCCTGTGTCTCAATACTGCTCTATTACTGTAGAGTGTAGTGCACACCCTGTGTCTCAATACTGCTCTATTACTGTAGAGTGTAGTGCACACCTGTGCCTCAACTGCTCTATTACTGTAGAGTGTAGCGTACACCCTGTGTCTCAATACTGCTCTATTACTATAGAGTGTAGTAGAGTGTAGCACACCCTGTGTCTCAATACTGCTCTATTACTGTAGAGTGTAGCGCTAACACACTGTGTCTCAATACAGCTCTATTACTGTAGAGTGTAGCGCACACCCTGTGTCTCCAATACTGCTCTATTACTGTAGAGTGTAGCGCACACACTGTGTCTCAATACAGCTCTATTACTATAGAGTGTAGCGCACACCCTGTGTCTCAATACTGCTCTATTACTATAGAGTGTAGTACACCCTGTGTCTCAATACTGCTCTATTACTGTAGAGTGTAGCGCACATCCTGTGTCTCAATACTGCTCTATTACTGTAGAGTGTAGCGCACACCCTGTGTCTCAATACTGCTCTATTACTGTAGAGTGTAGTGCACACCCTGTGTCTCAATACTGCTCTATTACTGTAGAGTGTAGCGCACACCCTGTGTCTCAATACTGCTCTCTTACTGTAGAGTGTAGCGCACACCTGTGTCTCAATACTGCTCTATTACTGTAGAGGTAGCGCACACCCTGTGTCTCAATACTGCTCTATTACTGTAGAGTGTAGCGCACACCCTGTGTCTCAATACTGCTCTATTACTGTAGAGTGTAGCGCACACCCTGTGTCTCAATACTGCTCTATTACTATAGAGTGTAGAGCACTAAAAGTCAGCGCTTGTGCCACTATGCAGTGTCTTAGCTGAGAAAACGATACACAGTACAGAGATGAAGATTGTGTCACATGATTTTAGGCGCTGGGAGACAACCCCCCTTTGCTTAGACTGCACTTGCAGATCTCTTTGATCCCTCCTACTATGCACTGGACTTGCCTGACCTACGCACCACGTTACTGGATCCTCAGCTGATGCAGTGTGTATACGGAGATTTTTTTCCTGATGTTTCAATTAAAAACAAATCTTTACTGATTTTATCCCTATTTTCATTTATGTAAAATAAACTCCAAAAAAATCCCGGTAAAAATGTGTTAAGATAAAAATGGAAAATGTGGAACACTAAGTGTAACTGAACACAGTTCTGGGTTCCTAACACGTCTTTGGTGGATAAAAGGAGGGGTTTAAACAGGACGGTACCTGTATGTTTATTTGTTCAACGTGTCCCTTTTCCAATGGGAACACGGCTTCTTTTAACAAACAATACAAAACTAAAATAAATCCTCTGGTTTTGGAGCGCTAACAAAAAGGAATAGTTTGATAATTACGAGGGTCTTAGTCTCCGGTAAAGGACTTTGGATGTTATCTTTCAAACTGTTTAATCACTGCTCCAAATCAATCTGCTAGAAGATATGTAAATACAGTATTCATGTAATTTACCTTCTTTATGCTTGAAAGAAAATCTCTGTTCTTGCACACGCCCTCCAAATGTTGTCTGTCAGCAATGTACGTCAGCTTTCTCGCTGTCCTAGTCTGCCCCTCAAACAGTTTTAGATAGAATTGAGATTTATATGCCAGTTAGTATATAAGTCCCTGTGGCAAAGTGGTTAACAGTGTGCAGGTGATCAATAAACAATAATCCAGGTGCAATGGTGTTTTATTTTATATCCCAGTGTCTGATGACACAAAACACACAGTAAATAATAACAATGTAAAGCAATGCAGCGGAGTGTATTGCTTTACTGTAATCCGCGGGTTTGTCCGAAAAATAATAAACAGTCCCGTTCTTTAAACACCCACACGAAACACAAACACAAGTCCACAGTGAGTGCTAAAGTGCTCGTGGTGCAATTACAGTTCTCCGTGAAATAGTGAAGTTTTGTCCGGGTTTAGTGCTGGCCTTTGGCGACAGCTCCGGATCGTGTTAGCCGTCTAAATAACAAACAAGTACAATTTAGATACGACAAACAAAACACTCACGGTTCACAATACAGTTCTCCTTCCAGTTAGCTTTAACCATTACAAAGGAACAGATCACCTCGCTCCGTCCCCTTTTGCACCATCTATCATGACCCCTTGGTTAGCGAGGCAACAGCCTCAATCCACGGCCGCCACATCGTTTCCCTTCGGTCGATGATTTAGTGTACCGGGACTCCGCCTTTCTAGATCAGCAACTTCCACTAACCCTGGGAATGAATTGTCTGGCCATCCAGTCCAGGGTACTCTGTTCCCTTTTACACAGCGCCCTCACAGGGAGGAAGATGTATCACCAAGAATCACTTTGTCTCTGTCACAGTCCCTTTCTAAAACGCGTCACATTTTGTAATTTAAATAAGTATGCGCTACCAAAACATATTTTTGTTTCATAGTGTTATTAATGTAGTTATTTATTTATTTGGTTAAACTTTAATCAAGCCTTTCATTTAAATTCTTAAAGTTACCACGGTGTGTCTATGTATGAATCAAGCCCCTTTCACACTGGCACTCCTACCCGGATCACAATCCCGCATAGTGTGAAACCCAGCGACCCACCTCAGGATGTGGGTTGACAAGCTTTGACCTGGGTTTGACCTGTTGATGGAGACACAGCATGAGCCAGATTGCAGCAGGGATGTACAAACATTTGCTCTAATCATCATTTGAGCTGACGGTTCAATCCAGAGAAGGTTGCATGGATGCGTCCGTAATGGTATGCGCATTGTGCACGTGCGTCTGTCAAATAAGTAGAAACTGAAATATATTTAATAATTTATTTATTTCGTTTTTTATATCTGTATTTATTTCGTTTTTTATGTCTATTTATTTCGTTTTTTATTTCATTTTTTATTTCGTTTTTTATTTCTTTTTATTTCGTCTTTTCATTTTGGCACAATCTTTTCGAGCTACCGTCAATCATGCTCGATGGGCGGGACAATAAGTGAATCGGTGATCTACTAACTTTCCCTGGTCGTGAAAAGGAGCAGTGATGGGCTGTTCGATTCCTTTTAGTGACTCGATTCATTTGATTCAGTTCAGTTTGGTGAATCGATTCATCTCTCTCATTTGATTCACTGATTCAATGACACAAAATAATTCAATGCAGACCTCATTAAGATTGTTTACAGAGTTTTATTTGAACTGGAAAAAACGAGTCGTTCACGAACTGCACATCACAAAAGCTAGGGAGAATCTATATTTGGTTGACTGGGTTCATATACATTAAATATAGTTTTGACAAAAAAAAATAATAATATATATTTACAATGTTGAGATAACATAACAGTTTGAACCATTAGCATTGTTTAGCCATCAGTATCAATCTAATTTAATTTAATCTTTAAAAAGTCAATTGCATTTCTTACGTGTTTTTTTCATACATTTAGGTCACTCATTGTTTTTTACAACAACAAAAGAGAGCTCGAGCAGTGGTATTTGTGGAACTAATCCGTGGTATTTATTCAGCACATAGCAAAACGCTGTTTGCCCAATTCCTCTTCTATCCAGTAAACCTTTGGGGATTAGTCATGTGATCAATCACACGTTGAAGCACACCCATAACCGCAACATGTACATTTTATATAAACAAAGTTTAAATGTGTGTATATTTAGTATTTACCACAGTAAAATAACATTTACAAAATATTGCATATTTATGTATATTTAATAATGTAAAATATAATAGACGTTTAAGAACGTCATCCGTTAGACTGTGCAATATCATCCTAAAAGGTCGTTGTATCGTAGCTGATACTATGTGTCACCTTGTGGACTAAGGGGAATCACCGTCATTATTAAATTATAAAATATTTAACCGTTTGTAAATCGTCATGTATAAAATACATTCATTCCTCATGGTCAAATATGTAATCACAAGTTATATAATTAAGCCTTGGGTACAATAACGTTACAATACCAGTAGATGTTTGTATTTATTTATTTTGGAAATTAGGTGTATATCTCAATTATTATTATTATTATTATTATTATTATTATTATTTAGTAATTTGTTTGACTTTACTCAAGATGACAGAAGTATTAATCATAATTTGTGCAAAATAGTTAACTATAGACATGATTAATTTTTATGTGTATAAAAAATAACAAACACAGAGGCTACAACTAGTAGTGATTCATTTATTATTTTATTTGTTTGGCAGACTTGCAAAGTTACGTACACAGTAAACTAAGAAGAACTGTAAGAAATTCTGGTGCACAAACTGTAATCTGAGTTCTGACAGCGTGAAGCAGCACTCTGGAAAGTACACCGTCTGGATCATAGATACATAGATATGGTCTGAGGATGTAACTGACGCCATTTTGGCTCACACAAAGTTCTTATCTTGCACTAAGTAAGTGGAATTTGGATCCAACATGGCACATGGGGGTCTTCAGTTTCATAACGCTCAACGAGCTGAGAGACAACCCAGTTTCCTTGTTACAACGAACAAATCAGCCAGACTCGAGAGGTAAGGAATCACTTTATGAGTTTTGATAGGCTGGTAACTCGACTCCTGTGCGCCACGCAGCTTGTTCATGGGGTTGAATCAAAGAACCGATTCAATGGGACTCAGATCCGATTCCCCATCGTTCACCTTAGTGAGTCATTCAAAAAGAACGATTCATTCGTGAACTGCACATCACTAGTGCGGAGAGGACTCCTGGGTAAAATATCTTGGGACGTCCAGATTTTCCTGTCCCTATTTTACCTACCGCTGCGGACTCTTCTGCTGTACCTGTCATCACTGGTACCACGTGATTTGATGGCGAATTATCTGCAAGTTAGTTCTGCACCTTCATCAATATTGTTCATCATACATGCCAATATCTGCCCTATTCTTTCCAACAGCCAATCTTCTCGATACAAAAATAAAGTCGTCATTTATCGATCCACATTCAACTTGAATTAAAAAGCTCTAATCTTTCTGGATAGACCCTATAAGTCATGTTGCACACATTTGTAACGTATGGAATATCCACAGCATTGAAACTGCAGCCCTGACTGCACACCTCTCCGCACTACTACCAGGCAGAGATAGGAGATCACCGAGTCACTTACTGTCCCGCACATCGAGCATGATTGACGACAGCTCGAAATACAAGGGAGAAAAGATTGTGCCAAAATGAAAAGACGAAATAAATAAAGAAATAAAAATATATAATTAAATAAATAAACGAAATAAATAAATATATACATTATTAAATATATTTCAGTTTCTACTTATTTATGTATTTATTTCGTTTTTTATTTATTTAATTATTTATTTCGAATTTTATTTATTTATTTATTTATTTATTTATTTATTTATGGCACATATTATCCTCCATACTCATGGCGCTGCTTCTAAAAATGCCTTAAATCATTTAATGAAATATTGCAGCGTTTGTAAAAGCATAGTATTAAATTAATAAAGGGCCTTCTCATTATAATCGCCGCAGTCATTTTAATCAATTTAAAATAAACATCAGTGGCGCCAAATTGAAGTAGTGCGGTATAATATATGAAATATATATATATATAGAAATTTTTATATATATATATATATATATATATATATATATATATATATATATATATATATGAATGATAGATGCAATATTGAACCACCACAAGATGGCTCTCGCTTGAATGTTAAAGCTTCTACTGATATGTGATAGATGGTAATTATAATACTAAAAAAAAATCTCAAGCAGGAGATACAGTAGAGCAGCAATTAGAAACGTCTTGGTTGTATGTAAACCTCTCCAGCATGTACTCATAGGAGGGAGGACTAAAAAGAAAATACAATTATTAGTGTATCAAAGAAAATCAAATGTTACAGCAACAGAAAATAACTCTGATCAATCTGGTGAAAATATACATGAAATGCACGCA
>CM072681.1:8716533-8763671 GCA_036884735.1 Huso huso | reverse complement strand
TTTCGGGGTATATTTTTTTTTACATCAAACAACTTCATTATATTTAATAAGTTAAAACTTCTATTAACCAGCTGGCTGCTGTAAACAGAATCCCTCTGTGATGAGGTATGGAGTGGGTTACCTCTCCATGTGTTGATACACTGGGATCTTGTTTGTAAATTCTTATGTTCTTATGAAGTAATCAATCAAGGAATCACACACACACTGTCGTACACATTATAATTAGGGCTACTGTTTTTCGGTTACTTTATGTATCACAATATGTATAGCAGTAACTCGACAGTACACGCTCACTTCAGTTGTACCTTCTTTCCTTTGCTGTCTTCCACAATGAAATCCTTCTGGTCACGGCACATTCTTCTGGGGTTTTGTGTCCAGGCATTTTTTTAGTTGTTTTACATTTCGCCACAATTTGAACTTCTGTTTTAAATCCTCTGTATCTTAACTGTAATACAGCTTTAAATCCCGCGAACAAGCCTCCTTGTAATTCTCGTCAGTGAAATAAGACTCAGGGAGACCAGATGGTATTCCAAACAAACTGACAGGACAGCGAATCCCTGTCTGGGGCCGGGGTTCACTCCAAAATAATAAAAAGTTCCTGCCCTCTCACTTCACGGTCTTCATCTCACTCTCCCTCACATGCACTCTCCTTTCTTCTCACGCACTCTCATTCTCTTCAGACTCACTCTGGGCTCTTTCACTGCTTCACAGCTAGAGGCCTTCTCTAGTGCCTCCCTCACTGTCCCTCAGTCTCACAGGAAGCACTCACTTGAGAAGTCTGCGTCGTTCTCCACCTCAAGGCTCCTCTCGTGCCTCCCTCACTGTCCCTCAGTCTCACAGGAAGCACTCACTTGAGTCTCGTCGTTCTCCACCTCAAGGCTTCTCTCGTGCCTCCCTCACTGTCCCTCAGTCTCACAGGAAGCACTCACTTCGAAGTCTGCGTGCGTTCTCCACCTCAAGGCTTCTCTCGTGCCTCCCTCACTGTCCCTCAGTCTCACAGGAAGCACTCACTTCAAGTCTCGTGCTTCTCCACCTCAAAATTCTCTCGTGCCTCCCTCACTGTCCCTCAGTCTCACAGGAAGCACTCACTCAAGTCTGCGTGCTTCTCCACCTCAAGCTTCTCTCGTGCCTCCCTCACTGTCCCTCAGTCTCACAGGAAGCACTCACTTCGAAGTCTGCGTGCTCTCCACCTCAAGGCTTCTCTCGTGCCTCCCTCACTGTCCCTCAGTCTCTGGAAGCACTCACTTCAAGTCTGCGTGCTTCTCCACCTCAAGTCTTCTCTGTCCCCCCCTCTAGTTTTTTTTGTAGTAGTAGTAGGTTTTTTGTTTTGTTTTTTAATGGGAAAGGGGTGGTCAACGTGAACTGAGGAACCATTCCAGTGTTTTTCCTGTGTTTTCCAGTGTTTATTGGCTATACACAGATTTCATTTTTTGTATCCGGGGTATTTAACGGGTTTTATAGGCTAAAACTGAAAACTAGAAGCCCTAATTATAATAACATGCACAGTTTTCAGGTTCCTATAATCCATCATAGATAGTAATTGATAATTGATCACTCTTACAAAGCTTCTACATGCATTTATTATTCTTTACCAAGTCACCTTGTCCTTTACCATGTTTGGTCATAGCTTTACCATGCTTTACCATGCATGTACCAACCACCCTTTTATTTTACTACACTCCTACACACTTAGCATGACATTACCATGAAGCACAGGCTCACCTTTATCATGTGCCCATGTGCCTCCTTGTTTTACAATAATCTATTTAATTTAACTGATTTTGTGCTTAATTGTATATAAAATGACCACAAGACACTACCTAACAGTTTTTTTCCCTACAAACCTGGAATCTTTCACTCTAACTGTTCCCAAACCAGATGGATAATCAGCAGAATGTTTAATAAAGCACCAGGATTAATACTGACATATCAGTGCAGCGAGTTCAAAGCCTGCATTCTGTCTGGAGACACTTTTAGAGATGAGCTCAATGTAGAAACTTCACACCTTTAAACATGGGCTCCTCCCATGACACCTCTTTAAACTTACAGGCTCCTCCTGCGCCTCTTTAAACTTACAGGCTCCTCCCATGGCGTCTCTTTAAACTTACAGGCTCCTCCCATGACGCCTCTTTAAACATACAGGTTCCTCAACGGCCTCGTTATTAAATGACCAGAAACATCTAAACCTCTGATTCTGTCATCTGATAGAGCATAACCACATGATCTCATTTCAAGGAATATTTATTTTACACTTAGAATCTATCAACTTCTTCATTTTTATATTTAAGAAGATAAAACTTCTGTTAACCAACTGGCTGCTGGAAAACAAGAACACTACTCAAAAACTTGTCTGGTGAAACCACTGTTTAAATGAAGGGAAAACACTTCTCTACACAGAGGCTGAGGGTATGGGATGGGTTTCCTGGTCATGTTGAGTGGATCAAAACACTTCTCTACACAGAGAGTGCTGAGGGTATGGAATGGGTTTCCTTGCCATGTTGAGTGGATTGAAACACTTCTCTAAACAGAGAGTGCTGAGGGTATGGAATGGGTTTCCTTGCCATGTTGTTGATGCTGAATGAGCACTGAGGGGTCGAAAAAAACCTGTACTGGCAAATGGAATAAGAAATGCACCGATACACACACACACACACACACACACAAACACATGGATACGCACACAGAAACACACACACACACAGACAGGCATACACAAACACACACACATAAACAAACCAACACATAGTACAAAACTATAGGAATGACACTATTGTTCTGTATAAATCTACCTGTATACAATTGTTATATTGTTCAGTAGAAGTTTATAGGAATGTCTATCATATAGTTTCAGTGGCTCTCAAAAGTATTCACCCCCCCTTGGACTTTTCCACATTTTATTGTGTTACAACATGGAATCAAAATGGATTTAATTAGGAGTTTTTGCCACTGATCAACACAAAAAAGTCCATAATGTCAAAGTGAAAATAAAATCTACAAATTGTTCTAAATTAAGTACAAATACAAAACAGAAAATAATTGATTGCATAAGTATTCACCCCCTTGAGTCAATATTTGGTAGAGGCACCTTTGGCAGCAATTACAGCCATGAGTTTATCTGGATAAGTCTCTACCAGCTTTGCACATCTGGACACTACAATTTTTGCCCATTCTTCTTTGCAGAATTGCTCAAGCTCCGTCAAGTTGGATGGGGACCTTTGGTGAACAGCAATTTTCAACTCTTTCCACATATTCTCAATTGGATTGAGGTCCGGGCTTTGACTGGGCCACTCCAGGATATTGACCTTTTTGTTTTTAAGCCACTCCAGTGTGGCTTTGGCTGTATGTTTGGGGTCATTGTCCTGCTGGAAGATGAATCTTCTCCCGTCCCAGGTCTCTTGCAGACTTCAGCAGGGTTTCCTCCAGGACTTCTTTGTACTTTGATGCATCCATTTTGCCCTCTATCTTCACAAGCTTTCCAGGCCCTGACGCAGAGAAGCATCCCCACAACATGATGCTGCCACCACCATGCTTCACGGTAGGGATGGTGTTCTCAGGATGATGTGCAGTGTTAGGCTTGCGCTAAACATAGCGCTTAAGCGTTGAGGCAAAAAGCTCTATTTTGGTCTCATCAGACCATAGAATCTTCTTCCACCTGGTCTCAGAGTCTCCGACATGTCTTCTGGCAAACTCTAGCCGAGATTTGATGTGAGTTTTTTTAACAATGCTTTCTTTTTTCCACTCTCCCATAAAAGGCCAGTTTTATGAACCCGGGCTATTGTTGTCATTATGCACAGTGTCTCCCAGCTCAGCCGTGGAAGACTGTAACTCCTTTAGAGTTGCAATAGACCTCTTGGTGACCTCCCTGACTAGTGCCCTTCTCGCCCGGATGTTCTTTCGTCTTCATGATGTAGTTTTTGTTAGGAAATGTACTAACCAGCTGTGGGACCTCCCAGAGACAGGTGTATTTAACCTGAAATCATGTGAAACACCTTAATTGCACACAGGTGGACTCCATTCAACTAATTATGTGACTTCTAAAGACAACGGGTTGCACCAGAGCTTATTTAGGTGTGTCATAGCAAAGGGAGTGAATACTTATGCAATCAATTTTTTTGTGTTTTATATTTGTAATTAATTTAGAACAATTTGTAGATTTTATTTTTCACTTTGACATTATGGACTTTTTTTGTGTTGATCAGTGGCAAAAACTCCTAATTAAATCCATTTTGATTCCATGTTGTAACACAATAAAATGTGGAAAAGTCCAAGGGGGGTGAATACTTTTGAGAGCCACTGTATATTGAGTCTTGTCAATAGTAAATACACCTCAAAGCATAAATACAGATTTAAATATATATATATGCATGTCTCTGCAGAGTTGAACAGTTCACAGCAATGCCATATAAACCATGCATACTTTGCTTGACGATGCTTGTAGAGGCCAGGTTGGTCACACACTCAAATCTCTTCTTTTAGACTTGACCCCTAATAATTATATGCATCAGATTCCTATTACATTATGTTTTTTAATTTATAATAACGAGATCATCCTCATTGATCAATGCAATGCTTGTTTAAACAATTCAATGTGTTAATCATTGAATTCATGAAGCAGGAGAGAGGGGGTGGGTAGACAGTATGTTTCCTAGCAGTTAGGAAGCTGTCATTTTAAAATGAGAACATGAGGCAGGCCTTCCTGTCTGCCCAGAGCAGCAGAGGCCACTGAGCTGCTGCACAGCATTCAGTCCAGTGAAGGGCTTCAGGGGCTGCGGTTGAGTGAGAGGAAGTGCTGGAGGATGAGCACACAGCAGGGTGCACAGGAAGTGATGACTAGACATTAAACTGACACTTTAGATTATTATTTAGAGGAGATGTTAATGTTAAGGTCTTCAATCCCTGTAAACGGGGCAGGACATCCCTGGACAAGAGATGCTGCAACTCAGAGGATTCAGAAAGCTTGAACTCGCACAGCTTTAGATGATTAATTCAATACATCAACTAGACAAACTCTCCCCCTCACAGTGACACACAGTAACATAAACACTCACACTGCACCTGCTCTGTGGATGCATGGAGATGCACTATAAAGAAATCATTGCAATACTAGATTAGTAACACACATCTACTAGAGACATACATCTACATGAACTAGACAAACCCTCACAGTGACACACTGTAACATAAACACTCACACTGCACCTGCTCTGTGGATGCATGGAGATGCACTATAAAGAAATCATTGCAATACTAGATTAGTAACACACATCTACTAGAGACATACATCTACATGAACTAGACAAACCCTCACAGTGACACACTGTAACATAAACACTCACACTGCACCTGCTCTGTGGATGCATGGAGATGCACTATAAAGAAATCATTGCAATACTAGATTAGTAACACACATCTACTAGAGACACACATCTACATGAACTAGACAAACCCTCACAGTGACACACTGTAACATAAACACTCACACTGCACCTGCTCTGTGGATGCATGGAGATGCACTATAAAGAAATCATTGCAATACTAGATTAGTAACACACATCTACTAGAGACATACATCTACATGAACTAGACAAACCCTCCCCCTCACAGTGACACACTGTAACATAAACACTCACACTGCACCTGCTCTGTGGATACATGGAGATGCACTATAAAGAAATCATTGCAATACTAGATTAGTAACACACATCTACTAGAGACATACATCTACATGAACTAGACAAACCCTCCCCCTCACAGTGACACACTGTAACATAAACACTCACACTGCACCTGCTCTACATGAAGATGCTCCATAAAGAAATCATTGAAATAATATGTTAGTAACATACTGTGTAAAATCAAAAGTCTTATCAGTATGATGAAAAGCACCACTAGGACCTACATCCACTGAATGTGCACAATGTGAATGTGACAGACAGACATCTCTTCATATTCTCAGATTCTGGTTCTCTCAATACACTAAAGAACACCCTCACCAAGTTTTATTTTGGTGCTCATGAAGCTGCTGGGTTGGCATCACTGGGTTTTTAATCCAGAGGCTGGGATAGCATGAGCAGTGGTAATGTGAGCTACCTGTGAGCTCCCCACTCTGCCACTGGAACCATGTCTCACTGCCCAGCCAGTCTGTAACATCTCTTTTGGGCTGCCTGCAATGATGCACGAGGCAGGGGCAGCTTCAGGCTGGATTAAGTGACTGTTTGTCAGGGGTCCCCTCTGTCCCAGCAGGGAGTCTCCCTCAGAGGGTGAGGCTCTACAGTGGCTGAGCCTTTGAGGAGGTGGCAAGAGCCCCCAGAGCAGAGACACACAGAACACCCCACTTGTGGGTTTGCATTCAACAGGAGAATAGTTAGAGGAAACCCTGCTTCAATGTTCCCCTCAGATTTTCACATGAATTGTTTTCATTAGACCACACCTTTATAACAGATCTTTGTTTGTGACCGCTAGGGGGTGCTGCAACCGCAAAAAGTTCATCATAATAATAATAATAATAATAATAATAATAATAATAATAATAATAATAATAAATTAATTAAACAAAAGAAAATAAGTCAACATATTTGTCTACTTCTTTTCCTTTCTACATGAATCTGTGTATATAATCAGTTTATCATCATACAATATCAAACTTATCTAGAATTGTCTTTATTTTGCCATGTTCTTACCATGGTTTTCTTTTACAATTAACTTTTCTAAGGAGCAGAGTAGACCCTGTCATTTATTATTATTATTATTATTATTATTATTATTATTATTATTATTATTATTATTATTATTATTTATTTCTTAGTAGACGCCCTTATCCAGGGCGACTTACAGTGTTACAAGATATCACATTATTTTTACATACAATTACCCAAGATGATTGAGAGCATGTTTGGTATCAAGCTGCTCAGCTCAATCTCCCCTTTTCAGAATCCCCTCTTGGCAGTTTAACAGGGGGTGCAGGGCTGCATTCCAGTATTCAGGCTCAATTTAAACCCTGCCTGCCTTCACTTCCTCTCTCTAACCACAGACACGTATTTCCTTCTCAGAAATGAACACAGAGCTGACTGACCGCAGAAAAGCAGAAGTGTGTTCTGTTTACACACTCTTTACATTGACACTTGCTGGGCACATTAAAATGACTGCAGCATCGGAATATATTTTAAATAAAAGAGAATGAAAAGGGGTTACACCTGACCACTAGGATTTAACTCTAGTCATTACCATTGCAGGCATGGAGATTACACACACAGAGCAATGAACTGGGTGAGGAGGTGATTTAACTCTAGTCATTACCATTGCAGACATGGAGATTACACACACAGAGCAATGAACTGGGTGAGGAGGTGATTTAACTCTAGTCATTACCATTGCAGGCATGGAGATTACACACAGAGCAATGAACTGGTGAGGAGGTGATTTAACTCTAGTCATTACCATTGCAGGCATGGAGATTACACACACAGAGCAATGAACTGGGTGAGGAGGTTATTGCTGGTCATTACCATTGCAGGCATGGAGTTACACACACAGAGCAATGAACTGGGTGAGGAGGTGATTTAACTCTAGTCATTACCATTGCAGGCATGGAGATTACACACACAGAGCAATGAACTGGGTGAGGAGGTGATTTACAGAGGTTAAAGAAACAGGAAGATTCTTAGAAGATAGATTGAAGGTTCATTTAAAAAGCAAAATGTTTTGATCAAAATTATTTTAACTTAACTAAACAAAGATGTTTGTGTACATTCACTTTATTATGCAGCCGTTTAAGAATTAAATAATGCTTTATATTGTGGTAAAAATACCTAATCATTTCAGTATTGTATCACAAAAATATCAGTAATTCTGTTTGAAATATCTAGGTCCAACCCTTTTTACTGAACTCATTCAAGGAGGAATGAACATTATCAACCAATGCAGTCTAAGCGGTACAATGTAAAAGCTGAACAGTGTTTTGGTGCCACCTACTGGATACATTGAATCACTTACATTTTGACGGTTTTGTTGCAATTTGTAACTTGTCACTCAAATAGAATATTGGTGTTATTAATGAAACCTAAGAGATGTCTCGTCATGTTTTAATAATAAAGGGTTTCTGCAATGCACACATTCTGTAGGCTGCTTATTTGCTGTTACAGTATTTCTGATGATCACGTTCGTTAAACAGAAAATAATCCCAATTCGAATGTATATATGTAAACATATATAATCTAAAGTACTATACAATAGTGTCGAAGCATTTAAAACAATTTAAAATAAATAAATACAATGTGCCCCATTGTAACGTCCCTAATAACTTTGACCTCCACTTGTCTCACTGAAGACTCTGCTTCTCCTGAATGAATACACTTGGTACAGACCGGGGACAACAACTACAGACCCAAATACAGCTTTACCGAAAGTACTGTTGGGCGCAGTAATATAAATGCAGAGTATTGTATGAGAATATTTACCTTTGTTTCCAATCCTCGCAGTCATAAGCAGTTAAACTACTAAAACCTTTTAAAAATACTGTAATTGGACTGTTTAATACAAACCTCTCACTCTCTGACATATATGATCTGATTTCATTATTTATTCAATACATTTAGTTTATTAACCTGCTTTGTCACTCCACTGGGTAATTATTCATATAATAAAAAGCATTTCATTCAAAGAGCTTTAGTTTTCTAACGCCTCTCAGGGTTTTCTTGTGGAATGGGACGCTTTTTAATCACAATAAGAGGCCTCAGGACATCTTTTCAAAGCTTTTACGCCAGTCTTTAATTAACTCCTTTTTATTTTAAAGAGGTAAACCACCTGTTCATTTTACAAAACTAGAACCAAACAGCTGAGTAATACACTGTATTTCAAGCCCTCTTCAGCACTCTCAATGTGTTTAGTTTTTCATGTTGTAACATTAACATGATGTTTTGTCCTTTAAAATCAATAGAAGTTAATTAAAGCCTGGAGGAAGCAGCTTTGATAATCAACCCTCGAGTCTCACAGAGCAGCGCACTCCTTGGCGTGTCTCATTGCCTGATGACTCTTCTGCTGCTGTGGGGCGGCTCTGTTGCCTGGTTTAGTTCACAAGCGCGGTCTGAGGAAGATTCTAGGAGGCTAGGAGGCTGTGGTCCAGTGGTTAAAGAAAAGGGCTTGTAACCAAGAGGTCCCGGTTCAAATCCCACCTCACTCACTGATTCATTGTGTGACCCTGAGCAAGTCACTTAACCTCCTTGTGTTCCGTCTTTGGGTGAGGCGTGGTTGTAAGTGACTCTGCAGCTGATGCATAGTTCACACACCCTAGTCTCTGTAAGTCGCCTTGGATAAAGGCGTCTGCTAAATAAACAAATAATAATAATAATAATAATTCTAAATCTGTGCCACTGGACAGCAGGGAGAATACTGTCCTGTATAAAGAATAGGAGACAATAATACAGTTTAAGAGAAACTAAATAAAAGCATGTGGTAGAAATAGCAGAGGTTACTGCCTGGAAGTTTACTCGTAAAGAATGACCTTTCTGCTACCCTGTGCTGTGTTTTACAAAAAAAGTTCACACACACTGAACCTCCAAGACTAGCGAAGAAAGCTATGAAAAGAGGTATGACACAGGCCAGGTTTTGGGATGGAACCGCATAACAGTCTCGCGTTTTGATTGGTCCATGTCTGTCACATGAATATGTCGTCACCACAGTGGAAAAACTTGCAGGCATTTTTAACATTGTAATCAGAGAGAGAGTGATCTGCTTTCCACAACCTTACCATTAAAATATAATGTGGTATTACGCTGTACTGATATAACAAACTATGGGTAATTACTTTATATGAATTATCATGTTATGCACGAATGTAAGAATTGGCTTTCTGTAATAGCGTGCTTTTTAGCATATATCTATAATCGTTTACGCGATATATTTTAATATCAAATATATGTCTTCCACACTATTACAGTTTTGTTAGAGGATGTATTAGTTTAGATCTAATGTAATCACAGTTGTACATATAGACTGCCCATGTTTTCATTCACGTCCCAAATTCTGGTCCGCTTTGGTTTTAGATAACGTCCCAAATTCTGCATTTTCAATTCAGGCCAGTTTTGAGATATTCTGCTTAGCTGACAGCCGAGTTTCTAAGTCATGCATGCACAGTTTACCATAAACTGGACCGTTAATTCATTTAAGAGTAACCCTTAGTACATGAATCAAAGTTAATGTATTTTTACTCTCCCAGAAAACATTTAGGAACATGGTATACCAAAAAAAAAAAAGGACATCTCATTTGTATGTAATGTCCATCAATATATAGTGAGGCATAGGGGTTTATCAGAACTTCTGGATTTAAGAGACCAGTGCCCTTCAACAACTTCAAATAAATCCTATTGTATTGTATTAGTCAACATTTCCTTATCTATTCCTGATAGTTTATACTGTAGGTCAGGGTTTTCAACCTTTTTGAAACTGTACCCCTTCTATCTGGAGGTTTCAGCTCGAGTACCCCTTTACAATTTTCGCTCAACTGAACGGTACCTCAGTTACAATAAAATGGAGAATAATCTGATGAACCCCCCTCCCTATTTATTTAATAAATTTGGGTGACAAACTGCTGGTTTAGGACAGAACAACAAACAGTAGGCTTAATTCTTAAAACTTTTAACTACAAGTATTTGGATGCACAGAATTAAAAAGACAAGTATTGGGTTAGGAGCACATCTATTTTTTTGTAACTTTGACAGCCTTTTGTAAAAGTGAAGGCCTTTTGATACTTAGCATACACTGTAATGCCCAGCAAAGTTATACACTGATATTCTGATAGCACAGCAATTCAAATGAAGTTTGTAATTGGTTGTGTTCCTCAAATACACAATAAAAAGTGATATTTATAGGGTATACAGTTATACAGCGATACAGTGGTTTCGGACATCTAAGAACAGGTACTGCGAGCATCTGGATTCATACCCAGAGGTACTCTGTAGCCTCCTAGGACATTCACAGCTTGTTTGACACCCTCTTGTAGTTGCCCGTTTCTGCATATAAAGCAAAATGCTGTTTGTCAATCTCTCTTTTTTCTTATAAATCAGTCTTTGCAAAAATAATTCCAAAAACACTTGAATCAGTTAGGGACTACCAGTCTGACACTACAGGCCTTTAAATTGCATTACCAATTTGCAAGTTGCTAAGTGGTTGCGTTCCTCAAATTTGCACTGCAAAGAGATATTTTAAAGAATAGGGTATATAGTGCTTTTTTTTAGCCTCTGCTCACTTTTGGTGCAAAACTATGCCCCATACACTCAAGCTGATACTGTGATCACAAAACACTTGGAATGGACTTAAATTGGTGCTTCTGTTGCATAAATACACTACAAAATGTGCATTTCAGGTCTTATATATAATGGACATTTTGTATGTATTTTGCTATAGAAATCGCTCGATGGGGGGTCCTCCTGTCGTACCCCATGAGTCCACAAATCCTGGGCCAACAAACTCGCTAGTACTCTCTTTAGATGCACAACAGTCTTAGCTAAAGAAAATGGGTTCCTTCGAATTAAATGCGACCCACGACTGCCATTGGCGAGCCTTACCCGATGGTGTTTTTATAATGGGATTTGCCATAGGGAAGGGGGTGGTCTCTTATCGTACCCGTATCTCCACGACCCCTGGGCCAACGAACTCAGAAGGGCACTCTTTGCGTGCACAAGAGTCTTAGCTAAAGAACGACATCGGCCATGGGTTCATACACCACCCCACCACCAGATGGTGGGCGTTGCCCCAAAGGGGTTTTATAATGGGATTTCCCATAGACATTTTTCAGGGTGCTATACAGACGTGCTCAAATTTGTTGGTACCCTTACAGCTAATTGAAATAATGCTTCATTCCTCCTGAAAAGTGATGAAATTAAAAGCTATTTTATCATGTATACTTTCATGCCATTGGTATGTCATAGAATAAAGCAAAGAAGCTGTGAAAAGAGATGAATTATTGCTTATTCTACAAAGATATTCTAAAATGGCCTGGACACATTTGTTGGTACCCCTTAGAAAAGATAATAAATAATTGGATTATAGTGATATTTCAAACTAATTAGTTTCTTTAATTAGTATCACACATGTCTCCAATCTTGTAATCAGTCATTCAGCCTATTTAAATGGAGAAAAGTAGTCACTGTGCTGTTTGGTATCATTGTGTGCACCACACTGAACATGGACCAGAGAAAGCAAAGGAGAGAGAGTTGTCTGAGGAGATCAGAAAGAAAATAATAGACAAGCATGGTAAAGGTAAAGGCTACAAGACCATCTCCAAGCAGCTTGATGTTCCTGTGACAACAGTTGCAAATATTATTAAGTTTAAGGTCCATGGAACTGTAGCCAACCTCCTGGGCGGCGGCCGCAAGAGAAAAATCGACCCCAGAGTGAACAGAAGGATAGTGCGAATGGTGAAAAACTGCCAAAGATAACTGCCAAAGAGATACAAGTTGAACTCCAAGGTGAAGGTACGTCAGTTTCTGATCGCACCATCCGTCGCTTTTTGAGCGAAAGTGGGCTCCATGGAAGAAGACCCAGGAGGACTCCACTTTTGAAGAAAAACATAAAAAAAGCCAGACTGGAATTTGCTAAAATGCATATTGACAAGCCACAATCCTTCTGGGAGAATGTCCTTTGGACAGATGAGTCAAAACTGGAGCTTTTTGGCAAGTCACATCAGCTCTGTGTTCACAGATGAAAAAATGAAGCTTTCAAAGAAAAGAACACCATACCTACAGTGAAACATGGAGGAGGCTCGGTTATGTTTTGGGGCTGCTTTGCTGCGCCTGGCACAGGGTGCCTTGAATCTGTGCAGGGCACAATGAAATCTCAAGACTATCAAGGCATTCTGGAGCAAAACGTACTGCCCAGTGTCAGAAAGCTCTGTCTCAGTCGCAGGTCATGGGTCCTCCAACAGGATAATGACCCAAAACACACAGCTAAAAGCATCCAAGAATGGATAAGAACAAAAGATTGGACTATTCTGAAGTGGCCTTCTATGAGTCCTGATCTGAATCCTATCGAAGATCTATGGAAAGAGCTGAAACTTGCAGTCTGGAGAAGGCACCCATCAAACCTGAGACAGCTGGAGCAGTTTGCTCAGGAAGAGTGGGCCAAACTACCTGTTAACAGGTGCAGAAGTCTCATTGAGAGCTACAGAAAACGTTTGATTGCAGTGATTGCCTCTAAAGGTTGTGCAACAAAATATTAGTTAGTGGTCCCATCATTTTGTCCATGCCATTTTCATTTGTTTTCTTATTTACAATATTATGTTGAATAAAAAATCAAAAAGCAAAGTCTGATTTCTATTAAATATGGAATAAACAATGGTGGATGCCAATTACTTTTTGTCAGTTTCAAGTTATTTCAGAGAAAATTGTGCATTCTTCGTTTTTTTTGGAGGGGTACCAACAAATTTGAGCACGTCTGTATCTCGGGTTCGGGGTCCCGAGACTTGAAAATCGGTACGGAGGTCCACCTTGGGGCCTCTGTCGATCCCTCAAGACGTGTCCCCAGCTAGAAAAGGACACCAGTTTAGACTTTTTTTGCCAACCTGGAGCTCAAAAGCTATTGAAATGCAACCTTGACATGCCATCATGCTGAAAATATGTAAATTTGTTTGAAAATGTAGCATTTGAAAACGGGTGGCTCCTGTGAAAGAGGGGCCCAGACATGACCCTAGGAAGTTCAACCCGGTTTCTAGGCCCCGGGTCATGGAGATATGACCCGAAAAGGGTAGTTTTGGACATTTTAACAGGGCGTATCTCGGGTTCTGTGGGGGTTGAACTTGATTTCTTTTTGCGGCAGGGCCCCATGGGCCCCCGCACAAGGAGTCGCTATTTTCATGGGTCAGATGCCAGGATGGCTTGGCAAAGTGAATTTTTTCGTCATGACATGAGTTTTTGGGGGTGGTTTTCAACCCTGCCATGAACATAAGAACATAAGAACATAAGAAAGTTTACAAACGAGAGGAGGCCATTCAGCCCATCTTGCTCGTTTGGTTGTTAATAACAGCTTATTGATCCCAGAATCTCATCAAGCAGCTTCTTGAAGGATCCCAGGGTGTCAGCTTCAACAACATTACTGGGGAGTTGGTTCCAGACCCTCACAATTCTCTGTGTAAAAAAGTGCCTCCTATTTTCTGTTCTGAATGCCCTTTATCTAATCTCCATTTATGACCCCTGGTCCTTTTTCTTTTTTTCAAGTCAAAGAAGTCCCCGGGTTGACATTGTCTATACCTTTTAGGATTTTGAATGTTTGAATCAGATCGCAGCGTAGTCTTCTTTGTTCAAGACTGAATAGATTCAATTCTTTTAGCCTGTCTGCATCGACATGCCTTTTAAACCCCGGATAATTCTGGTTGCTCTTCTTTGCACTCTTTCTAGAGCAGCAATATCCTTTTTTGTAACGGTGACCAGAACTGAACACAATATTCTAGGTGAGGTCTTACTAATGCATTGTAGAGTTTTAACATTACTTCCTTGATTTAAATTCAACACTTCTCACGATATATCCAAGCATCTTGTTAGCCTTTTTATAGCTTCCCACATTGTCTAGATGAAGACATTTCTGAGTCAACATAAACTCCTAGGTCTTTTTCATAGTTCCTTCTTCAATTTCACTATCTCCCATATGATATTTATAATGAACATTTTTATTGCCCGCATGCAATACTTTACACTTTCTCTATTAAATTTCATTTGCCATGTGTCTGCCCAATTTTGAATGCGGTCTAGATCATTTTGAATGACCTTTGCTGCTTCAACAGTGTCTGCCACTCCTCCTATTTTTGTGTCGTCTGCAAATTTAACGAGTTTGCTTACTATATCAGAGTCTAAATCATTAATGTAGATTAGGAATAGCAGAGGACCTAATACTGATCCCTGTGGTACACCACTGGTTACCTCACTCCATTTCGAGGTTTCTCCTCTAATCAGTACTTTCTGTTTTCTACCTGTTAACCACTCCCTAATCCATGTGCATGCATTTCCTTGAATCCCTACTGCGTTCAGTTTGAGAATTAATCTTTTATGCGGGACTTTGTCAAAAGCTTTCTGGAAATCTAAATAGACCATGTCGTATGCTTTGCAGTTGTCCATTTTCAATGTTGCATCCTCAAAAAAGTCAAGTAGGTTAGTTAGACATGATCTCCTTTCCTAAAACCATGCTGGCTGTCACCCAGGATATTGTTACCATATAGGTAATTTTCCATTTTGGATCTTATTATAGTTTCCATAAGTTTACATATAATAGAAGTCAGGCTTATTGGTCTGTAGTTACCTGGTTCAGTTTTGTCTCCTTTTTGTGGATCGGTATTACGTTTGCTATTTTCCAGTCTGTCGGTACAACCCCTGTGTCAAGAGACTGTTGCATGATCTTGGTTAGCGGCTTGTAAATAACTTCTTTCATTTCTTTGAGTACTATTGGGAGGATCTCATCCGGCCCAGGGATTTGTTTATTTTAAGAGCTCCTAGTCCCTTTAACACTTCTGCCTCTGTTATGCTAAAGTTATTTAAAACTGGATAGGAACAGGTCGACATGTGGGGCATGTTGTCCGTGTCCTCCTTTGTAAAAATCTGTGAAAAGTAATCATTTAATATATTTGCTATTTTTTTTTCTTCATCTATGATTTTGCCATTTGTGTCTCTTAGACATTTAACCTCCTCTTTGAATGTTCTCTTGCTGTTATAATATTGGAAAACATTTTGGAATTGGTTTTAGCCCCTTAGCAATATTGATTTCTATCTCTCTTGGCCTTTCTAACTTCCTTTTTGACTTGTGTTTGCAGTTCCAAGTACTCTTTCTGTGTGCTTTGTTTTGGTCCCTTTTAACGCTCTGTAAAGTGCCTTTTTTTTTGAATATTTTTTTAATTGATCTATTAAACCATTTTGCCATTTTGTTTTAGATTTAGATTTGTCTACTTTTGGGATGTAATTGTTTTGTGCCTCTAGTACTACATTTTTAAAAGACAGCCACCCTTTTTCTGTGGATGTTTTCTCTATTTTACTCCAATCTACTTCTGTTAGTCTCTGTTTCATACCTTCATAGTTTGCTTTTCTAAAATTGTAAACCTTAGCTTTAGTCATTACTTTTGGGGTTTTAAAAATATTTCAAATGAGACCATGTTGTGGTCTGAGTTTGCCAATGGCTCTCTGACCTCTGTTTTAGTTATTCTGTCTTCATTATTTGAAAAGACTAAATCAAGGCATGCCTCCCCTCTAGTCGGTGCCTTGACAAATTGCGTTAGGAAGCAGTCATTTGTCATTTCCACCATTTCAATTTCGTCCGTCATTGCCCCCATCGGGTTTCCCATTTATACAGGGGAAGTTGAAATCCCCATTAGTATGGCTTCTCCTTTCTACACGCATTTCTAATGTCATTGTACAACAGATTATTTTGCTCAGCGTCTGAATTTGGCGGTCTATAGCATGCTCTATTATTATGCCCTTTGAATTTGTGTCCATTATTCTGACCCATATTGATTCTGCATTGTTTTGTCCTGATTTAACACCTGGGCTTCAAGGCTATTTCTTATGTATAGCGCTACCCTCCGCCTCTTCTGTCCTGCCTGTCTTTCCTATACAGTGTGTACCCACTGATATTATATTCGTCTCCATCACTCTCAGACAACCAAGTTTCTGTAACACCTATCACATCGTAGTTACTTGTTAGTGCAATAGCTTCAAGTTCTAACATTTTGTTTCTGAGACTTCTAGCATTAAGATAAATACATTTAATAGTGGTCTTACCTGAGTTGTTGCCCTTGTTTTGATGTAGTCTCCCTTCTGTTTTTTGTTTTCCCCCCTTCCTTTCTAGTTTAAATGTTCTGTACCGCCTGAAGGATCCTTTCTCCAGTAGATTGGTTCCCTTTCTGTTTAAGTGCAGTCCGTCCCACCTGTATAGATAGTCCTTGTTGTAGAAAGTGCTCCAATGTTCAAGAAAGGTGAAGCCTTCCTGTGTGCACCATGATTTCAGCCATGCATTTTGATTTTGTATTTCCAGCTGTCCATATGGTCCTTTGCAAGGCGCCGGCAGTATCCAGAAAATACCACAGTTTTGGTCTTGTCTTTTAATTTCCTTCCTAGCTCTCTGAATTTGTTCTGCAGGGATCTTGGCCTGTCTCTTCCAATGTTGTTTGTACCAATGTGGACGACTACTACGGGTCATCTCCAGTTCGTTCTAGGAGCCTGTCCACGTTCTCAGTGATGTGTGCTTGACAGAGGCTCCTGGAAGGCAGCACACTGTTGTAGTAAGGGTCCAAACTGCGAACTGAACTTGCTGTGTTTCTCAGTATGGAGTCCCCAACAATCATGACCTCCCTTCTTTTTGCTGGCTGGTCAGCACTGTTTATAGGGTCCTGGGTGTTGTTTCTTTCATTCTCTTGATGTTGGTTTTGGTCATCTAAATGTTGAAGTGGCTCAAATGTGTTGGCTGTCTGAACGCCCTGAAAATATTTTTTGCAAAGAATTGCTACGAAACTGGGCATGTTACATTCAGGCTGGTCTAGAACCCTTCGAACGGTGGTTGTAGGTGCTCTGGTTCGAGAGATATGACTGAAAATGTGTTTTTTAACACTGCCATAGACATGAATGGGGCTGAATACCCGATAATATATTTTGCAAAGAATTGCTACGGTGGGTGTATGCGTGCAGGGGTTGCATGGTGGTGTGTGCGTGCAGGGGTTGCATGGTGGTGTGTGCATGTAGGGGTTGCATGGTAGTGTGTGCATGTAGGGGTTGCATGGTGGTGTGCATGTAGGGGTTGCATATTGGTGTGTGCATGTAGGGGTTGCATGGTGGTGTGTGCATGTAGGGGTTGCATGGTGGTGTGTGCGTGCAGGGGTTGCATGGTGGTGTGTGCGTGCAGGGGTCACATGGTGGGTGTATACATGTAGGGGTTGCATGGTGGTGTGTGTGTGCAGGGGTCTTATGGTGGTGTGCGTGTTCAGGGGTGTTATGGTGGTGTGTGCGTGCAGGGGTTGCATGGTGGGTGTATGCGTGCAGGGGTTGCATGGTGGTGTTTGCGTGCAGGGGTCACATGGTGGGTGTATACATGTAGGGGAAAAGACTGGGAAGGGTAGGGTAAAAGAAAAATTACTACAATCATTTATTTTCACTTTCGACTCCCAGTCTCCTTTCCCTCACTTTATGATTTTATTTTGTGATCATTTAATTATTGTCAAAATAAACAGCCTTCATCTACCCACAGTTGCAGTCTCATTTCTGTCCAAAAAGAACCTGAAACAGGTTGGGCAGCAGTGTGGAGTAGTGGTTAGGGCTCTGGACTCTTGATCAGAGGGTCGTGGGTTCAATCCCAGGTTGGGGACACTGCTGATGTACCCTTGAGCAACATGCTTTACCTAGATTGCTCCAGTAAAAACCCAATTGTATAAATGGGTAATTGTATGTAAAATAATAATGTGATATCTGTATAATGTGATATCTTGTAACAATTGTAAGTCGCCCTGGATAAGGGCGTCTGCTAAGAAATAAATAATAATAATAAAAAACACTACAATATATTGATGGACGTTACATAAGAAAATGAGATGCCCTTTTTCGGGAATACCATGTTCCTTCCCAAAAATGTGTTTTAATATTAGCCTTTAATAAAGGAAAACGACTGCTTTAATTAATTTTCATGTATCTATTTCAGTGCAATGTTTCTTCACGTAATAAGAAATATGTTTTTTTTAACATTTACATTTTATTTCTGTTTTTTCATTAAAAAAAAAGATTTCTGGGGAGAGTAAAAAATACATTAACTTTGATTCATGTACTAAGGGTTACTCTCAAATGAATTCACGATCCAGTTTATGGTAAACTGTGCATGGATGACTTAGAAACTCGCTGTCAGCTGAGTACCCAAAACTGGGCTGCATTCAAAAATTTGGGAAAAAAAAAAGGCGGCCCAGAATTTGGGACATTATCTGAAAACATTATCAAAAGCAAAGCCCAGAATTTGCGACGTAAATGAAAACAGGGCAGTCTATATGTAAAACTGTGATTACATTAGAGATAAACTAATGTATCCTGTAACAAAACTGCAATAGTGTATACATTTTATATTAAAATATATCGCAAAAACGATTATAGATATATGCTACTTGAAAGAAAAAAGTACACCACTACAGAAAGCCAATTCTTACATTCGTGCATAACATGATAACACCGTGTAACAATTTTTTTTTTTTTTTTTTTGTTCCTGGGTAGTAAGTGTTATTTCCTAATTGCTTATGCCTCAAAAGTATAGAAAATGGCTATTATTCCCCACAAACTTTGCTTTTGTGACCAGGACAGTGATATTTTGAAATTTACCTATTTTCCAGAACATTCCAGATAGATTCAGTGCTGAGTAAACTTGGAGTAACTTCTAGAACTTTCTAGAACTTTCCAGTAATATAAATAGTAGTATAAATACAGGGCCTTAAGCCCACCAGTTCAGTTTAGTTCCAGCTGCCTAAGTGGATACATATCTGCATTTTCTGAGATGGCATCAAGAGGCTGCAAGCATCCGCAGACGATTTTGCTATGTCTGCGGCCAATTTATCAAGACAAGAACGAAAAAAAAGTACTCCGTGGAAGCATCTGCTAAGATGTGTGAGGCCTACAAGGCATATTTCGGCATGCCTGTCGGGAACAAGACAAACCCTGGGCACCTCATTTCACCTACGAGCACTGCAAAAAAACTCTGGAAGGTAAGATGGACAATTGTTGCTCGAATTTTATGTTATAAAATTTGTTAAAATTTTTAAAATTGTAAAAGTTTTAATTTTAAAATGTTTTACAATTTTCCGTGTTATTGAAAAAATATATCATATATGAAAAATGTTGAGAATCTCTTACACATTAGTCATGGGTGAAATAAATGTATTTTTGTAGGATGGTACAGAGGGGAAAAGAGAGCCATGAAGTTCGCTATCCCAAGAATTTGGCGGGAACCCACTGACCACTCAAGCAACTGCTACTTCTGCATGGTGGACCCTTCCAAACGTCGGACTGGCAAGAATGCACCTGCTATCACGTATCCGGACCTTCCTTCATCCATCGCCCCGGTGCCACACTGCCATGAGCTCCCCATACCCACTCCTCCGGAGAGAGAGCAGCCGTCTTTAGAAGAGAGCAGCAAGTCAGAGAGCGAGGAAGACGTTGTAGATCCAGATGACAATTTCAGAGGTGGAGCTGAGGAGAGAAACCCATACTACCGTGTCACAAAGACGGCCGGAGTGGGTGGCGTCAGACCAGAAGCAGGAAATAAACAGACAGAGAGGTGTGGTTTGGTGGAGCTGAGCGAATGGTTTCACTCAGCATTTAATAAACAGCACAGAAAATAAAAGGTTTTAAACACAACACAAAACAGGACACGGCACTTCACGCCAAAATAAATAGACAAACAAAACGAACTACACAGACAAACGGTGCATGGAGACAAACAAACACGGTGAGTAAAATAAATGGTTATTTTAGTTTAATTTACTTTCCTACTTTCTTCCTTCTCCTCACCCGTTCTCCACTCTCGAACACCCAACCCCGAGTGCAAGAAATGTGCATCTATATATACTGTTGTGCTGGGATTCAATTACTAATTAATTATTCACTTGAATCCCAGCACGTGAATTAATTCTGTGCAACCCCGTGCTCACATATTACATTTAACCAGCACGTGAAGTGATTTGTGCCCTCCTCGTGCCTAAATATAAATCTACATTTTTAAATACACGTGAAACACAGACCCGTTTATATCCCGTGTACCAATGACTATACACCAACATTAACACACGCAACATACAACCCATAACACACAAAAATACACACAGGGGCGGGCACTTGTCACATATACCCCCCCTGTGCAAAGCACACATGGCCTCAATGGCCACCTCCCCCTTAAACATCCAGCAGTCCAGAACAAAGTCTCGGGCTGGGAAGGGGCTTCAGTGGGCCCATGGCTGGCCATGCTGTCAGCACCCCTGCCGGTAGTGGCACGGCTGACAGCCTGCTGGTCCACGCCTGCAGCGAAATTGCTGCGGGGGATGCTGGTCTCCTGACCTCTCCCCCTTTCTTCGTAGCCGGTAGCTCCCCTTGGTTGGGCTCCGACCACAGTACTTCCGGCAGCGCAAGTGCTGCAGTGGGAGCAGGTCTCCGGACCTCCCCACGATCTCCGGCAGCGAAACTGCTGCAGTGGGAGCAGGTCTCGGACCTCCCCACGATCTCCGGCAGCGAAACTGCTGCAGTGGGAGCAGGTCTCCGGACCTCCCCACGATCTCCGCAGCAAAAACTGCTGCAGTGGGAGCAGGCCTCCTGACCTCCCCACCTTCTTCGTGGCCGGCAGCTCCCTTGGTGGGGTTCCGGCCACAGTACTTCCTGCTGCGATGCGGAGCAACTGGCAGCCCCAGGCGTGCGGAGCGGCTGGCAACCCCAGGCGTGCGGAGCGACTGGCAACCCCAGGCGATGCGGGCGGCTGGCAACCCCAGGCGACGCGGGCGGCTGGCAACCCCAGGCGATGCGGAGCGGCTGGCAACCCCAGGCGATGCGGAGCGGCTGGCAACCCCAGGCGATGCGGGCTGACCCCAGGCAGACAGGCATCCTTGGGCGGCGTGGCAAGCATCCTTGGGCGGCGTGGCAGGCATCCTTGGGCGGCGAGGCAGGCATCCTTGGGCGGCGGGCAGGGAGTCAGGACAAGCTGGGGTGCGGGTGTTGGCCCTCTTCTCGACCTCTGCGGCCGGGCGGTTCTTCCCTGTGCTTCCCTCAGCAGCCTATGCAAGGGCTGCTGAGGACCGCCAGCATCTAATCCTGATTCTTCTGGTGAAGGGAGAGGCAGCTCCTGCTCCTCTCCCCCTGATGGTGATGGAGGCAGAGGCAGCTCCCGCTCCTCTCCTTGTGATGGTGGGGAAAGTGATACCAGCCGGCATTCATCCTCTGCTGGTGGGGGAAGTGATACCAGCAGGTATTCATCCTCTGCTGGTGGAAAGGGACCCAGCAGGTATTCACCCTCTGCTGGTGGACGGGGACCCAGCAGGCATTCACCCTCTGCTGGTGGATGGGGACCCAGCAGGCATTCACCCTCTGCTGGTGGACGGGGACCCAGCAGGCATTCACCCTCTGCTGGTGGACGGGGACCCAGCAGGCATTCACCCTCTGCTGGTGGACATGGCGGAGGCAGAGGCAGCTCCTGCTGCTCTGCTCCTGCCGGTGGAGGTGGCGGAAGCAGAGGCAGCTCCTGCTGCTCTGCTCCTGCCGGTGAAGGTGGCGGAGGCAGAGGCAGCTCCTGCTGCTCTGCTCCTGCCAGTGAAGGTGGGAGCAGCGTGTAGTCTCCTGGCGAAGGTGGGAGCAGCGTGTAGTCTCCTGGCGATGGAGGTGGGAGCAGCGTGTAGTCTCCCCTTTTTTCAGGGGACTGGTGCTGGCCTCTTTCAGGGGACTGGTGCGGCTCTGCCCCTTTTCAGGGGACTGGTGCTGCTCTGCCTCTCTTGCAGGGGACTGGTGCGCGGCTCTGCCCCTATTGCAGGGGACTGGTGCGGCTCTGCCTCGGAAGGGGAAACCAGCAGGCATTCTTCCTCTGCTGGTTGTGCTGGGGAAACCAGCAGGCATTCTTCCTCTGCTGGTTGTGCTGGGGAAACCAGCAGGCATTCTTCCTCTGCTGGTTGTGCTGGGGAAACCAGCAGGCATTCTTGCTCTGCTGGTGAAGGTGGGAACAGCTGCCTCTCAGGCTTGGATTCCCATGGTCCCCCGCCTGGGCGCTGGATGCTCGCGGTCCCCCGCCTGGGCGCTTAGTTCCTCCTCTTCATACTGGGTGGGGCATATGGCTAACGTGTGCCCATAAGCCCCACAGCCAGGGCATAACTCTGCCGGGAGGTTCTTTAAAAAAACCTCCCAGCCATCATCCCCGACCTCCTCCTTTTTGGGCTGTGGACGCGCCGACTCCTCCCTTTTGGGCTGTGGACGTTCGGGCTCCCCCCACTCAGGCGTAGGACGTTCGGGCTCCTCCCGCTTGGGCTGTGGACGCTCAGGCTCCTCCCGCTTGGGCTGTGGGCGCTCAGGCTCCTCCCGCTTGGGCTGTGGACGCTCAGGCTCCTCCCGCTTGGGCTGTGGACGCTCAGGCTCCTCCCGCTTGGGCTGTGGACGCTCAGGCTCCTCCCGCTTGGGCTGTGGACGCTCAGGCTCCTCCCACTCAGGTACTGGAGAGGGCAGCGACTGCTCCTCTCCTCTTGCTCACTGGAAGGCATCCCTCCCATGTCTGCAGCTAGGTACCCCAGCACCACCATGGTGAGGTCACGAACTGATGCCGGGTTGTGTTGTTACTCCCAGTCCTCCCATCGTTCCCCATCTCGCATCCGCAGTGTGTTAATAACCCAGGGGAGGTCACTGGCGAAGTTCCCCTCGGGGTGCACCAGCCAGTCCCATATTTCCCGGGACGGTGGGGAACCCGGTGGCAGTGGGGGTAGAGGGGTGGCTACTGCCCCGTTGTGGCTGTCCTCCTCCCAGCCCGGCATGCAGGATGAGGGCTGCAGCTGTTGTTGTTGCTGCTGCTGCTTCTGCTGCTTCCTGCAGCTCTTTCTTCCCATCCTCGCTTTACTATTTTTTTTTTTTTTTTGTAATCCAAAAAATGCGGTTCCTGCTCTGGCCTGAGTCCTGGAGGCGCTGTAGATCCCACGCAGGACACCACGTGTCACAAAGACGGCCGGAGTGGGTGGCGTCAGACCAGAAGCAGGAAATAAACAGACAGAGAGGTGTGGTTTGGTGGAGCTGAGCGAATGGTTTCGCTCAGCATTTAATAAACAGCACAGAAAATAAAAGGTTTTAAACACAACACAAAACAGGACACGGCACTTCACGCCAAAATAAATAGACAAACAAAACGGACTACACAGACAAACGGTGCACGGAGACAAACAAACACGGTGAGTAAAATAAATGGTTATTTTAGTTTAATTTACTTTCCTACTTTCTTCCTTCTCCTCACCCGTTCTCCACTCTCGAACACCCAACCCCGAGTGCAAGAAATGTGCATCTATATATACTGTTGTGCTGGGATTCAATTACTAATTAATTATTCACTTGAATCCCAGCACGTGAATTAATTCTGTGCAACCCCGTGCTCACATATTACATTTAACCAGCACGTGAAGTGATTTGTGCCCTCCTCGTGCCTAAATATAAATCTACATTTTTAAATACACGTGAAACACAGACCCGTTTATATCCCGTGTACCAATGACTATACACCAACATTAACACACGCAACATACAACCCATGACACACAAAATACACACAGGGGCGGGCACTTCGTCACATACCCCAACCAAAATGACCTCAACGACTTGATTAGAGATCTTGGTCTCACCAAGTCCAATGCCGAGCTTTTGACGTCTAGGCTCAAGCAGTGGAACTTGTTGGATGAAAGTGTGCAAGTCGCAGATCAGAGGAAGCGTCACCAACCTTTTTCCAGCTTCTTCACCCGTCAAGATGGGCTCTGCTTCTGCCACAATGTGACCAGTCTGTTCGAGGCAATCGGAATCGCCTGTAACCAGAATGAGTGGCGCCTCTTCATTGACAGCTCATCCAGGAGCCTCAAAGCCGTGCTGCTCCATAATGGTAACAAGTACCCGTCTCTTCCCCTGGCTCACTCGGTGCACCTCAAAGAGGATTACAACAGCATCAAGACCTTGCTGGATGCCTTATGATGAGTACGGCTGGGAGGTCATAGGAGACTTCAAAATGGTGGCATTCCTGATGGGTCTCCAAGGCGGTTTTACCAAGTTTCCCTGCTATCTTTGCCTTTGGGACAGCAGGGACACCAAGGCGCACTACCACAGGCGGGACTGGCCACAGCGGACCGAGTTCTCTGTGGGGAGGAACAACGTCAAGTGGGAGCCACTGGTGGACCACCGGAAGGTGCTGATGCCACCACTGCACATCAAATTGGGCCTTATGAAACAATTTGTCAGAGCTCTAGATAAGGAGTCAGCAGCCTTCAAGTACCTTCAAGACTTCTTCCCTAAGCTGTCTGAGGCAAAGGTCAAAGCCGGTGTCTTTGTCGGACCACAGATAAAGAAGATCCTGGAGTGCAATGAATTCCCAAGAAGCTCACTAGTAAGGAGAAAGCTGCTTGGAACAGCTTTGTCGCAGTGGTTCGGGGCTTCCTGGGCAATCACAAGGCCAAAAACTATGTGGAGCTGGTTGAGACTCTGGTGAAGAACTACAGCACAATGGGCTGTAGGATGTCCCTCAAAGTCCATATCCTTGATGCTCATCTTGATAAATTCAAGGAGAACATGGGAGCGTACTCGGAGGAGCAAGGCGAGCGCTTCCACCAGGATATACTGGACTTTGAACGCCGCTACCAAGGACAGTATAACGAGAACATGATGGGAGACTACATTTGGGGGCTGATTCGTGAAAGTGATTTACAGTATAATCGTAAATCTCAAAAAAACTACTCACTTCTAAATCTTTTGTAGTCATTTTTGTATTACTTTAGTATAAATACATGTTAATTTGGATTCATATGTTGTTTTTTTCTGACTTTATGTGAACGAAAAGACACAAATTCGCCCGTTTTCTCACTGGAAATAGGTAAATTTCAAAATATCACTGTCCTGGTCACAAAAGCAAAGTTTGTGGGGAATAATAGCCATTTTCTATACTTTTGAGGCATAAGCAATTAGGAAATAACACTTACTACCCAGGAACGTGTTACATAGTGTAATTCATATAAAGTAATTACCCACAGTTTGTTATATCAGTACAGCGTATACCACATTATATTTTAATGGTAAGGTTGTGGAAAGCAGATCACTCTCTCTCTCTGATCACAATGTTAAAAATGCCTGCAAGCTTTTCCACTCGTGTGACGACATATTCATGTGACAGACATGGACCAATCAAAACCCGAGACTGTTATGCGGTTCCATCCCATAAACCTGGCCTGTGTCATACCTCTATGAAACTGCGCCCATGCCTACGCCATTTTGGATCTGTTTGTGACAACGGCGCTCAACTTGAATTAACCTGATATACTTCTAAAACATTATCAGGGGTAACGCGTTAGGGTTTGAACATCTCGCTCTGAAGAAGACGGGAAATAGTAATACCGGTACCAAACACAGAGTATATATCTGCGAAAAACTCGCTGAGTCCCTGATGATAAATGGGACTATACCAACTCCGGCATGGGGAGGGTGTTACCTGAATTAAAATTGTATTCATTGGAAAAACTAGAGCTACAAACAGTTAGTTTACGGTGTTGCAATTGAAAATAATGTTCATTTTTAATTAACAGATCTACAGTATAACAATTCCCTTTGCGGTTCATATTAGATGAATTGCCAAACAGCACTGAACAGTTTGTATTTTGTGATTGGTATATTCCTCGTTCTGTGGAAGACAGACCCGTTCAGACACTGAGGGAGATGAGAGAGGAGGTAAGCGAGCCTGCATTGAGTTGTAAAATATGTTTTAAAGGGCCGGGTTGTTGTGGGTAGGAGCGCATTGTTTTTATGTGTGTGTTGTATTTGTGAAGCGGCGTGGCTGTGCCAGCGCGTTTGTCTTTATTCACATCCCCCAGTTACAGTCTCCGTGCCGCGGGCCCAGTTGTGACAAATAGGTTGTTTTGAAAGCATCTATCTGGTAAATGTTGTCTGGCGGTGTAGCTATTTTTTGTCGTGCATGTTTTTTCTCTATTCTTGAGACAGCGTGGAAGTTAGAGCTTAGCAATCGGGGATCGTGAATTTTTAAAAATGAGGTAAAATATGTTTATTATTAAATAATTATTATTTTACTGACTGGAGGGTGCGTTCAAGTGTACCGTAATGATTGTAACAGGAGCGCTTTCAAAAACGTCAATACTGAGCATATTGCATTGTTTCACACTTACCTGAACACGCATGGGAAACTGGCTTTTTAATGTGTTTGAAATCACTTTTAAACATACTTTCAATGAAGTGTAGCTTTGTTTCCTTCACTAGTTTTAATCTGCTGGTATCATTTAAAACACTGAGGGAGACCTCAGTTCCAAACTCGTGCTGTGGAATGTCACACAGTGTTTTTAATATGGCTAAGTGAAAGAAACTCGTTTTTATAGTAAACACATATTTTTATTTTGATACAGGCAGGGCATGAAGTTCAGGTCATGAAGGGCAATGCAATGTTACCTTCGTTGGGCGTGAAGATTCAGGGGCACCAAGGCAGTTCTAGGGAGCAGAAAGACAAAACATAAATCCAACCCAAGGGCACCAAGGCGATTTCATACTCACTCATAAAACAACAAAAAATAAACAGATAGCCTATTATGTTGAAATGTTAATTTAAACAAGCACAAATCAATGTTTTCTGAGTGACTCATACCCTAATTGTTACAAAAATAAAAGGTAACTTTCCCATTGTAAAAATAAAATGGCATAAAAATCCAATTTAAAAAACAAACTTTCCTAATGAAAAAATACAACGGGTACCTTGGTAAGAAAGTGAATACTCCGGGTCTTTTTACTAAACTCACTCCCACACCACTGACTAATATGTAGCGTCCCTCGAGCGAGGACCAGACAAGGGTGCTTCACTATAGGGATATACTAAAATCCTGTAGCCAGACTACGCCACTGAAGGCACTGCGCCTTCAGAGATTAGTTTTAGATTTAACAAATTACTTAAAACACAGGTTAGTCTTTATAGGGCAGAAATCTATACTGAGCAGGAACAAAGAGAGACCACCACAATGTAAAATATAACAGTTTATACATGCAAAATCCAATACAGAAACATTACAAATAGCAGCAACAAGATGGTTAAAGGCAAATACAATACAGATAGGAAGCAACTGGCAACAGGGAGGCAGTTTATACATGCAAAATCCCATACAGAAACGTTACAAATAGACTAGTAGCACAATATTGTTAGTTTCTAACCCTGGCAAGAGTGAGGCAGTTTATACATGCAAAATCCAACACAGAAAAGTTACAGATAGCAGCAACAAGGGAGTTGAAGACAAGTGCAATACAGGTTGATAACAATTAGCAGCAGTGAGGTAGCTTGTATATGCAGGATCCAATACAGAAGAGTTACAAATAGTAACAACAAGGTAGTTAAGTATAAAATTAAACACCAGCCAATGACCACTAGCAGCAAAAAGGTCATTCTAAACAAAATTCAATGCTAATAAGTATCACCAGGCAAACAACTCATTGGACCAGAATAGTGGTGGCAACACCAGTGATTATTAACTACCAAACAATGTGTGCTGTGTGAAACAAATAAATATCACACTGCAAAGACTCAAACAAATCCTATTAGTACTTATAATAACAATAACACCCGTAGTAATAATAATAATAATGGGGATTCACACCAAAGAGAAGAAAAGAATGAATGAACCGCGCTACAACAGTCACCAGTACTATTCTTGTTCAATGAGAGTAGGCATTAGCATGGTAATCTATAGTTGACACTGTGTTGCGCAAATATATGGTAACACAATATTTTATTACATAACTCAATACCCGCCCCCCCCCCCAGTCATAGCCTAACACCAAAGCGTGCGCGCTTTCTCCCCAAGAGCAGCGCATAAGACTTCCAGGAGACTGACACACACACACACCCAGACTCAAGACAAAAAGAAAAAGTTACAAGCTTAACTTCACCCACAGTCTCCCAACTAACACATCAGCGGATTAGTTGTTTACAGACTCCCATAGAGAGTGCCAGATATCAAAGTCTGTAGTGGTTCATACAACCACGGGCTGTTTAACAGCCAGGTACAGTATTTTAAATACACAGCGATTCGGACCGACAGCAAACTCATAAACGATTATACCACCTCCATCAATGGGGTAAAACCAGTATAGGTGTGTGTTTGTCCAGGTCTCCCGCAGCCTTCATTGTCTGTCTGTCTGTCTGCCTGCCTGCCTGCCTGTCTGTCTGCTCTGCTTGTTTACCCTCGTTTCCGTTCTTATTTTAAAGGCTAGTTAATTTTCGCACACACCCCTTTCTTTTTGCTAACATTCCACACGCGTGCAGAACGGCACTTGATAGGAGCCTACAAATACATAGATTAGACTAGAGACTTAGATACAGCCTTAGTGATACAACAGCACTATAAGAAATGTCAGTGAAGGGAAAGTTAAAGATAGATTTTCAGGCAAACTGGCTGAAGATTTACCCATGGCTGGAGTTTAATAATGATAGTGGTCAAATGGGTTGTTCGGTCTACAGTGTAGTTTGCTAACCGCTGTTACAAACAGCGCGGCTTTGAAAAAAGAAACTCGAAATAAACTTGGTCAGACAATGGAGAGTGCTCTGCATCACAATGATGAACAGCTGGAGGTACACAATGTTACATGTTTACATTTGAGAGGCTTTATATAGCTTCACAGTTCTGGAAATTTACAGTTGCAAAGGATTTTCAGTTTTGTTATGGTGCATTGCAGGACACTCGATTCAGGGGGAGAAAAGCTGTGCTGTTTTTAAGCATACACATTCTAACCCCTTCCGTAAAAGCACACGTTTTACTAGTTAAAAAACAGAACTACGTAAGGTAGTGAAAATGTATTACACACCAATAAACAAAAACAGAAATCGATGCACTTCTCAAGATTGCATTTCGTTCACTATTATGTTATCTCTCCTATGCTTTTCATAACACGGAGCTGCTGCTTGAACCATGGCATAGCTACTGGCTCGGTTTATTTATTTTTTGGTGTAAGAATTTGAGCAAAACTAATAATTATCTTCCTGTTGTGTGTTCATTTTTAGTAACACCGAATTACAAAACAGCAACGGACTGTGGCAAAGTGTCCCCCCTGTGTATGTTATATGTTACGTGTTGTGTGTAAATGTTGGTGTATAAGCATTGGTACACGGGATATAAGCGGGTCTGTGTTTCACGTGTGTGTAAATTGTATATTTGTATTTAGGCACGGGGATGGCACATCACATCACGTGCAAGTAAAAAGTAATATGTGAGCACGGGGAATTGCACTTTAATTAATTCACGTGCAGTTGTACCGAGATTCCAATTGAATGATTGACTAGCAATCGAATCTCGGTACAACTGCATAAAAGCTGCATGTTTTCACTCACTGGGGTTGGTGTTCGGTGAGTGGAGAACGGGAGAGGGAGGAGAAAAGAAAACAAAGCAAAGTAAAGTAATTAGTGTTTTCACTCACCGTGTTTGTCCGTTTGTCTGTTCACTGTTTAGTCTGTTTTGTTTGTCTCTTTATTTTGGCGATAGTGCCGTGTCCTGTTTTTTGTTACAACCGTTTATTTTCTGTATGTTTATTCATTAAATGCTGAGCGCAATCACGCAGCTTCACCAAACCCCAAATCTCTGTCTGTTTATTTCCTGCATCTGGTCTGACGCCACCCACTCCGGCCGTCTTTGTGACACGTGGTGTCAGAACCGGGACGACAGCGCCTCCAGGGCTCAGGCCAGAGCGGGAACCGCAGTTTTTTTGGGGAAAAAAAAATATATAAAAAAAACAAAAGGAAAAGAAATGGGGAGAAGAGGCTGGAGGAGCACAGGAGGGCAAAGGGAGAAAGGCGGAAGCAGGGCTGTGGTGTTTCGACTGTGGCCAAACTAGCCACACCACCATACCCTGCTCCGTCCACAGGACCCTTCAGGCAATGGCCCAAAGACTGGGATGGGGGGAGTGGTGCCCTGGCTGTGGGGCATATGGGCACATGGTGGCCCTATGCCCCATGCAGGATGAAGAAGAGGAGCCCTTGTTGCCACGTCCTATGCCTGAAGGGGAGGAGCCTGAGCGTCCACAGCCCAAGTGGGAGGAGCCTGAGCGTCCACAGCCCAAGCGGGAGGAGCCTGAGTGTCCACAGCCCAAGCGGGAGGAGCCCGAACGTCCCACGCCTGAGTGGGAGGAGCCCAACGTCCCACGCCTGAGTGGGGGAGCCCGAACGTCCACAGCCCAAGAGGGGGGAGTCGGTGCGTCCACAGCCCAAAAGGGAGGAGTCGGTGCGTCCACAGCTCAAAAGGGAGGAGTCGGTGCGTCCACAGCCCAAAAGGGAGGAGTCGGTGCGCCCACAGCCCAAGAGAGGGAAGTCGGGCTTCCACAGCTCCAGGACCCAAGCTGCCAGCAGAGGGAGAATGCCTGCTGGTTTCCCCGCCAAAGGCGGAGCCGCACCAGTTCCTGCAAGAGAGGCAGAGCAGCACCAGTCCCTGGAAAAGGGGAGACTACACGCTGCTCCCACCTCCATCGGCAGGAGACTACATGCTGCTCCCACCTTCACCAGCAGGAGCAGAGCAGCCGGAGCTGCCTCTGCCTCCGCCACCTCCACCGGGCGGAACAGAGCAGCAGGAGCTGCCTCTGCCTCCGCCACCTCCACCGACGGAGCAGAGCAGCAGGAGCTGCCTCTGCCTCCGCCACCTCCACACCTTCCACCACTAGGAGCAGAGCAGCAGGAGCTGCCTCTGCCTCCGCCACCTTCACCGGCAGGAGCAGAGCAGCAGGAGCTGCCTCTGCCTCCGCCACCTCCACCGCAGAGCAGCAGGAGCTGCCTCTACCTCCGCCATGTCCACCAGCAGAGGGTGAATGCCTGCTGGGTCCCCGTCCACCAGCAGAGGGTGAATGCCTGCTGGGTCCCTGTCCACCAGCAGAGGGTGAATGCCTGCTGGGTCCCTGTCCACCAGCAGAGGGTGAATGCCTGCTGGTCTCCCCTTCCGAGGCAGAGCCGCACCAGTCCCCTGCAAGAGAGGGAGGGCCGCACCAGTCCCCTGAAACAAGGGTAGACTACACGCCCCTCCCACCTCCACTGGCAGGAGCAGAGCAGCAGGAGCTGCCTCTGCCTCCGCCACCTTCACCGCAGGAGACTACACGCCCGCCAACCCCACCAGCAGAGGAGGAATGCCTGCTGGTAACACTTCCCAACCAGCAGAGGATGAATGCCTGCTGGTATCACTTCCCCACCGTCACGAGGAGAGGAGCAGGAGCTACCTCTCCTTCACGAAAAAACCAGGACTAGATGTTGAGGTCCTCAGCAGCCCCTTGCATAGGCTGCTGAGGGAAGCATGGGAAGAACCGCCCGGCCGCAGAGGACGAAGAGGGCCGACACCCGCACCCCAGCCTGTCCTGACTCCTGACTCTGCCCAGGTACTGTCCCTCGCTTAGCGCCAGGATGCCCTTGCCCGCCTCGCTTATCCAAGGATGCCCACCTGCCGCCCAAGGATGCCATACCTCGCCGCCCAGGATGCCCGCCTCGCTTAAGCCCAGGATGTCTGTCTGGCATCGCCTGGGGTTGCCATGGGGTTGCCAGCCGCTCCGCGCTCGCCTGGGGTTGCCAGCCGCTCCGCGTAATAGCCTGGGGTTGCCAGCCGCTCCGCGCGCCTGGGGCTGCCTGTTCCGCGTGCCTGGGCTGCCTTTTGCTCCACACAGGGTGCAGGGTGCGAGGGAGAAGTGGAGTCTCCGCTGCCGCCTCTATGGCCAGGGGCCCCTCCCAAGTTCGCCTCCCGGGGTCGCTGCTGCTGCCGTGCGCCTCCCCGAGGGTCGCTGTCGCCTCCCGAGGGTCCGCTGCTGCCGCTCTCGCCTCCCGAGGGGGTCCGCTGCTGCTGCCGTCGCCCTCGGTCCGCTGCTGCCGCCGTCGCCTCCGCTTATTTGCCGGCCGCCTCCCGAGGGTCCGCTGCCGCTGCTGCCGCCTCCCCGAGGGTCCGCTGCTGCTGCCGCCGCCTCCGAGGGGCCGCTGCTGCTGCCGCCCCTCCCGGGGGCATGCCGCCGCCTGGGGTCCGCCAGGGATCCTGGTTAAGGGATCCTGTCGCCTGGGGGTCTCCTCGGGTCGCTACACTGTAAAGAAAGGGGAGGTCAGGGAGACCAGCTTCCCCAGCCGCATTTCGAGGAAACACGGTGGCGGAGCCCCACGGAGGGGAGCTGGCGGCCATAAAGAAGGGGGGAGGTCAGGAGACCAGCAGTTTCGCTGCTGGAAATTGGGTGGCCGGAGCCCCACGGAGGGGGAACTGCCGCCATGAAGAAGGGGGGGAGGTCAGGAGACCAGCTTCCCCAGCTGCTCTTTCGCGGCAGGAGATAGTGTGGCTGAAGCCCCGGAAGAGGGAGCTGCCAGCCACGAAGAATTGGGGGGTGCCAGACATTCCACCATGGCCACCCCCAGAAACAACTTGCTTCCCCTCTTCCGGGACTTTGGGACTGAGGGGGAGGTATTATTGAGGCCATGTGTGTTGCACAAGGGGGGTATATGTGGCAAAGTGTCCCCTGTGTATGTTATATGTTACGTGTTGTGTGTAAATGTTGGTGTATAAGCATTGGTACACGGGATATAAGCGGGTCTGTGTTTCACGTGTGTGTAAATTGTATATTTGTATTTAGGCACGGGGATGGCACATCACATCACGTGCAAGTAAAAAGTAATATGTGAGCACGGGGAATTGCACTTTAATTAATTCACGTGCAGTTGTACCGAGATTCCAATTGAATGATTGACTAGCAATCGAATCTCGGTACAACTGCATAAAAGCTGCATGTTTTCACTCACTGGGGGTTGGTGTTCGGTGAGTGGAGAACGGGAGAGGGAGGAGAAAAGAAAACAAAGCAAAGTAAAGTAATTAGTGTTTTCACTCACCGTGTTTGTCCGTTTGTCTGTTCACTGTTTAGTCTGTTTTGTTTGTCTCTTTATTTTGGCGTATAGTGCCGTGTCCTGTTTTTGTTACAACCGTTTATTTTCTGTATGTTTATTCATTAAATGCCATGCGCAATCACGCGCCCAGCTTCACCAAACCCCAAATCTCTGTCTGTTTATTTCCTGCATCTGGTCTGACGCCACCCACTCCGGCCGTCTTTGTGACACGGACATTGAAATGTCTGTATAAATTAGCAATTTATATACACTGAAGAAATGGAAGGAGTTAGAATGTGCATCGCTGCAGTTTAAAGTATTGCAATTTTAAGCCTGTTCTGTCGCAGTTTAATTTCATTCTGTCTAATCTCGTCCTTTCTGCAGTACTGTACTTAACAACTGTAAGTTCACATTATTATTTATTATTAATATTATTATTATTTTTATTATTTTATTAGGGATGAATTGTTGTGCAGCCATTGGCATGGGGCTCACAGACGCAAAAATCACAGTGAACACGTGTGCTTGAAAGAGGCGCGGTCATATTGAGCAGTATCAAAGTGACACTGCCAGTGAATACGTGTGCTTGAAAGAGGCGCGGTCATATTGAGCAGTATCCCAGTGACACTGTCAATGAACACGTGTGCTTGAAAGAGGCGTGGTCATATTGAGCAGTATCCCAGTGACACTGTCAGTGAACACATGTGCTTGAAAGAGGCGCGGTCATATTGAGCAGTATCACAGTGACAATGCCAGTGAACACGCAGCTTGAAAGAGGCGTGGTCATATTGAGCAGTATCACAGTGACACTGCCAGTGAACACGTGCCAGTGAACTTTGAAAGAGGCGTGGTCATATTGAGCAGTATCACAGTGACACTGCCAGTGAACACGCAGTTTGAAAGAGGCGTGGTCATATTGAGCAGTATCACAGTGACACTGCCAGTGAACACGCGGTGCTTGAAAGAGGCGTGGTCATATTGAGCAGTATCACAGTGACACTGCCAGTGAACACGCAGTGCTTGAAAGAGGCGCGGTCATATTGAGCAGTATCCCAATGTCCCTCCCTCTATTTGCCCTGCATTAACCAATGACACAGTACATCTTTCTCATGGCTTTAGTGCTGGGAGGTGTGCAGTAAAAAGAATGGCAACAATAATGCATTATGATTATATGATAATATATTAATTATAAAATAAATCTCTGTTCTCCTTGAACTAAACTAAACATTTCAACACATTATCAGATGTGGAGTGGCTGCTAACGGCTGTCACCTGAAGAGAAGAAAGGACACATTCACTGAGGAGACGGTCAGAGCGAGTGACTAGAGCACTAGAGCTGTGCTGCACATCCCACTGACAATACCTGAAGTAAGCGTCTCTCTCTTTATTCATTCAACTTCCATCAGCTTCATATTGGGTTTATATTGTCTAATTGTAACTGACTGCTCTGACACACTCAATCTGTTACTGGGCAGGATTGTAATTGTGTGCAATGCTTTGTTTATTATTATTATGACATTTTTGCTTAATATTACAGAAACGTATCTGAAAGGCTAAGAGTTTAGCACAAGAATGCGTGTTACAGTACAATTAATCTCTGTTATTTTCACAGATTAAAAAGGGCTGTTGACTTGCTTTCAATTCATTTTTCAGTAGATCTCTTTTCCATGACTCATTTGCGACTGTTTTAAGTCAACAATAATAATAAGAACATAAGAACATAAGAAAGTTTACAAACGAGAGGAGGCCATTCAGCCCATCTTGCTCGTTTGGTTGTTAGTAGCTTATTGATCCCAGAATCTCATCAAGCAGCTTCTTGAAGGATCCCAGGGTGTCAGCTTCAACAACATTACTGGGGAGTTGGTTCCAGACCCTCACAATTCTCTGTGTAAAAAAGTGCCTTTTTTCAGGTCAAAGAAGTCCCCTGGGTTGACATTGTCTATAACTTTTAGGATTTTGAATGTTTGAATCAGATCGCCACGTAGTCTTCTTTGTTCAAGACTGAATAGATTCTATTCTTTTAGCCTGTCTGCATACGACATGCCTTTTAAACCGGGATAATTCTGGTCTCTTCTTTGCACTCTTTCTAGAGCAGCAATATCCTTTTTTGTAACGAGGTGACCAGAACTGAACACAATATTCTAGGTGAGGTCTTACTAATGCATTGTAGAGTTTTAACATTACTTCCCTTGATTTAAATTCAACACTTCTCACAATATATCCAAGCATCTTGTTAGCCTTTTTTATAGCTTCCCCACATTGTCTAGATGAAGACATTTCTGAGTCAACATAAACTCCTAGGTCTTTTTCATAGTTCCCTTCTTCAATTTCACTATCTCCCATATGATATTTATAATGCACATTTTTATTGCCCGCATGTAATACTTTACACTTTTCTCTATTAAATTTCATTTGCCATGTGTCTGCCCAATTTTGAATGCTGTCTAGATCATTTTGAATGACCTTTGCTGCTTCAACAGTGTCTGCCACTCCTCCTATTTTTGTGTCGTCTGCAAATCTAACGAGTTTGCTTACTATATCAGAGTCTAAATCATTAATGTAGATTAGGAATAGCAGAGGACCTAATACTGATCCCTGTGGTACACCACTGGTTACCTCACTCCATTTCGAGGTTTCTCCTCTAATCAGTACTTTCTGTTTTCTACCTGTTAACCACGCCCTAATCCATGTGCATGCATTTCCTTGAATCCCTACTGCGTTCAGTTTGAGAATTAATCTTTTATGCGGGACTTTGTCAGAAGCTTTCTGGAAATCTAAATAAACCATGTCGTATGCTTTGCAGTTATCCATTTTCAATGTTGCATCCTCAAAAAAGTCAAGTAGGTTAGTTAGACATGATCTCCCTTTCCTAAAACCATGCTGGCTGTCTCCCAGGATATAGTTATCATATAGGTAATTTTCCATTTTGGATCTTATTATAGTTTCCATAAGTTTACATATAGTAGAAGTCAGGCTTATTGGTCTGTAGTTACCTGGTTCGGTTTTGTCTCCTTTTTGTGGATTGGTATTACGCTTGCTATTTTCCAGTCTGTTGGTACAACCCCTGTGTCAAGAGACTGTTGCATGATCTTGGTTAGCGGTTTGTAAATAACTTCTTTCATTTCTTTGAGTACTATTGGGAGGATCTCATCTGGCCCAGGGATTTGTTTATTTTAAGAGCTCCTAGTCCCTTTAACACTTCTGCCTCTGTTATGCTACAGTTATTTAAAATTGATAGGAACAGGTCGACATGTGGGGCATGTTGTCCGTGTCCTCCTTTGTAAAACCTGTGAAAAGTAATCATTTAATATATTTGCTATTTTTTTTTCTTCATCTATGATTTTGCCATTTGTGTCTCTTAGACATTTAACCTCCTCTTTGAATGTTCTCTTGCTGTTATAATATTGGAAAAACGTTTTGGAATTGGTTTTAGCCCTCTTAGTAATATTGATTTCTATCTCTCTCTGGCCTTTCTAACTTCCTTTTTTGACTTGTGTTTGCAGTTCCAAGTACTCTTTCTGTGTGCTTTGTTTTTGTCCCTTTTAAACGCCTGTAAAGTGCCTTTTTTTTCGCTGAATATTTCTTTTAATTGATCTATTAAATCATTTTGGCCATTTTGTTTTAGATTTAGATTTGACTACTTTTGGGATGTAATTGTTTTGTGCCTCTAGTACTACATTTTTAAAAAACAGCCACCCTTTTTTCTGTGGATGTTTTCTCTATTTTACTCCAATCTACTTCTATTAGTCTCTGTTTCATACCTTCGTAGTTTGCTTTTCTAAAATTGTAAACCTTAGCTTTAGTCATTACTTTTGGGGTTTTAAAAATATTTCAAATGAGACCATGTTGTGGTCTGAGTTTGCCAATGGCTCTCTGACCTCTGTTTTAGTTATTCTGTCTTCATTATTTGAAAAGACTAAATCAAGGCATGCCTCCTCTAGTCGGTGCCTTGACAAATTGTGTTAGGAAGCAGTCATTTGTCATTTCCACCATTTCAATTTCGTCCGTCGTACCCCCCATTGGGTTTTCCCATTTTATACGGGGAAGTTGAAATCCCCATTAGTATGGCTTCTCCTTTTCTACACGCATTTCAATGTCATTGTACAACAGATTATTTTGCTCAGCGTCTGAATTTGGCGGTCTATAGCATGCTCCTATTATTATGCCCTTTGAATCTGTGTCCATTATTCTGACCCATATTGATTCTGCATTGTTTTCTTTGTCCTGATTTAACACCTGGGCTTCAAGGCTATTTCTTATGTATAGCGCTACCCTCCGCCTCTTCTGTCCTGCCTGTCTTTCCTATACAGTGTGTACCCACTAATATTATATTCGCCTCCATCACTCTCAGACAACCAAGTTTCTGTAACACCTATCACATCGTAGTTACTTGTTAGTGCAGTAGCTTCAAGTTCTAACATTTTGTTTCTGAGACTTCTAGCATTAAGATAAATACATTTAATAGTGGTCTTACCTGAGTTGTTGCCCTTGTTTTGATGTAGTCTCCCTTCTGTTTTTTTTTTGTTTTTCTCCCCCTTCCTTTCTAGTTTAAATGCTTCTTACCGCCTGAAGGATCCTTTCTCCCGAGTAGATTGGTTCCCTTTCTGTTTAAGTGCAGTCCGTCCCACCTGTATAGATAGTCCTTGTTGTAGAAAGTGCTCCAATGTTCAAGAAAGGTGAAGCCTTCCTGTGTGCACCACGATTTCAGCCATGCATTTTGATTTTGTATTTCCAGCTGTCCATATGGTCCTTTGCAAGGCGCCGCAGTATCCCAGAAAATACCACAGTTTTGGTCTTGTCTTTAATTTCCTTCCTAGCTCTCTGAATTTGTTTTGCAGGGATCTTGGCCTGTCTCTTCCAATGTTGTTTGTACCGATGTGGACGACTACTACCGGGTCATCTCCTGTTCGTTCTAGGAGCCTGTCCACATTCTCAGTGATGTGCTTGACTGAGGCTCCTGGAAGGCAGCACACTGTTGTAGTAAGGGGGTCCAAACTGCGAACTGAACTTACTGTGTTTCTCAGTATGGAGTCCCCAACAATCATGACCATCCTTCTTTTTGCTGCCTGGTCAGCACTGTTTATAGGGTCCTGGGTGGTGTTTCTTTCATTCTCTTGATGTTGGTTTTGGTCATCTAAATGTTGAAGTTGCTCAAATGTGTTGGCTGTCTGGATTTCTGGTGGTTGTGTTTGACGTTTTTCTTTTTTCCCTGCTTCTGCCTATCTGAACCCAGCTGTTTCGGACTCTCTTCCATCTCCCTGGTGGCTTTCAGTCTGCTAGGGTGCAGACTTCCATGAATTGTGGTGTGTCAGCTCCTCAAGTTCCTGTTCCTGTCTCATTTCCTCCAGCTCCTTTTCTAGCAGGCTTAATCGCTGAAGCAAGTCCTGGATGGTGCGGCACTTTACACAAACTTGGTTGAGCACTGTTGGGTTTTCTCGGATTTCCCACATCATGCAGTTGTCACAGATTACTGGCTTGAAGACCTTTTTTTTTTTTTTTTTTTTTTTTTTTTTTTAGTTTAGTGTAGCTTCAGCTGTCAACCTGCTTTCAAACTGCTTCTAACTGCGTTGTACTTGTCCACAACTGTACTTCTCCCACGATGTCGCTTCCACACGCTGTCGCTGGGAAGTCTGCCTGCCTTTTGTTTGTTTGTGTTTGCGCTGCGTGCTCCGCTCCTCCCCCGTGTCCCAGAACGCCGCAGGATTTGAATCAGCTGCTCTGAGTTTCAGCTTATCAGAAAAATACACGCAGCTGCAAGGCTTTAAGCTGCAATGTTTTCTGATTAAAGCAACTCCAGATTTAAAGATGTAATTCCTCCTTTCTGCTTCTAACTGCGTTGTACTTGTCCACAACTGTACTTCTCCCACGATGTCGTTTCCACACGCTATAATAATTATTATTATATATTTCTTAGCAGACGCCCTTATCCAGGACGACTTACAATTGTTAGAAGATATCACATTATACAGATATCACATTATTTTTACATACAATTACCCATTTATACAGTTGGGTTTTTACTGGAGCAATCTAGGTAAAGTACCTTGCTCAAGGGTACAACAGCAGTGACCCTCACTGGGGATTGAACCCACGACCCTCCGGTCAAGAGTTTAGAGCCCTAACCACTACTCCACACTGCTGCCCTAGTAATATGCAAGTGTACACAGAGGTGTCCTCAAATCAATACTATGCAAGTTATTGCTCTGCACACAGAGGTGCCTCAAATCAATACTATGCAAGTTATTGCTCTGCACACAGAGGTGTCTCAAATCAATACTATGCAAGTTATTGCTCTGCACACAGAGGTGTCTCAAATCAATACTATGCACACATTGCCTCAAACACAAAGGTGCCACAGAGGTCAAATCAATACTATGCAAGTTATTGCTCTGCACACAGAGGTGCCTCAAATCAATACTATGCAAGTTATTACTCTGCACACAGAGGTGTCTCAAATCAATACTATGCAAGTTATTGCTCTACACACAGAGGTGCCTCAGATCAATACTATGCAAGTTATTGCTCCACACACAGAGGTGCCTCAAATCAATAGTTTAGAGTGCTGGACGTGCCTGTTCTGGACGTGACTGGTAGTAAGCTTGATGAGATTGCAAAGAAATCACATGTCTTATTAGGGCTGTCAGTTAAGCCTCAAAATAGCAATCGATTAATTGGGCACACAAAATATAATCGTTCTAGTAAATATAGATGATTGTACCACACATTTCCAATGCATTCCTCTCCCCGTGATGTTATTATTTTAATATCACTGCAGTTCAGTAAAAGCTTGAGCACAACAATTGAATGAGGACGGTAATTACGTCTTGGTAGCGTCAGGAGAAAGAAAAACACAACATTCGCAACAAGCCTAAAGCAAGTTTAACACACTACAGGGGTGTTACTAAAATATTTATTACGAACAGATTACAGTACTGTGGAATGTAATCTATATAAACTAGTCACAAGTTTATGAAAAACGTCTTTTGTTTATTCAGTGACAGCTGCAGCATCATGCATTGCATCTTGTTAATACTGTACCACCTAACCTTCACATCTGTGAAACACACAATGCGGAAATCCCTGCCTAAAACTATTATTATTATTATTATTATTATTATTATTATAGAGAACAGATCATAATACTTAATTGTATCTTCTGTTTTCAGGACTGTCTTATCTTGGTGAAAGCCAAGGAACAAAGATGGAGTCTGTTTACATTAAACAGGAGGAGGTTCAGGAATTGGTACCTGTCTGCATTAAACAGGAGATGCCTGAACTGGAACCTGTCCACATTAAAGAAGAGACTGAACTGGAGCCTGTCCACATTAAAGAAGAGACTGAACTGGAGCCTGTCCACATTAAAGAAGAGACTAAACTGGAGCCTGTCCACATTAAAGAAGAGACTGAACTGGAGCCCGTCCACATTAAAGAAGAGACTGAACTGGAGCCTGTCCACATGAAAGAAGAGACTGAACTGGAGCCTGTCCACATTAAAGAAGAGACTGAACTGGAGCCTGTCCACATGAAAGAAGAGACTGAACTGGAGCCTGTCCACATGAAAGAAGAGACTGAACTGGAGCCTGTCCACATTAAAGAAGAGACTGAACTGGAGCCTGTCCACATGAAAGAAGAGACTGAACTGGAGCCTGTCCACATTAAAGAGGAAGAGACTGAACTGGAGCTTGTCCACATTAAAGAGGAAGAGACTGAACTGGAGCCTGTCCACATTAAAGAGGAGTCTATTGACTTGTTTAAGGATTCAGAAAATATATTCCGGCCAAAGATATATCATTGTAATGAATGTGTGAAGAGCTTCAGTCAGTTAGGAAACCTAAAAACACACCAGCGAATTCACACTGGAGAGAAGCCATATCACTGTACTGAATGTGGGGAGAGCTTCACGCAGTTAGGAACCCTAAAAAGACACCAGCGAATTCACACTGGAGAGAAGCCATATCACTGTATTGATTGTGGGGAGAGCTTTGTTGAGTCAGGAAACCTACAGAAACACCAGCGAATTCACAGAGGAGAGAAGCCGTATCACTGTAATGAATGTGGAGAGAGTTTCAGGCAGTTAGGACACCTAAAAAGACACCAGCGAATTCACACTGGAGAGAAGCCATATCAATGTACTGAATGTGGGGAGAGCTTCAGTCAGTTAGGAAACCTAAAAAGACACCAACGAATTCACACTGGAGCCAGCCTCCCTCCCTCCCAGTCCCTCACCTCTCCACCCTGCTTGTTTGAGTGTGTGGACAGCTGACTGATTCCTTGTCTGTCTCTCACCCTGCAGTAAATGAAGGGGGTCTCCAGGAGTGAGAGCCAGCCTGAATCCAGAGACACTGAGAAGGGGACCATGTCAAACTGAAGGAGACAGACCCATTCTTTCAGAATGAACTGGAGAGCCCTGGGATTCAGCTCCACTCCTGCCCCTGAATTGGAAATGAATCTCACCCATCATGCTGTGAGGATTTAGGACATAGTTACAGGGTGATTCTACTTAGAACGGACACATTGGAAATATATGCCAAGCTTTTTCTATGAACACTTTTATATGTGTGATACGAATCCAACACATTAAGCTGCCAGTAACATACATAATATATGTTTAATGTAATTTGAGCTATAAATGACATTACTGTTCCAATGTCTGAGTACAATATAAGATACAGAAGTGGATTGTTTAAAAGAAACTAAAACTAAGAATATCTTCATGGGTGTGGTAGCAATGTGTGCTTCATCTAACTAGCACCAGTGAAGACACAAGCTGAAACAAACTGTTTCTTTTAATTCTTTGTTTTATTTCAAGTGGTGCAAACTTTGCACTGGAGCAGATGCTGTTTGTGAATGAATGAATCTGCTTTGCTGAGTGTTTAAATGCTGAAAAACTCCAAAACAATTTTCATAAATGTTGCATTAGTTAAAAAATCTGCAAAACATACAGTACTGTGCAAAAGTTTTAGGCAGGTGTGAAAAAAGTAGAATGTTTCAAAAAAGACATGTTAATAGTTTATATTTATCAATTAAAATGCAAAGTGAGTGAACAGAAGAAAAATCTACATCAAATCAATATTTGGTGTGACCACCCTTTGCCTTCAAAACAGCATCAATTCTTCTAGGTACACTTGCACACAGTTTTTGAAGGAACTCGGCAGGTAGGTTGGCCCAAACATCTTGGAGAACTAACCACAGTTCTTCTGTGGATTTAGGCAGCCTCAGTTGCTTCTCTCTCTTCATGTAATCCCAGACAGACTCGATGATGTTGAGATCAGGGCTCTGTGGGGGCCATACCATCACTTCCAGGACTCCTTGTTCTTCTTTACGCTGAAGATAGTTCTTAATGACTTTCGCTGTATGTTTGGGGTCGTTGTCATGCTGCAGAATAAGTTTGGGGCCATTCAGATGCCTCCCTGATGGTATTGCATGATGGATAAGTATCTGCCTGTACTTCTCAGCATTGAGGAGACCATTAATTCTGACCAAATCCCCAACTCCATTTGCAGAAATGCAGCCCCAAACTTGCAAGGAACCTCCACCATGCTTCACTGTTGCCTGCAGACACTCATTCGTGTACCGCTCTCCAGCCCTTTGGCGAACAAACTGCCTTCTGCTACAGCCAAATATTTCAAATTTTGACTCATCAGTCCAGAGCACCTGCTGCCATTTTTTCTGCACCCCAGTTCCTGTGTTTTCGTGCATAGTTGAGTCGCTGGCCTTGTTTCCACGTCGGAGGTATGGCTTTTGGCCGCAAGTCTTCCATGAAGGCCACTTCTGACCAGACTTCTCCGGACAGTAGATGGGTGTACTAGGTCCCACTGTTTTCTGCCAATTCTGAGCTGATGGCACTGCTGGACATCTTCCGATTATGAAGGGAAGTAAGCATGATGTGTCTTTCATCTGCTGCAGTAAGTTTCCTTGGCCGACCACTGTGTCTACGGTCCTCAACGTTGCCCGCTTCTTTGTGCTTCTTCAAAAGAGCTTGGACAGCACATCTGGAAACCCCTGTCTGCCTTGAAATTTCTGCCTGGGAGAGACCTTGCTGATGCAGTATAACTACCTTGTGTCTTGTTGCTGTGCTCAGTCTTGCCATGGTGTATGACTTTTGACAGTAAACTGTCTTCAGCAACCTCACCTTGTTAGCTGAGTTTGGCTGTTCCTCACCCAGTTTTATTCCTCCTACACAGCTGTTTCTGTTTCAGTTAATGATTGTGTTTCAACCTACATATTGAATTGATGATCATTAGCACCTGTTTGTTTGTTTAATCATACACCTGACTATATGCCTACAAAATCCCTGACTTTGTGCAAATGTACCTAGAAGAATTGATGCTGTTTTGAAGGCAAAGGGTGGTCACACCAAATATGGATTTGATTTAGATTTTTCTTCTGTTCACTCACTTTGCATTTAGTTAATTGATAAATATAATCTATTAACATGTCTATTTTTGAAAGCATTCTTACTTTACAGCATTTTTTCACACCTGCCTAAAACTTTTGCACAGTACTGTACATGCTGCAACATTACCATTATTACTACATTCATAGTTTCTACAGTTTATGAATAATTGATCTAAACAATCTGCAGAGTGAAGTTGCCTCAGACTGTTTGACAGTAACAGAGCTGGTGCTTTTGTGGAATCACCATTAGCTGTTTTATCCTTTGGGCAACATATGGCTTGTTTGCTTGTATCTTGTATTGGTATGCTATCATTAGAGTGACAATACAGTACACCCTGAGGCAGGCTTAGCTATTTAGAAAGGGTTTCATTTAAATTGAGTTTGATTTCCTGTACGTTTTCCAGTATCTGATATATAAAGGGTACATTATGGTGTTTCCATTACCTCTGTATGTAAAAGGTTTGTCATTGTTTAAACTGCCATTGATTCCTGAGCTAGATCTGCAGTGGAACTGAACAAACCCAAGGGAGACATTGGAAAATACAAGCTTGTCAAAGGGGAGATGCTGCAGGTTTGATAATATTGGCTTCATGAAATGAGAAATGGAATTCCCTCTGTGTCATGGAATTCCTTTGCTAGTGTCTCATGATGTAAGCCCTGGAGTGTGGGCTCAGTCTTCTCTGCTGCCTGCTTGTTCTCAGTGTGTGAGTTCAGCTGCATTTCCAGTGTCCTGAGCTGGGCTTTGAACACACTGGGGACGCAGCTGAGAACAAGCCAGACCCACGACTCAGGGATTTTGTTTTAGATCAAATGACAAGATGATAAACCTTATATTCATAACACTGTTTTATTGTTTTTACATTTTTTTTCTATGAATGTATTAAGACTTAGAATCTCTTTGCATTGTGTAGCTATTTATACATTTTCAGTTTACATATTAAAAAGCACAGCTAAGTCTATTAGAATATAACTTTATAGAATTAACTGATTTTGCTTCATAAAGTCGAATGAAACCTGTGGAATAATGTTATGTTAACATATTGAATTACATACCGCTTTGTAGTTTTCCATGTACTTAATGAAAAACTGACAATTGAAAAATCAGACATTTCAAAATCTAACATGAAATACCATACTAGTATTATGGCTTCCAGTAGACTTTTGCTATACAATTTTGCAGTTTGTTTGATGACATGATGTTAAATAAAATATCTAAACTATGTCCATATGTTTTGATTTCTGCATTGGGGTGGGAGTTGAACTGTCCTAAACTGTCCCAATGTCCATGGAGTCATACTGCACATGAAAGACACAGACGTCAGACTGGGGTTCCAAACTAACAAACAAATACACCCTGTGCACTGAGACTGATACCCCTGTTTCCAGAGTCTGACAAGGACGTTCTGGGCATCAGACAAAGGGGATATATTCCTGTTTGATGGGTCTGCCTCATATCTGTGCCAAAGCTTTTTTTTTTTTTTTTTTTTATATACAATGAATATAGACCATGTTAAATTAATTGTAGATGACACAATAATTCCACACATCTTTGCCATGTTGCACTTCCATTAGCTACATGCATGTGCAATGTGTTCCTGTAGAGCACACGTGTTTTAATTGTAAAACGATATCTGGTGCTTCTTCAGGTTTAAGGAAACTCTGTTTCTGTTCCTTTTTCTCAGGTTATCTGTTTGCACTTGTACTCACTGGATCATTTCACCTCAGCAGTGTCTTCTGGGTCAAAGCATATTATTGGCTGAAAGCATGTCAGTCAAAAAAAGGGGAAGCAGCTGATTGGTTATTGACAGGAAAGAGGCCAGTGAAGGGTGGGGACAGTTTCACTCCAGATGAAATGACCCAGGAAGTGCAAGACAGTTGAAAAGCATAGCTTGTGCAAGCAGAGATTTCTTTAACCTCGTGTAGGAGCAGATATCATGTTTTACATTGAAAATATGTGTTTGCTAGAACTGATTCTCACTCAAAGAAACATGATTCAAACAGACTTGTAGAGGAAACCCAATGATGTGCATCTGTGCAGCTCTGGCCAAAAGTGTTGCATCACCCTATAGAATTAACTCATTTAGCTTCATAGTTGGATGTAACCTGTTGAATCATTTTACGTTAAAATATGAAATTACATACCGCTGTGTAGTTTTCCATATACTGAACAAACTGGCATTTAGAAGTTTGTCACTTTAGACTTTTGCGGTATCAGACTGTGGATAATACCTTTAACCAGGGAGGACACATCTCTGTGAAGACAATCCCTTTAACCAGGGAGGACACGTCTCTGTGAAGACAATCCCTTTAACCAGTGACAACAGCTCTGAACAAACTGCTTCTGCTCAAAAACCATTTAACCAACTTACTCCCAACATGGTAGCATCATCACAGTGACAATAGAATTCAAATGTGGCGAAATTGTGTTTTGTTAAACAAGATGGCTGCGAGACCTACATTTTCAAATTTTAAAACTTTCAGTTTAAAAACGACTTATTTGATTAACTCCATCATGCCTGTGTCAGTACAATTAACTTTTTTCAAAAATGGTGTTTGTGGGTGAACCAAGATGGCCACCTGATGCATTTAGTGCAAAAAAACTTTTAAAATCTTCTTGTGGAGAACTGGTGAAGTCACCGATTTCAAACTTGTTAAATATCAAGAACTAAGCCCGCTTCTTCCAGTAATTGCTTAAATATTTGCTAGTGGGGCTTGGGATCCATAAAACTGCCTGGCAGTTCTAGTTATTAAGCCATGTACCAATCCTGTTACTCAGTTATCCAGGGTGAGCATTTATTCAGCAGGAACATGTTGGATTCCCTTGAAAGCATCTACACACACAGCTCCAACAGTTACTCACTGGCAGAAATTAGACATACCAGTGATGTTTATGTAACCATTTTATTATTTTGAAACATACAAAGAAATCAGAATTGCTGTGCTGGAAACCATGCTGCCTGCATTTCATCAGTGGGGGCAGGAATGAGGAGCTCACAGCTGGACTTGGAGCAGAGTGTGGAACGACGCCACACGTACACGTAGCAGCCCAGAGACACGGCTCCCAGGAGAGCCATCAGGAGCAGGGGAGCAGCCAGGACAGGCAGCCAGGCTACAGCCTGCTTGGGTTCTGGGAGAGGAGAGCACAGAAGGAGTTAGGAACAGGAAGGCTCCCAGTGCAG
>CM072681.1:8621296-8716033 GCA_036884735.1 Huso huso | reverse complement strand
GAACTGCAGAATCACTATACTGTACACTACCCCTTCAATACACAGCAGAACTGCAGAATCACACTATACTGTACACTACCCCTTCAATACACAGCAGAACTGCAGAATCACACTATACTGTACACTACCCCTTCAATACACAGCAGAACTGCAGAATCACACTATACTGTACACACCCCTTCAATACACAGCAGAACTGCAGAATCACACTATACTGTACACTACCCTTCAATACACAGCAGAACTGCAGAATCACACTATACTGTACACTACCCCTTCAATACACAGCAGAACTGAAGAATCACACTATACTGTACACTCCCCCTTCAATACACAGCAGAACTGCAGAATCACACTATACTGTACACTACCCCTTCAATACACACAGCAGAACTGCAGAATCACACTATACTGTACACTACCCCTTCAATACACAGCAGAACTGCAGAATCACACTATACTGTACACTACCCTTCAATACACAGCAGAACTGCAGAATCACACTATACTGTACACTACCCTTCAATACACAGCAGAACTGCAGAATCACACTATACTGTACACTACCCCTTCAATACACAGCAGAACTGCAGAATCACACTATACTGTACACTACCCTTCAATACACAGCAGAACTGCAGAATCACACTATACTGTACACTACCCTTCAATACACAGCAGAACTGCAGAATCACACTATACTGTACACTACCCTTCAATACACAGCAGAACTGCAGAATCACACTATACTGTACACTACCCCTTCAATACACAGCAGAACTGCAGAATCACACTATACTGTACACTACCCCTTCAATACACAGCAGAACTGCAGAATCACACTATATCACTACCCTTCAATACACAGCAGAACTGCAGAATCACACTATACTGTACACTAGCAATAACTGCAGAATCATCACTATACTGTACACTACCCCTTCAATACACAGCAGAACTGCAGAATCACACTAGCAACAAATGACACTGTACACTACCCCCTTCAATACACAGCAGAACTTTTTTGCAAGAATCACACTATACTGTAAACACTACCCCTTCAATACACAGCAGAACTGCAGAATCACACTATATTATACACTACCCCTTCAATACACAGCAGAACTGCAGAATCACACTATACTGTACACTACCCCTTCAAACACAGCAGAACTGCAGAATCACACTATACTCACACTACCCTTCAATACACAGCAGAACTGCAGAATCACACTATACAACACTGACTACCCCTTCAATACACAGCGGAACTCAATGAGAATCACACTATGTGTCTAACCCTTCAATACAGCAGAACTGCAGAATCACACAAACTATACAACAGACAAATATTATACAACTTAACCCTTCAATACATTTTGAGCAGAACTGCAGTATCACACTATACTGTACACTACCCTTCAATACACAGCAGAACTGCAGAATCACACTGATACAATACACTACCCCTTCAATAACAGCAGAACTGAGACATCACTGACTATACTCTAACCCTTCAATACACAGCAGAACTGCAGAATCACACTCAATACTGTACACTACCCCCTTCAATACACCTCTAACCCTTAACATACTGCTCTGAGACAAAACACTGATACACTAACCCTTAACATAACCAACCTGTGACACTACCCCTTCAATACAACTTGAGACAACACTGAACCCTCTAACCCACTAACCAACTGTGAGACAACACTGACCCTTCAATAACATAACCAACTGAGACAACTAAGAATCATAACCAACTATGAGACAACACTGTACACTACCCCTTCAAACCAACACAACAGAACTCTAACCCTTAAATCAACTGAGACAACACTGACTGGTTAACACTTAACCCTTAACATAACCAATGAGACAACACTGACTACACCTCTAACCTTAACATAACCAATCAACACTGATACTGTACTTTTTAACTACCCCTTCAAATACACAGCAGAACCCTAACATAATCAACACTGAGACAATACTGTACATCTCTACCCTTAAATACAACAGCACTGAGAACTGCAGAATCACCAACTATACTGTACACTCAACCCCTTCAATACAACACTGCAGAACTGCAGAATCACACAATACTGTACACTAACCCTTCAATCCAACTCTGAGACAACACTGCAGAATCTAACCACTATAACCAACTCTGAGACAACACTGACCCCTTAACATAACCAACAGCAGAACTGCAGAATCTAACATATAACCAACTCTGAGACAACACTGACTACACCTCTAACCCTTAACATAACCAACACAGAGACAACACTGACTACAATCAACCCTTAACATAACCAACTGTGAGACAACACTACCCTTAACCCTTTAACATAACCAACTCTGAGACAACACTGCAACCCTTAACATAACCAACTATGAGACAACACACTACATCCCTTCCTTAACATAACCAACTCTGAGACAAACTGACTACATCACTAACCTTTAACATAACCTTCTGAACAACACTGCACATCTCTAACCAGAATAACACTATACTGAGACAACACTGACTACCCTTCAATACATAACCGGAACTGAGACAACACTGAATCACACTATACTGACAACACTACCCTTTAACATAACCAAGCAGACAAACTGCATCTCTAATCACCAACTGAGACAACACTGACTACCCCTTCTTAACATAACCAAGCTGAGACACTGCAGAATCTAACTTAACTATACTGACAACACTAACCCAACCCCTAACAGAACCAACTGCTGAGACACACACACTAACCCTTAACATAACCAACTCTGAACAACACTGATCTAACCCCTTAACATAACCAACTGAGTACACTACCCCTTAACATAACCAAACTGAGACAACACTGACTACACCTCTAACCCTTAAATAACCAACACTGAGACAACACTGACTACCTCCACTACCCTTAACAACCAACTGAGACAGAACTGACTACAATCTCTAATAACATAACCAATATTGTACACTAACCTTCAAACATAACCAACTCTGAGACATCACTGACTATACTGTCTCTAACCCCTTAAATAACCAACTCTGACTGCAGAATCACACTACTCTAACCCCTTAAATAACCAACTCTGAGACAACAGAACTGCAGAATCTTTAACATAACTATACTGAGACAACACTGACCCTAACCCTTAACATAACCAACTGAGACAACACTGACTACATCTCTAACCCTTAACATAACCAACTCTGAGACAAAACTACCCCTTAACATAACCAACCTGAGCAAACTGACTACAATCTAACCCTTAACTAACCAACTCTGAGACAACACTGTACACTACCCTTAAATAACCAACTCTGAGACAACTGCAGAATAACCCTTAACATAAACCAACTCTGTACACTGACCCCTTCAACCCTTAACATAACCAACTCAGAACTGCATCTCTAACCCTTAACATAACCAACTGAGACAACACTGACTACACCTCTAACCCTTAACATAACCAACTCTGAGACAAACTGACTACAATCTAACCCTTTAACATAACCACTGAGACAACACTGACCCCTTCTTAACATAACACTGAGACAACACTGAACATCTCTAACCCTTAACATAACCAACCTGAGACAACACTGACTACACTAACCCACTTAAATAACCAACTCTGAGACAACACTGACTACATCTCTAACTTTAACATAACCAACTCTGAGACAACACTGACCACCCCTTAACCCTTAAATAACCAACTGGAGACAACACTGAACACCTCTAAGAATAACCAACTGAGACAACACTGTACCGCCCCTAACCCTTAACATAACCAACTCTGAGACAACACTGACTACAGAACCCTAACAGAATCAACTCTGAGACAACACTGACTACCTCTAACCCTCAACATAACCAACTGAGACAACTGCAGATCTCTAACAACGCAACCAACTCTGAGACAACACTGACCCTTCAATAACATAACCAGCTCTGAGACAACACTGACTACATCTATAACCTATAACATACCCTTCCTGAGACAACACTGACTACATCTCTAACCCTTGCAGTAACCAATCTGAGACAACACTGATACTGTAACCCTAACATAACCCTTGAGACAACATACACATCTCTAACCCTTTAACATAACCAACTCTGAGACAACACTGACTACTGTACTAACCCCTTAACAACCAACTCTGAGACAACACTGACTATTCTCTAACCCTTACCATAACCAACTCTGAGACAACACTGACTACCTCTAACCCTTAACATAACCAACTCTGACAATCAACACTAACCAACTGAGACAACACTGACTACATCTCTAACCCTTAACATAACCAACTCTGAGACAACACTGATACATCTCAACCCTTAACATAACCAACTCTGAGACAACACTGACTACACCTCTAACCCTTAAACATAACCAACCTGAGACAACACTACACCTCTACTGCAGAATCATAACCAACTCTGAGACAACACTGACTATCTCAACTACTTAACATAACCAACTCTGAGAATCAACACTGACTACACCTCTAACCCTTAACATAACCAACTCTGAGACAACACTGACTACATCTCTAATCTCTATAACCAACCTGAGACAACACTGACTACCTTCAAACACAACATAATCAACTCTGAGACAACACTGACTACACCTCTAACCCTTAACATAACCAACCTGAGACAACACTGACTACACTAACCCCTTTAGACAACATAACCAACTGAGACAACAGACATCTAACCCTTAACATAACCAATGAGACAACACTGACTACATCCTAACCCTTAACATAACCAACTGAGACAACACTGAACATCTCTAACCCTTAAATAACCAACTCTGAGACAACACTGACTACATCTCTAACCCTTAACATAACCAGAACTGAGACAACACTGACTACACTACTCTAACCCCTTCAATATAACCAACTCTGAGACAACACTGACTACTACCCTAACCTTAACATAACCAGAACTGAGACAACACTGACTATACTCTAACCCTTAACATAACCAGAACTGCACAATCACTGACTACATCTCAACCCTTAACATAACCAACAGAACTGAGACAACACTGATACTGTAACCCTTAACATAACCAACCTTCAATACACCTCTAACCCTTAACATAACCAACTCTGAGACAACACTGACTACACTGTAGCCCTTAACATAACCCCTGAGACAACACTGACTACAGAACTGCATAACCAACTCTGAGACACTATACTGTACCACTACCCCTTTAACATAACCAGAACTGAGACAACACTGACTACACCTCTAACCCTTAACATAACCAACACTGAGACAACACTGACTACACTACCCCTTAACATAACCAACACTGAGACAACAGACACTAACCTTTAACATAACCAACTCTGAGACAACACTGACTACACCTCTAACCCTTAACATAACCAAGCTGAGACAACACTGACAGAATCTAACCCTTAACATAACCAACTCTGAGACAACACTGACTAGAACTGCTAACCCCTAACATATACTTAACCAACCTGAGACAACACTGACACATCAACCCTTAACATAACCAACACTGAGACAACACTGACTACACCTCTAACCCTTAACATAACCAACTCTGAGACAGAACTGACAGAATCACACTACCCTAACCCTCAACATAACCAACTCTGAGACAACACTGACTACACCTCTAACCCTTAACATAACCAACTCTGAGACAACACTGACTACATCTCTAACCCTTAACATAACCAACTCTGAGACAACACTGACTACAATCTCTAACCCTTAACATAACCAACTCTGAGACAACACTGACTACACCTCTAACCCTTCAACATAACCAACTCTGAGACAACACTGAATCACACCTCTAACCCTTATACTGTGAGACAACACTGACTACACCTCTAACCCTTTAACATAACCAACTCTGAGACAACACTGATCACACTAAACCTCTAACCCTTAACATAACCAACTCTGAGACAACACTGACTATAACCCTCTACCAACTACTTGACCTTCAACCCTTTTTTTAACACCAACTCTGAGACAACACTGACTACAATCTAACCCTTAACATAAACCAACTCTGAGACAACATGACTACACCTCTAACCCTTAACATAACCAACTCTTGAGACAACACTGACTACACCTCTAACCCTTAACATAACCAACTCTGAGACAACTGCATAACCAACCTCTACTGTCCTTAACATAACCAACTCTGAGACAACACTGACACAGCTGAACCTTAGAATAACAACTCTGAGACTACTGACTACCCTCTAACCCTTAACATAACCAACTCTGAGACAACACTGACTACATCTCTAACCCTTAACATAACCAACTCTGAGACAAACTGCAGAATCACTTAACATAACCAACTCTGAGACAACACTGACTACATTCTAACCCTTAACATAACCAACCTGAAGACAACACTGATCACACATTCTGTAACACTAACTTAACCAACTCTGAGACATGACTACACTAACCCTTAACATAACCCCTTGAATACACACCTCTAACCCTTGCATAACCAATCTGAGACAACACTGTACACTAACCCTTAAATAACCAACTCTGAGACAACACTGACTACATCTCTAACCCTTAACATAACCCCTGAGACAAATGACACATCTCTAACCCTTAACATAATCAACACTGAGACAACATACCACACTAACCCCTTAACCAATACAACACTGACTACAGAACCCTGCATAATCAACTGAGACAACACTGACTACATCTAACCCTTAAATAACAACTCTGAGACAACACTGACTGCTAACCCTTAACATCACCAACTCTGAGACAACACTGACTGTACCTTAACCCTCAAATAACCAACTGAGACAACAACTACATCTCTAACCCTTAACATAACCAACTGAGACAACACTGACTACACCTCTAACCCCTTCAATAGACAACACTGAACTGCTAACCCTTAAATAACAACTCTGAGACTGACTACATCTAACCCTTAACAACAACACAGCAGAAATCTCTAAATAACATAACAACTCTGAGACAACACTGACTACATCTCAACCCTTAACATAACCAACTCTGAGACAACACTGAACTGCTAACCCTTAACATAACCAACCTGAGACAACACTGACTACATCTCTAACCCTTTAACATAAACCAACTCTGAGACAACACTGACTACACCTCTAACCCTTAACATAACCAACCCTGAGACAACACTGACTACACCTCTAACCCTTAACATAACCAATGAGACAACACTGACTACACCTCTAACACTTAACATAACCTTCTGAGACACTGACAGATCTCTAACCCTTAACATAACCAACATCAACTTAACATAACCAACTCTAACACTGACTACACCTCTAACCCTTAACATAACCAACTCTGAGACAACTGCTACGAATCTAACCCTTAACATAACCAACTCTGAGACAACACTGACTACATCTCTAACCCTTAACATAACCAACTCTGAGACAACACTGACTACACCTCTCAACCCTTAACATAACCAACTCTGAGACAACACTGACCCCCTCAACCCTTAACATAACCAACTCTGAGACAACACTGACTACATACTGTAACACATAACCAACTCTGAGACAACACTGACTACATCTCTAACCCTTAACATAACCAACTCTGAGACAACACTGACTACCCCTCAACCCTTAACATAACCAACTCTGAGACAACACTGACTACATCTCTAACCCCTTAACATAACCAACTCTGAGACAACACTGACTACATCTCTAACCCTTAACATAACCAACAGAGAGACTGAGACAACACTGACCAACACCTGACTAACCCTTAACATAACCAACTCTGAGACAACACTGACTACATCTCTAACCCTTAACATCAAACCAACTCTGAGACAACACTGACTACACCTCTAACCCCTTGATAACCAACTCTGAGACAACAACTGACTACATCTAACCCTATAACATAACCAACTGAGACAACCCCCTCTAACCCTTAACATAACCAACTCTGAGACAACACTGACTACATCTCTAACCCTTAACATAACCAACTCTGAGACAACACTGACTACATCTCTAACCCTTAACATAACCAACTCTGAGACAACACTGACCCCTCTCTAACCCTTAACATAACCAACTCTGAGACAACACTGACTACACCTCTACCCCTTAACATAAACCAACTGCTGAGACAACACTCTCTAACCCTAACATACAGAACCAACTCTAACTGACTACATCTACCCCTTTAACATAACCAACTCTGAGACAACACTGACTACATCTCTAACCCTTAACATAACCAACTCTGAGACAACACTGACTACACCCTCTAACCCTTCAACATAACCAACTAACCCTGAGACAACACTGACTACACACTACCCCTTAACATAACCAGAACTGAGAACAACACTGACTACATCTCTAACCCTTAACATAACCAACTCTGAGACAACACTGAATCATCTCTAACCCTTAACATAACCAACTCTGAGACAACATACACCTAACCCTTCAACTCTGAGACAACACAGAACTCTAACCCCTTAACATAACCAACTGAGACAACACTGACTACCCCTCAACCCTTAACATAACCAACTCTGACAACAATCACCTTAACATAACCAACACTACAACCCTTCAATCTAACCCTTAATGCAACCAACACTGAGACAACACTGACTACTTCTCTAACCCTTAACATAACCAAATCACACAACACTGTACACTAACCCTTAACATAACCAACACAGACAACACTGACACACTAACCCTTAATAACCAACACTGAGACAACACTGACTACATACTCTAACCCTTAACATAACCAACCTGAGACAACACTGACACAACTGCAGAATCACACCTACTCTAACCCTTTAACATAAGAACTCTGAGACAACACTGACTACCTCTAACCCTTAACATAACCAGAACTGAGAATCACACTGACTACATCTCTAACCTTTAACATAACCAACACTGAGACATCACTATACTACACACTAACCCTTAACATAACCAAGCTGAGACAACACTGACTACATCTCTAACCTTAACATAACCAACTCTGAGACAACACTGACTACATCAGAACTGCAACATAACCAACTCTGAGACAACACTGACACTACCCCTTTTAACATAACCAACTCTGAGACAACACTGACTACATCTCTCTAACCCTTAACATAACCAGAACTGAGACAACATGACTACATCTCTAACCCTTTAATACAACCAACTCTGAGACAACACTATACTACACCTCTAACCCTTTAACATAACCAAACTGAGACAACACTGACTACATCTCTAACCCTAACAATACATAACCAACTACATCTCTAACCCTTTCAACAAACACTACCTCCTCAACCCTTAACATAAACTGAGACAACACTGACTACATCTCTAACCCTTTAGCATAACCAAGAATCAGACTATACTGACACTAACCCTTTTCAAATACAACACAGCAGAACTGCATAACCAACACTGAGACAACACTGTACACCTACCCCTTCAATATAACCAACTCTGAGACAACACTGACTACACCTCTAACCCTTAACATAACCAGAACTGAGAATCACTTACTACACCTCTAACCCTTTAACATAACCAAACTGCAGACAATCACTGACTACTGTACACTAACCCTTCAATATAACCAAATGCTGAGACAACACTGACTACACCTCTAACCCTTAACAACCAACACTGAGACAACTGAAGAATCACAATCTAACCCTTAACATAACCAACTCTGAGACAACACTGACTACCCTCTAACCCTTTAACATAACCAACTGCTGAGACAACACTGACTACACCTCTAACCCTTAACATAACCAACTCTGAGACAACACTGACTACATCTCTAACCCTTAACATAACCAACTCCTGAGACAACACTGACTACTACCCTTCAATAACCTTGATAACCAACTCTCACACAACACTGACAACAACCCTTAACATAACCAACCTGACTAACTCTTCCCTTAACATAACCAACTCTGTGACTGACAACCTAAAATTGAACTTTAACCCTTTGTTCAACATGAACCAATGCCAACACTGACTACCCTCTAACCCTTAACATAACCAACACTGAGACAACACTGACTAGATAACTCTTAACAGCAACCAACTCTGAGAGACAACACTGACTACAAATATAACAATGAGACAACACTGATGATTAACCCTATCTTAACCCATAATTACTTTTTAAATAACCAACCTTGATTTGTTTTGACTACACTTTTGGTTTTAAAACATAACCAACTCTGAGACAACATTGACTACATCTCTAACCCTTAACATAACCAACTCTGAGACAACACTGACTACACCTCTAACCTTAACATTTGAGACCCTGACTACATCATAACCAACTCTGAGACAACACTGACTACATCTCTAACCCTTAACATAACCAACTCTGAGACAACACTGACTACATCTCTAACCCTTAACATAACCAACTCTGAGACAACACTGACTACATCTCTAACCCTTAACATAACCAACTCTGAGACAACGCTGACTCTGAGACAACACTGACTACCTCTAACCCTTAACATAACCAACTCTGAGACAACACTGACTACATCTCTAACCCTTAACATAACCAACTCTGAGACAACACTGACTACATCTCTAACCCTTAACATAACCAACTCTGAGACAACACTGACTACATCTCTAACCCTTAACATAACCAACTCTGAGACAACACTGACTACATCTCTAACCCTTAACATAACCAACTCTGAGACAACACTGACTACATCTCTAACCCTTAACATAACCAACTCTGAGACAACACTGACTACATCTCTAACCCTTAACATAACCAACTCTGAGACAACACTGACTACATCTCTAACCCTTAACATAACCAACTCCTGAGACAACACTGACTACATCTCTAACCCTTAACATAACCAACTCTGAGACAACACTGACTACATCTCTAACCCTTAACATAACCAACTCTGAGACAACACTGACTACATCTCTAACCCTTAACATAACCAACTCTGAGACAACACTGAGACAACTACATCTCTAACCCTTAACATAACCAACTCTGAGACAACACTGACTACATCTCTAACCCTTAACATAACCAACTCTGAGACAACACTGACTACATCTCTAACCCTTAACATAACCAACTCTGAGACAACACTGACTACATCTCTAACCCTTAACATAACCAACTCTGAGACAACACTGACTACATCTCTAACCCTTAACATAACCAACTCTGAGACAACACTGACTACATCTCTAACCCTTAACATAACCAACTCTGAGACAATGTTGACTACATCTCTAACCCTTAACATAACCAACCCTGAGACAAACACTAACCAACCCTGAGACCAACTCTGAGACTACATCTCTAACCCTTAACATAACCACCCTTAACATAACCAATCTCTGAGACAACACTGACTACATCTCTAACCCTTAACATAACCAACTCTGAGACAACACTGACTACATCTCTAACCCTTAACATAACCAACTCTGAGACAACACTGACTACATCTCTAACCCTTAACATAACCAACTCTGAGACAACACTGACTGACTACATCTCTAACCCTTAACATAACCAACTCTGAGACAACACTGACTACATCTAACCTAACATAACCAACTCTAACCTACACCTTAACCCTTAACCAACTCTGAGACAACATTGACTACATCTCTAACCCTTAACATAACCAACTCTGAGACAACACTGACTACATCTCTAACCCTTAACATAACCAACTCTGAGACAACACTGACTACATCTCTAACCCTTAACATAACCAACTCTGAGACAACACTGACTACATCTCTAACCCTTAACATAACCAACTCTGAGACAACACTGACTACATCTCTAACCCTTAACATAACCAACTCTGAGACAACACTGACTACATCTCTAACCCTTAACATAACCAACTCTGAGACAACTGAGACATCTCTAACCCTTAACATAACCAACTCTGAGACAACACTGACTACATCTCTAACCCTTAACATAACCAACTCTGAGACAACACTGACTACATCTCTAACCCTTAACATAACCAACTCTGAGACAACACTGACTACATCTCTAACCCTTAACATAACCAACTCTGAGACAACACTGACTACATCTCTAACCCTTAACATAACCAACTCTGAGACAACACTGACTACATCTCTAACCCTTAACATAACCAACTCTGAGACAATGCTGACTACATCTCTAACCCTTAACATAACCAACTCTGAGACAACACTGACTACATCTCTAACCCTTAACATAACCAACTCTGAGACAACACTGACTACATCTCTAACCCTTAACATAACCAACTCTGAGACAACATTGACTACATCTCTAACCCCTTAACATACCAACTCTGAGACAACATTGACTACATCTCTAACCCTTAACATAACCAACTCTGAGACAACACTGACTACATCTCTAACCCTTAACATAACCAACTCTGAGACAACACTGACTACATCTCTAACCCTTAACATAACCAACTCTGAGACAATGTTGACTACATCTCTAACCCTTAACATAACCAACTCTGAGACAACACTGACTACATCTCTAACCCTTAACATAACCAACTCTGAGACAACACTGACTACATCTCTAACCCTTAACATAACCAACTCTGAGACAACACTGACTACATCTCTAACCCTTAACATAACCAACTCTGAGACAACACTGACTACATCTCTAACCCTTAACATAACCAACTCTGAGACAACACTGACTACATCTCTAACCCTTAACATAACCAACTCTGAGACAACACTGACTACATCTCTAACCCTTAACATAACCAACTCTGAGACAACATTGACTACATCTCTAACCCTTAACATAACCAACTCTGAGACAACACTGACTACATCTCTAACCCTTAACATAACCAACTCTGAGACAACACTGACTACATCTCTAACCCTTAACATAACCAACTTGAACAACAGACAACACACTGACTAACATCTCATAACCAACTTAACATAGCCAACTCTGAGACAACGTTGACTACATCTCTAACCCTTAACATAACCAACTCTGAGACAACACTGACTACACCTCTAACCCTTAACATAACCAACTCTGAGACAACACTGACTACATCTCTAACCCTTAACATAACCAACTCTGAGACAACACTGACTACATCTCTAACCCTTAACATAACCAACTCTGAGACAACACTGACTACATCTCTAACCCTTAACATAACCAACTCTGAGACAACACTGACTACATCTCTAACCCTTAACATAACCAACTCTGAGACAACACTGACTACATCTCTAACCCTTAACATAACCAACTCTGAGACAACACTGACTACATCTCTAACCCTTAACATAACCAACTCTGAGACAACACTGACTACATCTCTAACCCTTAACATAAATAACATCTGAGACAACATTGACTACATCTCTAACCCTTAACATAACCAACTCTGAGACAACACTGACTACATCTCTAACCCTTAACATAACCAACTCTGAGACAACACTGACTACATCTCTAACCCTTAACATAACCAACTCTGAGACAACACTGACTACATCTCTAACCCTTAACATAACCAACTCTGAGACAACACTGACTACATCTCTAACCCTTAACATAACCAACTCTGAGACAACACTGACTACATCTCTAACCCTTAACATAACCAACTCTGAGACAACACTGACTACATCTCTAACCCTTAACATAACCAACTCTGAGACAACACTGACTACATCTCTAACCCTTAACATAACCAACTCTGAGACAACGCTAACCCTTAACATAACCAACCCTTAACATAACCAACTCTGAGACTAACCTTAACATAAACCAACTGAGACAACACTCTAACCCTTAACATAACCAACTCTGAGACAACACTGACTTACACCTCTAACCCTTAACATAACCAACTCTGAGACAACACTGACTACATCTCTAACCCTTAACATAACCAACTCTGAGACAACACTGACTACATCTCTAACCCTTAACATAACCAACTCTGAGACAACACTGACTACATCTCTAACCCTTAACATAACCAACTCTGAGACAACACTGACTACATCTCTAACCCTTAACATAACCAACTCTGAGACAACACTGACTACATCTCTAACCCTTAACATAACCAACTCTGAGACAACACTGACTACTCTAACATAACCAACTCTGAGACAAACCCCTAACCCTTAACATAACCAACTCTGAGACAACACTGACTACATCTCTAACCCTTAACATAACCAACTCTGAGACAACACTGACTACATCTCTAACCCTTAACATAACCAACTCTGAGACAACACTGACTACATCTCTAACCCTTAACATAACCAACTCTGAGACAACACTGACTACATCTCTAACCCTTAACATAACCAACTCTGAGACAACACTGACTACATCTCTAACCCTTAACATAACCAACTCTGAGACAACACTGACTACATCTCTAACCCTTAACATAACCAACTCTGAGACAATGCTGACTACATCTCTAACCCTTAACATAACCAACTCTGAGACAACACTGACTACATCTCTAACCCTTAACATAACCAACTCTGAGACAACGTTGACTACATCTTTAACCCTTAACATAACCAACTCTGAGACAACATTGACTACATCTCTAACCCTTAACATAACCAACTCTGAGACAACACTGACTACATCCTAACCCCTTAACATAACCAACTCTGAGACAACACTGACTACATCTCTAACCCTTAACATAACCAACTCTGAGACAACACTGACTACATCTCTAACCCTTAACATAACCAACTCTGAGACAACACTGACTACATCTCTAACCCTTAACATAACCAACTCTGAGACAACACTGACTACATCTCTAACCCTTAACATAACCAACTCTGAGACAACACTGACTACATCTCTAACCCTTAACATAACCAACTCTGAGACAATGCTGACTACATCTCTAACCCTTAACATAACCAACTCTGAGACAACACTGACTACATCTCTAACCCTTAACATAACCAACTCTGAGACAACAACTGACTACATCTTCTAACCCTTAACATAACCAACTCTGAGACAACACTGACTACATCTCTAACCCTTAACATAACCAACTCTGAGACAACACTGACTACATCTCTAACCCTTAACATAACCAACTCTGAGACAACACTGACTACATCTCTAACCCTTAACATAACCAACTCTGAGACAACACTGACTACATCTCTAACCCTTAACATAACCAACTCTGAGACAACATTGACTACATCTCTAACCCTTAACATAACCAACTCTGAGACAACATTGACTATATCTCTAACCCTTAACATAACCAACTCTGAGACAACACTGACTACATCTCTAACCCTTAACATAACCAACTCTGAGACAACACTGACTACATCTCTAACCCTTAACATAACCAACTCTGAGACAATGTTGACTACATCTCTAACCCTTAACATAACCAACTCTGAGACAACACTGACTACATCTCTAACCCTTAACACAACCAACTCTGAGACAACACTGACTACATCTCTAACCCTTAACATAACCAACTCTGAGACAACACTGACTACATCTCTAACCCTTAACATAACCAACTCTGAGACAACACTGACTACATCTCTAACCCTTAACATAACCAACTCTGAGACAACACTGACTACATCTCTAACCCTTAACATAACCAACTCTGAGACAACACTGACTACATCTCTAACCCTTAACATAACCAACTCTGAGACAACATTGACTACATCTCTGAGACAAACTGACTACCCTAACCCTTAACATAACCAACTCTGAGACAACACTGACTACATCTCTAACCCTTAACATAACCAACTCTGAGACAACACTGACTACATCTCTAACCTTTAACATAACCAACTCTGAGACAACACTGACTACATCTCTAACTCTTAACATAGCCAACTCTGAGACAACACTGACTACATCTCTAACCCTTAACATAACCAACTCTGAGACAACACTGACTACATCTCTAAACCCTTAACATAACCAACTCATGAGACAACACTGACTACATCTAACCCTTAACATAACCCCTACTGACTACATCTCAATAACCAACTCTGAGACAACACTGACTACATCTCTAACCCTTAACATAACCAACTCTGAGACAACACTGACTACATCTCTAACCCTTAACATAACCAACTCTGAGACAACACTGACTACATCTCTAACCCTTAACATAACCAACTCTGAGACAACACTGACTACATCTCTAACCCTTAACATAACCAACTCTGAGACAACACTGACTACATCTCTAACCTTTAACATAACCAACTCTGAGACAACACTGACTACATCTCTAACCCTTAACATAACCAACTCTGAGACAACATTGACTACATCTCTAACCCTTAACATAACCAACTCTGAGACAACACTGACTACATCTCTAACCCTTAACATAACCAACTCTGAGACAACACTGACTACAACTACATCTCTAACCCTTAACATAACCAACTCTGAGACAACACTGACTACATCTCTAACCCTTAACATAACCAACTCTGAGACAACACTGACTACATCTCTAACCCTTAACATAACCAACTCTGAGACAACACTGACTACATCTCTAACCCTTAACATAACCAACTCTGAGACAACACTGACTACATCTCTAACCCTTAACATAACCAACTCTGAGACAACACTGACTACATCTCTAACCCTTAACATAACCAACTCTGAGACAACACTGACTACATCTCTAACCCTTAACATAACCAACTCTGAGACAACACTGACTACATCTCTAACCCTTAACATAACCAACTCTGAGACAACACTGACTACATCTCTAACCCTTAACATAACCAACTCTGAGACAACACTGACTACATCTCTAACCCTTAACATAACCAACTCTGAGACAACTTAACTAACCAACTCTGAGACAACACTGACTACATCTCTAACCCTTAACATAAACAGCGCTGAGACAACATTGACTACATCTCTAACCCTAACCTTAACATAACCAACTCTGAGACAACACTGACTACATCTAACCTCTAACCCTTAACATAAACAACCCTGAGACAACCATTGACAACATCTCTAACCCCTAACCTTAACATAACCAACTCTGAGACAACACTGACTACATCTCTAACCCTTAACATAACCAACTCTGAGACAACACTGACTACTTCTCTAACCCTTAACATAACCAACTCTGAGACAGCACTGACTACATCTCTAACCCTTAACATAACCAACTCTGAGACAACATTGACCACATCTCTAACCCTAACCCTTAACATAACCAACTCTGAGACAGCATTGACTACATCACTAACTCTTAACATTACCAACTCTGAGACAACATTGACTACATCTCTAACCCTTAACATAACCAACTCTGAGACAACATTGACTACATCTCTAACCCTTAACATAGCCAACTCTGAGACAACACTGACTACATCTCTAACCCTTAACATAACCAACTCTGAGACAACACTGACTACATCTCTAACCCTAACCCTTAACATAACTAACTCTGAGACAACATTGACTACATCTCTAACCCTTAACATAACTAACTCTCAGACAATATTGACTACGTCTCTGCTCCACCTAGTGCAGTGTTCTTCAATTGGCACCCAGCTGGCCCAATTCAGCCCGCAAGAGCCTTCCTTTTGGCCCCTCATTGCGTGAGGGGCTGTCCTTCATTATAAAAGCTGAAATTGCTGAGATCATAAGGCTGCCGCAGGGGCAATTTGTGTCCCCTAACAAGTGTTGTTTTTAATAGCACCATTGTAAGCTCTCCTATATGTGTGGGTGTGTAACAGCACCATTGTAAGCTCTCCTATATGCGTGGGTGTGTAACAGCACCATTGTAAGCTCTCTTATGTGTGGGTGTGTAACAGCACCATTGTAAGCTCTTCTATATGTGTGGGTGTGTAACAGCACCATTGTAAGCTCTCCTATATGCGTGGGTGTGTAACAGCACCATTGTAAGCTCTCCTATATGTGTGGGTGTGTAATAGCACCATTGTAAGCTCTCCTTTATGTTTCCTAGCTCCATCTCTTGGGATTCAAACACTTCTGTTCCTCGTAATCCTGGGGAATCTCCTGGGATAATAGCCAAGGAGGGACCTGGTTTTATCCAATCAGAGGAAAATGGTATTCTAGTTTGGATTTGGGTCATAAGCATTATCAAGATGATTACTGTGTGAAATAGAAAGAAGCAGAACCTGATCAGTTATCTTTCTATCCCTCTTTCATGTCATGCAGGCTAGGAGGATGCTATGGTCTCAGTTGATTTATTAGTACCCACTTTGTTAAGTGTGATTTGATAAGCAGGGTGTGTTCTGCTGAGGCCATGCTGCTGTCAATGCCATGGGGAGTGAGGTTGGTCTTACTGGGTGGTTTCCACACTTTTGACAATGTGTTAAAAAAAGGAATTGTTTATGATTTAAAATAAATCAATAAAATAAAATAAAAAAAATATTGTGTCCTTTAGTGTTTTTAAATAATTCTGAATTGTGGCAGGGCAGAGGCACTGCACATGACAATATGTGTTTTGTGGCTGGCAGCCGTCAGGAGTGGGGGAACAGCCTGGAGCCATGCGGGGCACCTTTGCACAGCCACATGGGTTTAATGAAGTAAACTGCACAGCCACATGGGTTTAATGAAGTAAACTGCACAGCCACATGGGTTTAATGAAGTAAACTGCACAGCCACATGGGTTTAATGAAGTAAACTGCACAGCCACATGGGTTTAATGAAGTAAACTGCACAGCCACATGGGTTTAATGAAGTAAACTGCACAACCACATGGGTTTAATGAACAAAAAACTGCACAGCCACATGGGTTTAATTGAAGTATTGGAAAAGTGTGGAATGTGGCCAGGTGGTAATTGCTTGTCAATGAACCCTGGCCACATGCTTTAAAATGCAATGAAGAAATGTTTATTGGGAGCAGAGCAGAGAGAGAAAGGTCAGTGAAGGCGTTGCCAAGCCTGTACAGTGTAGATAGAGAAGCCTGGGAGCAGTAGGGTTGGGCTCCTGGTTTGTGCTCTGAGATAGCCATAGCTTGGGTGCTGGTTTTGTTTGTTTAGTGAATTAATAAAAAGTGTGAAAGCACTGAACTGCACTTCACAGACTCTGAGGTGCTATCTCTGCTGTTGACCTGCCACGCTGCTCCACCACAGAATGTTTTTTGTGAACAATTTTTTTATTGTTTTAACATTAGCATAATAACAAAGAATATAGACACAATTGTAAAAAAAAAAAAAAAAAACACACAGTAAGAAACGAAAAATTAAATAAAATAAATGACGATAACCAAAATAAATATACAATTGCATACAGACATACAGAAATTAATACTAATATATCATAAAGCAGTGTGTAGAACAATTTGCCTAATGGGAAACCCGTTGAGAATGTGCTCAGCTATGACATCAGCTGCCGTCGACCATGAATTTAGAGTAGCCAAACTGGCTAAATGTAGCCTTGCCGTGGATCTTTCTAATAAAATAATCTCATAACTAACTTGAAAAAAAAATATAACCAAACGTTGAGAAGAGAAATATCAGGCTCTACCATGCCCTCAAGATCATCTTCTTGGCTGCAGTCAATCCAGCAAGAAACAAGCGTTTTGACATTCTGTGAATTTCAAGTTGCGAATCGTCACCAGAAGGAGTACTCCTGGGCACAGCGGCACCTGAACATCAATCAGACCAGACAGTACTAACACTACAAATTTCCAGAGGGGCTGGACCTTCGGGCACTCCCAGAACATATGAAGATAAGTGCCAACTGCACCCTGTGTACACTCATGACAAAGGAGGTCTCCCAATATTTTCATTTGGTATCTTCTGTGTGGGGTTGCATAAGCTATATGGGCAAATTTAAAATGTATTAATTGATGTGCCAAATTTCTTGAGGATGTAAAATATTATACCATATTTGTTCCCAGTCTGGAGTAAAATCAGATTTTGCTAACTCTCTATTCCATATGCTGGTAATTGGTAGGGGTCTGTTTTATAAAGAATAAAATATTTGTAAAAGCACAAAGACCAAGCCTCTATTTGGGTGTAACGGAGAAAATAACTGTGCCAGAGGGTGATTGAGCAAAGTCGAGTTCCACGGGACACCATAAGCCTTGAGGGATGAGCGGAGCCTGAGATACAGAAAGTATGAAAACCAGGGAGTGAATACGTTTTTCTGAAGGTCCTGAAATAATGCGTAAGGCCAGAATCATTGAAAATGTCACCTAAAACAGGAATATTTTTCTTGGCCCAGAGAGGATAGACAAAGGGTTGATTAGCAGAAATAAGTTGTTCCAAATTGGGGAAAGTTTATGTAGTTTAGTATTCTGTTCAAGAAGCTATTAACCCTTCTCCATATCTCTAGCGTGTTAGTAATAATAGTTCCTATACGTAGAGAGACATAACGCTGCTTAAGGCCACTAAATGCGAGATCTTGGAGTCTAATTGGTTTTGCTATGTTGGCCTCAATAGGGTGCCAAGAAGCTGAAAATTCAGGATCAAGCCAGGCTTTTAGAGATCTAAGTTGAAATCCCAATAATAAAATTTAAAATTCAGTAATGCCAACCCGCCTAGTGCTTTCAAGACGATACAAAGGTAGCCAGCCTGATTCCAGGACGCTTGCTGTTCCAAATAAATTTAAAGCATGTTGAGTTAATATCTTCAATGTATCCAGGGGGAAGAGGCAAGGGCAACATGGAAAACAAAAATTATACGAGGGAGAATATTCATCTTTAACACCGATATTCTGCCATGTAAAGTAAGATGTAGTGGAGCCCATCTATTTAAATCAGCTTTAATTTTATTCAGAGCCTTTGAAAAATTTTCTTCGCGAATTGTTTGAAAATTTGTATAAAATTTGATACCTAGATAAGTAAAGCTTGAAGTGTGAAGGTGTAGAGGAATTTGTAACTGTAATGGAGTTACGTTGGCCACTGGGTTTAAAGGCATTAGCACTGATTTAGACCAATTGATTTTATAGCCAGAAAGAGTGCCAAAAAAGTCAAACAATTCCAGAGCACAGGGAATTGACCTGGATATATCCAAAATAAATAACAAAATACCATCAGCATACAGGGAGATGTGGTGATTGGAGCCCATTACTTCAGTAGGAGCAATATTACTGCACTGCCTGACAGCCTGCGCAAGGGGTTCTAGAGAAAGAGCGAAAAGCAGAGGGGAAAGGGGACACCCGTGCCTAGTACCTCTGCCCAGAGTGAACTGAGAAGACCTAGCCAACCCAGTCTGTGCACAGGCAGTTGGATTATTATACAGAGTATGAATAAAATCAATAAATGAACGGCCAAAACCAAAGCGATCTAGTACTGCCCACAGATAGTTCCATTCAACCCTGTCAAAAGCCTTCTCTGCGTCCAGGGAAAGGACCGCACAGGACACTTGTTGTTGAGAAGCCGATTCAATGACATGCAAAAGACGATGTACATTGTCAGAAGCTAGCCGACTCCACCACAGAATGTTGACTGCTGGTTTCACTATTGCCCCGTGCATTACATACCTGCAGAGTCCAAAACTGTTTGAGGAGCCACTGCTGCTGATAGAATTTAAAGGTGCATGGATTTTTTTGATTAATAGACTTCTCTTCTCCTAGACAGGCAGCACAAATAGTGGAGCCGAGCAGTAAAGCAATAAAGAAAAAACACTTCACAACAGTTCAGTGTAAAATCAATGCAAAGTTTATTAATGGCTTCTGAATAGTGAAATGTGTAAAGGTGTTAACTTTTAATAGCATGATACATACTTTTTTATAGCATGCAATTGATACAAAAATCTATTAAACATTAAACATTCTATTTTAGTGGCAGTGGCTATTTTATATGTAGTATATGTATAATAGACTTAGCTGTGCTTTTTAATACATAAACTGAAAATGTCTAAATTGCATCACAAAGCAAAGAGATACTGTGTTGAAAGCCCAGCTCAGGACACTGGAAATGCAGCTGAACTCACACACTGAGAACAAGCAGGCAGCAGAGAAGACTGAGCCCACACTCCAGGGCTTACATCATGATACACTAGCAAAGGAATTCCATTTCTCATTTCATGAAGACTGAGCCCACACTCCAGGGCTTACATCATGATACACTAGCAAAGGAATTCCATTTCTCATTTCATGAAGACTGAGCCCACACTCCAGGGCTTACATCATGAGACACTAGCAAAGGAATTCCATTTCTCATTTCATGAAGACTGAGCCCACACTCCAGGGCTTACATCATGAGACACTAGCAAAGGAATTCCATGATACAGAGGGAATTCCATTTCTCATTTCATGAAGACTGAGCCCACACTCCAGGGCTTACATCATGATACACTAGCAAAGGAATTCCATTTCTCATTTCATGAAGACTGAGCCCACACTCCAGGGCTTACATCATGAGACACTAGCAAAGGAATTCCATGATACAGAGGGAATTCCATTTCTCATTTCATGAAGACTGAGCCCACACTCCAGGGCTTACATCATGATACACTAGCAAAGGAATTCCATGATACAGAGGGAATTCATTTCATTTCATTTCATGAAGACTGAGCCCACACTCCAGGGCTTACATCATGAGACACTAGCAAAGGAATTCCATGATACAGAGGGAATTCCATTTCTCATTCATGAAGACTGAGCCCACACTCCAGGGCTTACATCATGATACACTAGCAAAGGAATTCCATTTCTCATTTCATGAAGACTGAGCCCACACTCCAGGGCTTACATCATGATACACTAGCAAAGGAATTCCAGGATACACAGTAAAGTATATTTCTATTTCCTCACTTCATGAAACCAACATTATCAAACATGCAGCAGCATGCCCCCCGGGTACACTACACTTAACTCACACACTCGTAAATGTCTTCCCTGGGTTTGTTCATGAAAACATACAGTAACTTAACCCTCATTTCAATGAAACCCTCTCTGAATAACCAAGCCTGCCTCTTGATGTACTGTCTCATCACTAATGATAGCAAACTAATTTAGAAATAAAAGCAAACAATCCAGATATTACCCTAAAGGAATAAACAGCTAATGGTGATTCCACAAAAGCACCAGCTCTGTGACTGTCAAACAGTCTGAGGCAACTTCACTGTGCAGATGATCCACTATAGAAATATTTACAATGACTAATGTTTGTGTCCATAAAGTACACATATACTGTATAAACTACAGTGTTATAGTAATTATGGAAATGTTTTGGCATGAATGCAAAATTAGTGAATTGCTTTTGTTTCACTGATAGAAATTGTACTTCAATCCCATTGCACTGAAGCAGGACTCCAGTATACAACAAGAAGCTTGGAGTTTCTCAGCAAAGCAGATTAATTACTACAAATTAATTCAAAACAAAAACAGCATTTGCTCCACTTGAAATAAAACAAACAATTAAAAAATGCCCAAGATGGTTTCAGCGTGTGTCTGCACTGGTGCAAGAGCTTAGAGGTCATTCTAGTTAGATGAAGCACACATTACTGCCACCCAGGAACATATTCTTAGTACTCTGTCCTAAATCCTGAAAGCATGATGAGTGAGATTCATTTCCAATTCAGGGACAGGGTGGAGCTGAATCCCAGGGCTCTCCAGTTCGTTCTGAAAGAATGGGTCTGTCTCCTTCAGTTTGACACGCCCCCTTCTCAGTGTCTCTGGATTCAGGCTGGCTCCCACTCTGGGGACCCCTTCATTTACTGCAGGGTGAGAGAGACAAGGAATCAGACAGCTCTCCACACACTCAACAAGCAGGGTGGAGAGGTGAGGGACCGGGAGGGAGGGAGGCTGGCTCTAGTGGTCAGAGCTAAAGGACCTAGAGGGAGGGAGTTTGGCTCTATGGTTAGTTTAGGGAATTGGGAGAGGGAGGAGACTGTCCTTGGTGCTTAGAGAAGAGGGACTGGGAGGGAGGGATGAAAAAAGTCAATAAAGTAAAGCTTACCTTCCTTTTCTTCTTTGGGAGGACTGTGGCATACATGGGCTCTGCATTATTTGCTGTGGGTTTGCCTGTGAAATTCACCCTGATTAATAGAGGAGGAGACACAGAGGAGGGGTTCTAGATACTCTCCAGCAGTGCTTACAGTTTAGATTACAATACCTCAGGGCTGTTAGCTGCTGGGGGATACAGACCGGCTATTGAGTGAGAGAGTGTTACATTCATAAAAGAAGTGCAGTAATTTTCAGGTGCTTGTTATAACAGTAGCAATGTGGAGGAGTGGTTAGGGCTCTGGACTCTTGACCGGAGGGTTGTGGGTTCAATCCCAGGTGGGGGACACTGCTGCTGTACCCTTGAGCAAGGTACTTTACCTAGGTTGCTCCATTAAAAACCCAAATGTGTGGAAAAAAAAAAAAAAAAAGTAATTGTATGTAAAAATGTGATATCTTGTAACAATTGTAAGTTGCCCTGGATAAGGGTGTTTGCTAAGAAATAAATATTAATAATAACACTGATGAAGACATGCCCTGCCTGCTTGAGTTTCTTATAGTTTTTGATGGAGTGTCTGCAGTTAAAGTTGGATAAGATGTTCCACTGTGGAGGTTGAATATCCCTGGTCACAGTGTATAATGATATCACAGTGTGTCAGTATCAATGTTAAAGCATGACCTGGATTCATCTTAGTTATGTGTGCTGTGGCATTCCCTTGCTTTCGTGGGTTCAAGTTTAACACATAATGTTATATTACAGAATTTAAGGTCCAACTTAGTCAGTGTAGGACATGTCAGAGTTATCTTTACTAATCTATTTGTCTTGTTTAGAAGTGTTTTGTATCATTTTCTGTTCCATCCTGGTGGATTTTAAAACTGTGTGTTCTCCATAGAGCTCTCATAGTCATGTCTAAATCCTACAATCATCAGCTACATCAGGGTCCGGTTTTTCAAAACTTGTAATCTGGATCAAAATATTTTGTGATCAAGATTGCTTTTATCTGGATCTTTTTTATCTGTCCCGTCTTTAAGTCTGTGATAATGCCGGGTCTTAACCACAGTGCCGTACAACTGCCTCTTCTCTGCAGAGTGAAACTGTAAATTGGTCTTTTCATCCAGGGATAACAGCATCCCGGGTCGCTCCCCCCCTCCTCCTCCTCCTCCTCCGGCAGCGCAGGGGAGAGCAGCACTGAGGGGAAATCAGGCTCAAGCTCAGGGGCCTGCCTCTCTGAGAAGCACCGCGCTACGAACTCCAACACTGCTGGGCTCAGGGAGGCTCAGATCTCTCTCAGCACCCTCTCTATGAAGCGCACTGAGAGCAGACCCAACACAGCAGTCAACTCGGCCCCACTCTTCCATCGTCACTCAGTCCAGTCTACCAGGTGACCCAGGGTGGTGACTCCGGCCTGTAAAAACACTAAAAAAAGCTGTTTAGAATTAAAAGCATCAATGTTAAAAATTCTATTAAAAAACAAAGGCTCCTCAAAAATAAAACATGTACAGAGGCTTTCATCTGTACTTAAAATCTTAATTAACCCCCAGGCATTTAACATGTTACTGTAAAAGCTTTCCAGCTCAGTTCTAATAACTTTACTGGGGGTCATTAAAAACAGCTGTCTGTCTAAGCCAAGCCCTCCAATCCTCTTGAGGAGGGACAAAGCCATGCCTCTCAGCTCAGCTCAGGGGTGTACAGCAGTCTCTGGGCTGCCTGCAATCTGAACGCAGCGACCCGGGAGGGGTTTCAGCCAGTGGTTTCCATCCCAAAAAAAATTAACTAGTTTTTTCTGGACCTGCTCCAGCAGCCCTGGGGGAGGGTCCAGACACATTAATCTGTGCCACAACATGGACTCTACCAAGTTGTTAATCACAAGGACCCTCCCCCTGAAGGAAAGGTGGTTTAGCAGCCACTGCCAGCTCTGTAGCCTTCCTGCTACCTTCTCCAGCACCCCCTCCCAGTTTCGCTGCATGAATGCCTCAGTTCCTAAGTACACCACAAGCACTTTTAATCCAGTTCTGTTCCACTCCAGCATCTGTGGCAGGGAAGGAGGAGGCTTTCTCAGCCAGCTCCCTGTGAGGAACGCTCCACTTTTAGCCCAATTCACCCGTGCTGAGAAGGCTCTTTCAAAGCCTCTCATGCATGACTCCAGCACCGCCACGTCTTTATCACTGGTTATAAACACATTCAGGTCATCAACGTACGCTGAGAGACGGACGGGCTGGGCGGAGGGGAGGGCAGGTATGGCCAGGCCAGCGAGACGCTTCCTCAGCTGGTGTAGCAGCGGTTTAATGGAGATGGCATCCCCGACAGACAGCAGCCCAGTGTAATCCCTCTCTGCACTGGGAAGGGCTGGCTCAGACAATTATTAATCTTGACAAGGCTAAAAATATTAGAATATAAAATTTGAATATAAGAAATAAAAACAGGACCAAAACCAAATACCTCTATGGTGCGAAATAAAAAGCCATGGTCTACCCTGTCAAAAGCCTTCTCCTGGTCAAGTGACACCAGCCCGAAATCTAAGTTAAAAAGCTTAGATACATTAAAAAGATCTCTGATTAAAAACAAATTATCAAAAATTGAACGTTTTGGTACACAGTATGTCTGGTCACTGTGCACCACAGTACCCATACACTCCCTAAGACGGCCGGGCCAGAGCTTTGGAAAAGACCTTATAATCGCAGCACAGCAACGACACAGGACGCCAGTTCTTCAGCTCACAGAGGTCTCCTTTTTGGGTAGTAAAGTCAGTACTGCCCCTGCGGCAGCTCAGAGGCAGCTCTCCCTCCGCCACACATTCATTCAGCACCTGGTATAGATCATTTCCAATGCAACTCCAGAAATGTTTATAGAATTCAGCAGGCAGCCCATCCAGCCCAGGTGCTGTTCGATTGGAGAACTGTGTGACTGCGTTTGTGAGCTCCTTCAGTGTGATGACGGTGTCCAGGCCACGGCTTTCCTCCTCACCCAGATGAGAGAGATCTTCCAACAGCCGCGCCGTCTCCTGCTGGTCGCAGCCCTCAGCCTGGTACAGTTCTGAATAAAATGTCACATGACCTGCCTGACGGCTCGGCAGGGCTGGACCCCTCTCCCCGGGCAGCCTCAGTGTAAGCATTTGTTTTCTTTCAGCTTCTTTCTTCTCCAAGCTGAAGAAGGATGTAGTGGGGGCGTCCATGTCTCTTAATTCCACAAATCTTGTTCTTACCAGGGACCCCTTGACCTTCTCCTCCAGCAGGCTGCCCAGGCGCTGTTTCCTCTCTTTCAAGCAGCGATAAGCCCCTTCCGTGCTCTGACCGCCCAGCTCTCTCTCAATCTCTAAAATCTCATTCTCTAGCTGGCTGGCCACTGCATTCAACTCTCTAGTGACGTTCTGGGTGAATTGCTGACAGAATATTTTAATTTGGCTTTTCCCCACATCCCACCACTGTCTCAAATTAGAAAAGCATTTCTTTTCTCCAGTTATTCCAAAATAGTTTGAATGTTTCTTAAAACTGTGTATCTTGTAATAATTTAATATTAAAGTGCCAATTGGATTTGGAGTGCTGTGCAGTGGGTAAGCACAAAACAGCTGTGATGAGGTGATGATCAGATAGAGATGTGGGATGAATATTGCTGCCAATAATTCTATTAAGGTGGTGCTTTTGGGTGTAAAATCTATCTAACCATTCTCCAGACCATTATTTAATTTAATCCAAGTATATTGTTTAGATCGATTATATAAATTTCTCCAGACGTCAACTAAATCAGATTTTGTCAGCACGCCAGCCAGCTCTCTCGCAGATTGGGGATTGGGTTCATCATGATTAAAATCCAGCGTACAGTTAAAATCCCCTCCCACCAAAATAAAATGCTCTGGATCACACTTCTCTAAAACCTGGTTGAGTTTTTTAAAAAATAAAATCCTGTCCTTATACAAATTAGGAGCATAGATATTAAAAAGATCAATAAAAACACCATTTAATTTTAATTCAATTTTTAAAAGCCTCCCTTGTACAACCTCCTCTACAGACACCACGTCTACTCCCAGCCCGGAGAGAATAAACTGCCAGCCCGCAATAACATTAGAGCAGTGACTTAAAATCGCCTTCCCCTTCCACTCTGACAGCCAGTGCGCTTCATTGCTGCTCTGCTAGCAACCTCTGGGCTGTCATTGACGCTTTCTCTCTTCCCACCCTCACTGTGCTCCAAGTCTGTAAAACACTTTGATAAAAGATGGCAGGTCAGAACTATCCAGAGCACCGTGGTCAATTAAAAACAGGTCATATTTAAACCCCAGCCCTCCTACTTTACTTAAAAAAGCAGGCAAGCTGCTTCCAGTGAGCCCCCTCCCCAGTGTACAGGAGTCTCTGTACTGTTAATAAACGAAAAGCAGGCAAGCTGCTTCCAGTGAGCCCCCTCCCCAGTGTACAGGAGTCTCTGTACTGTTAATAAACGAAAAGCAGGCAAGCTGCTTCCAGTGAGCCCCCTCCCCAGTGTACAGGAGTCTCTGTACTGTTAATAATTGCAGTGTGGAGTAGTGGTTAGGGCTCTGGACTCTTGACTAGAGGGTCATGGGTTCAAATCCCAGTGGGGACACTGCTGCTGTACCCTTGAGCAAGGTACTTTACCTAGATTGCTCCAGTAAAAACCCAACTGTATAAATGGGTAATTGTATGTAAAAATAATGTGATATCTTGTAACAATTGTAAGTCGCCCTGGATAAGGGCGTCAGCTAAGAAATAAATAATAATAATAATAATAATAATAATAATAATAATAATAATAAACGAAAAGCTGCCACCCTGCCTGCGATGCTGACCAACCCCTGCCCCCCTCATCCCGGAGGAGATAGAGCACAGCCGGCTTCAGCAAGTGATTCCACCCCAGAAAAACTCTACAAGTAGCCTCTGCAGGCTGGTCACCAAGTCTCTAGGAGGATCCAGACACACCAACCTGTGCCATAGCATTGAGGCCACAAGATTGTTAATGACCAGGACCCCCCTCTACCAAGGAACACGCCCAGCACTTTCATCCCTGTCCTGCCCCCCCCTCAAAACCTGGGGCAAAACAGGAGGGCTACCCTCCTGCCAGCTCTCTGACAGGAAGGTGTCACTCTTGGCCAAATTAATTCTGCGGACGATGCTCTCTGAAACATACCTAAGCTCTGATGCAGTTCCTGGACGTCTCTTTTATTACTAATAAAATCAGTGATATCATCAGCATATGCTGACACCATCACTATAGCAGGAGGGGCTGAGGCACCATCCAGCCCGCCAGCTTGCTCCTCAACAGAACCAGCAGGGGCTCGATGGAGATGGAGTACAGCATCCCAGACAGGGGGCAGCCCTGCCTAAATCCCCTGCACACTGAGAAGGGTCGACTCAGCCCACGCTAAAAACATTACTATATAAAAGTTTAATAAATTTAATAAACTGAGGGCTGAACCCAAGGCTTCCAGGGTCTCAAAAAGGTAGTGGTGGTCGACGCGATCAAAATCTTTCTCTTGATCCAAAGAGACCAGTCCCACATTAAAATCACCCTTCTTAGCTATCGATAAAACATCCTGGATTAAAAAAATATTAACAAATATTGTTCTCCCAGGTACGCAATAAGTCTGATCAGGGTGAATTATTTTATCCAAACAGTTCCTCAGTCTCATCGCTAAACTTCTAGAAAATATTTTCAAATCGGTACATAACATTGAGACAGGTCTCCAGTTTTTAAGCATGCACAGGTCCCCTTTCTTGGGCAGCTGTGTGATGACGACCCTATGGCAGCTTAGAGGCAGCTCCCCCGCCTCCAGGCTCTCTTGCAACACCAACAGCAGGTTTGGCCCCAGCTCCTTCCAGAAGTGCTGATAAAACTCTACTGACAGTCCATCGATCCCTGGTGCTTTCCCTCTGGCCAGCTGCTTGACAGCAGTGGTCAGCTCTTGAAGAGACAGTCCCATTTCCAGACTCTGCTGCTCCTCCAAGCTCAGACTGGGCAGTCCCTCCAGTAGTGCGTTTATATCAGTCTGATTACATTACTCGCTGCAATACAGGTCAGTGTAGAATTGCACCACCGCATCATTAATCTCCTCCTGACCAGTCAAATCTCTACCGCAGGGCAGCCGAACACAGGACAACCGCTTCCTATGTGCTCTCTTCTTCTCTAAACCAAAGAAGCAGCTTGTAGGGGCATCCATATCTCTCAGCTCAATAAATCAAGATCACACTTGTGACCCCAGCACCTTCTCCTCCAGCATACTGCCCAAAGCTTGTCTCCGCTCCACCAGGGTCTCCTTTGCAGCTGTGCTCTGCTCAGTCTCTAACTGTAGGATCTCTCTCTCTAGCTCTCTTATGACTGTGTTCTGTGACTTGATTATGTCTAATGTGTACTGCTGACAAAATAATTTAATTTGTGTTTTTCCTATATCCCACCACTGCCTCAGATGCTTAAATTGGCTTTTTTGCTCTTGCCATTTTAACCAAAAATCATTAAACTGTTTTGTAAAATTAGTGTTTTGTAATAATTTGGTGTTGAAATACCACTGAGATGCCCTGTATTTCTTTTTACCTGTAATTACTGTGATCAGAGTGCAATGATGGTCAGACAAGCTGTTCGGTATTATTGTTGCTTGTGTGAATTTATTGAGGTGGTGTTTGAGTGCACATATGGTGTTCAGTCTTGCTCTAACTGTATACTGAGAAAGGCGGTGTGACCAGGTATACTGGCGAGTGGTGGGATGCAGACACCTCCAAACATCAACCAAGCCACTGAACTTTTAAAATAGCAGCCAATTCTCTCGCTGAAGGTGGATGAGGTTCAATACTATTCCTATCCTTATTAAAATCTACTGTACAGTTAAATCCCTCCCACTATTAACATATCATCATCATGTACTGTTAAGAGTCTGCTTTAAAACATTCAGGAATACAATTCTATCCCTTCCTATATTTGGAGCATAAACATTAATAAAATCATACATTCTCTATCTTAGTCCTCACTTTTACAAGCCTCCCTCTAATTATCTCTTTAAAATCTAAAATGTTAACTTCCAAACCTGGTTGAAAAAGCACAGCCACCCCTGTGCTGTTATTTGTTCCATGGCTCAGCACACACTGCCCTCTCCATTCAGCAAGCCATCCTGCCTCATTCTCTCTGTCTGTGTGTGTCTCCTGTAAAAAAGCCACTCCCACCATCTTCTATTCTAAAAATTCAAATAACTGTGCTCTCTTAAAATCCTGCCTACAACCATCGACATTAAAAGAGATAAAATTAATTCTGTCCATGATGGCTAAAAAGTTTTTTTTAAAAACTAAGAAAAAGCAAACAGTAAAAGATGGAAAATTCCTATAAAACCTATCCATTTTTTTAAAATAAATAAATAAATAAATAAATAAATAAATAAATAAATAAATATTTATACTTTGGTTTTCCTAACGTTTTCCTAACTGTTTGCATGAATTTCTTCAGTCTATACCGTTTTTGGTTGATCAAATTCTTGTGTTGTGGCTTTTTGAGGGCTATATGTGCAGAATTCAAAACAAATTTCAAATCTGGAAAAAACGTTTTTTATCTACGCCTCCTACCTTTTGTTTGATCCAAAACACTCTTATTTTGTTGACTGAATACAGTTTTTCCTGGTAGTTTGGCTGTCAGTAATGTCGGAGAACAGCGAAGAGTCGAGACCTCGCCGTCGTCTACACTTCCCATCTCCCCCATCTCCCCCTCCTCATATTCCTCACTGTCATTGACTGCTGACGTTTTCAGCTGCTCCTCTCCCTTAGCTCTGCTACTGCCTGTTGTGAGTCAGACAGAGATGGATTCACAGCAGTGCCAGTAGAGACTCAGCTGCGCTCCCTCCTCTGAACAGGAGGCACGGCAGCTCAGGTAGAGACTCAGCTGCGCTCCTCTCCATCTGAACAGGGAGGCATGGCAGCATCAGGTAGAGACTCAGCGCTGCGCTCCTCTCCCTCTGAACAGGGAGGCACAGCAGCTCCAGGTAGAGACTCAGCGCTGCGCTCCTCTCCCTCTGAACAGGGTGGCACAGCAGCTCCAGGCAGAGACTCAGAACTGCGCTCCTCTCCCTCTGAACAGGGAGGCACAGCAGCTCCAGGTAGAGACTCAGCCCGCTCCTCTCCCTCTGAACAGGGTGGCACAGCAGCTCCAGGCAGAGACTCAGAACTGCGCTGCTCTCCCTCTGAACAGGGAGGCACAGCAGCTCCAGGTAGAGACTCAGAACTGCTTCTCTCCCTCTCAACAGGGAGGCACGGCAGCCCCAGGTAGAGACTCAGCAGCGCTCCTCTCCCTCTGAACAGGGAGGCACAGCAGGTCCAGGTAGAGACCCAGAGACACCGTCGCCAACACAGAGAGATCAGGTCCCAGGTCTGTGACGTCATCTTTTTGCGCCACTAACAAAGTATCCTGTTGCAACCAGGGCTTCAAGAGGTTTACATGATAAATGTGCTTTTCTCTGGTCGCTCCAGCTGGCAGATCTTGTCACGGGTGACCTCGAACCAGTTATTATGTGTAGTAAGAAATTGGATTCCTTTGCATGGAGAATTTCAGTGGCTAGAGTTCACGGCTCCTCGATTGATTCAGATTCAGTTGTATTAAGTCTGCCCACTAATAATGTAGAGCAAAATAGGTATTGTGGTGTTTGCAGAGCCGACCCGAGCTGAACCCAAGACAGAAGTGGAGTCCTGCTGGGAACGAGCTGAAACATTGGACATGGACTGGATGATTTAAAAATGAAATGTATTAATGAGATGATATGTGCTGTAACCATTTGTAATGTTTGAATAATCTTTAGTCTGTAACAAATACTGTAAAGTGCTCTCTCTGTAAGACCGAAGAACAGAATCTGGTACAACTTGATACACTGGCCGGCCTTGAGCAGTCTCTTATTAAAATTGGCACGATTCCCAGAATTTAGTGCTGAAATCTCTGTTAAGACTTTTCAGCTTGAATACAGAATAATGCTGTACTAATAGATGTATGTTAATATGTTTGCTTTAAATGGTATAGATTGTTGTGGTAACATATAATCATAGGTAGTGATAATTATTGTTAGTATGAAATACTATGAACAATTTTATGTATAAGATCATATGATTCACTTTGCTTAATATGATAGCATACCTGAAGCTGTTTTCTATCAAGATGAGCAGTTAAAAACTGAGTCCTAATTCAATGAAAAGAATTACTGTGTGCTTACATTCAAGAATTATAACTTCTGAATATAAAGGGAAAAGGAGTTAGGAGTATTCTTAAGGGAAAGAGAAAAAACAGAAAAGGATTAAAAGACCTCGCTTTGAGTAGGTTTCTGTTTGTAATTCAGTTTTAAAATAAGTAGGTGAGTAAGAACAACCTAGAGTAAAAGCAGACTCTAACTTAAGAAAATAAGCATTGTCAGAAGATACACCACAAATAGAGAGTAGGGAAATTGAATAAGAACCTATTGTAAAATTGCTGATATACTGCTGCAGAAAGTAATAAGGTTAGCAGCCATACGCTATAAGAAGTAATGTACTAGTTTGACTCTGAAGTTAAAAAGACGCAGCATAAAAAAAAAGATGTTGTGTTTAAAATACAAAATAAAAGGATTGAATAAATAATGAAGAATAAAAGCAGGAGATAGGTTTTAGGAGAGTAAACTCTATGTGACCTGTCTTCTTGAACTCTCTATCAGCCTGCCCTTGGAGAAATTAATATTAGCTGCTGGAAGGCCTCTTTGGTGGGAAGAAGCCGGAATTTTTTTTATCAGAAGGCTTATAGTATCGGGCCGGACTGCAAAAATAGGGAGTTAGAACGGATGGTCTTAGCACCTAAGATAGTTAGTTGCCGGGCGGAACAAGCACGTAAGATACAGGTGTAAGGAAAGTTCTAGGAACATTAATCACTATTAAACTTGGCAAGAAAAGAGGTGTCTCCAGCAAGCTGGTTTTAGCCAGTATGTGTATAGCTGAAAAATACAGGGTCATCTGGATGTCAATTAAGTTCAAGCTACCAGGGGCCCATAGGAGAAAAACATTACAGCTTTACAGCTCAGTGAAATAGTTAGGTTTTCCATAAGGAGAAAACTCTACACTAAAAAGATATAAGATGGAAGTTCCCTATAATACCTGCTAAACACACACCTGTAAGGAAAGAATGAAACTAATTTGAGAGTGAGATGACATGAGGGAATATATTTTTGAAAGCCAAGTTCATGTAATCAATTATAATCATTATAACTATAACTGCTATATTATGATATAACTATTGGTGTTGCATATATTCAAACAGCACTCTTTTTATAATACACACAAATATTGGTGCTTCATATATTTAAACACCCTCCTTTTATAATGCACCCATATTAAGTAGTGAATCAAGGTAGCAGGGATTTTGTGAACTCTGCTTCACCTAACTTTTCAGATGAAGGAGGGGGGCCAAGAATGAGTGGATGAGAACATGGGCTAGTGTTGATTTGTTGGCATATGACTCCAATTGAGTCTGAAGAGTTGGTTAACTTCTTTAGAGATTACTGTTTGCCAAGAGATAAGGACTGTCAATATAGATTGATGACTGGATCTAATTGGGGTTTCCCATTGCTTTCAATGGGACGAAAATTGTATAAAAACCCTGGGCCGATCACACTGAGACCACCACAATCAAGCTGGGCAGAGCTATGTGGTCCATCCTTTGCAGATCTCTAAAGAACAGTCCTTCTCTTTTGTTCACGCTACTCTTCCTTATAATAGGAGGTAAGCATATTAATGGTATTATTGTATCTCACATTTATTGGTTATATTGCTATGAGGTTTTGAAACAATGTTTTGGTATTGAGGGTGTTATATTGAATGTGCTAAAACATAGCAGTGGGTGCTTGTAGGCTTTGTGCTTAACCAGCCTGAGGGCTGCACTGAATACATATAATTGTATTATGTTATTGAAGTATTAAATGCTGAAGCTTGTAATAAACTTAGGATTGCTAATTATTGTTACATGTTTTCGGGTTTTGGTAGTATCATAAAACTACTAAACCAATATTAAAGGCATTTTAATAAAACGAAGGAGCGCTGATGTTGCTCTGATTCGTAAAACTTTGAATAAATGAGTCTGAGTGATTTTCTTGATTAAATAAAAAGGTTTTAAGGTCACACCGCTCGTCCAGTGCTCGAACATAAACCACTAGGAGTTTTAAACATCTCTGTCCTCCTTAACGTCTCCCCTGAGTTAAGAGTGTGTGCAGAGCAAATAATATAATAAAAGAGAACGTGAAAAGTGAAAACGTGACAGTTGGCGCCCAACGTGGGGCGAGCGAAATAAACGGTCCACAAAATAAACCTAATCTAGAAAACACTAATAAATACGATCGACCAATAAAAATTAAAATTGTTTAACATTTTGAAACGCGTTACTGAAATAGTTTAAACATTTTAATTCCATCACGTAATTTTGTAAAGTGAATTGCGTATGGGTATTTAAACTCCGGAAACCCGACGTTGTGACGCAACCCCAGATGCGGCAACCTCACTCGTGCACAAATCTTCCGGTAAAATAAAGTCTAGCAAAAGAGGACGTTGAACGGGCTATTATAAATAGTAAAACGGGCTACTCTAAATGGCATCTGCAGGAGATTCGTAAAAAAAACTCCTTGAAATAATTTTGTGGAAGAAAGGGTTTATGCAGTTATAAACAGATTGTCTCAGACTATAGACAGAGAAATGAATATTGATGATAATCTGGAAAGCGCCGGATAGGGGGGAACAGGATGAGATGGAGTCTCAACTTTCCTCCTCTGAGTCAGAAATGGGGGAAGAAACTGCTAACAAAAAAACGAGTATGTGAAAGTAAGCTGTTACTTGCCTTAATGTGTCCAAAGAAAGAAAGAAAATAAGTTAAGCAAGCAAAGGAATAAATCTAACAAAAAAAAAAAAACTGCAAGAGAAAACTCAGTAAATCTGCCTTGGGAAGCTGCAACTAGCAGAGAGGAGAGAGCACCGGCTTCACCCACTAATTCATGTGACTTGCGATCAGGTCCTAAAGGGATACGAGCACAGAAAGTAACAAACTCTGAAAAACTTAGAGCGCTGAATACGTTAGACAACCAATGTATAATTTATTGGCTGTTACAGCTAATGTCTGCCAAGAAATAAATAATAATGAAAACCTCTTACATGGAGGTGTGGTTAGAGCCCTGTCTGATGCAAGCGGTTTAATAATTCAGGAAGAAAGTTGGAGTTAAAAAAAAAAAAAGGTAAAGTTAGAAGTAATGTAACTGCAACCAGTTTGTTACATGCATTTCATTTGCTATGATTCATGTAGTCCTAGAGAAGGAATGCTGAATTCAGTTAAAAAATTAAGTGAAGCAGTGTTAGCAGCCTTGATACAGCCTCTGCTTGTAATGCAAGTGAGGAATGTTTAATTCACCCAGAGGGGCGGTAACCTGCAGGGAGAGAGAGAGAGAGCTCACAGACTGCACCAGCTTGTGAGTATAAGGAAGAGGGGGTCTTGGAGAGCCCAGAGATCGGGAATGCACAGAGAGCAGACCTAAAATAACATAGAGTGAAAGACATAGCAGACGTTCGATTTTTAACCCATTAGCAGCAGAAGCAGTTGAGATTATGATAGAGAAGGTGGAAGATTATTTGAAATATTGGAATTAATAAAGATAATGATACAGAAATAAATAATTATATTACATTAAATAATTTAATACATTTAAATAAAATAAATTAATTAATTAATTAATTAGAATTAAATTAAATTAGATTAAGCATCAGGGTATGAAGCTGAGTACAGCCTATAAAGAAAAAGTTAGCAGTATTTCTTCCCCAAAAACAATAAAGCAACTCCAAGCCGTGATGGGGTTGTTTAATTATGCGAGAAACACTGTACCAGGATACTCAGTCCTGGCAGCCCCGTTGTATCGAAAGATTTCCCACGGTAACGCTGAGGGAAAGGGGTCTCGTGGATAGAAGAAGACGAACTTAGGCTAACGCAGCTTAAGACGTTAATACAAGAAGCGCAGGATATTACCACTCTAGTCAGTGGTAAGTCCTTGGAAGCCTACTTCCATATTGGTGAACAAGCTGCAGTAGTGGTAGTGAAAAATAAAGGGGATGAAATGCCAATAAAAAATTTGGGTTTCAATTTCACAAGCACAGAAAAGCAGTTTTGTTATGAAGAAAGAATGTTGACTGCCCTCACTAAAGTAGCACCGTCCTTATTCAACCTAGCTCAGGATGATCTTATTGAAGTTTTCAGTGACATCCCAGGACTCGCGACCCTGACTAAAGGATCACTGATAAACATGAAAGCGCTTAAATTACGGTGGGATAGATGGGTCACTTTGCTAGCAGACCCTAGAATAATCTTCACTACCGTCTCCGAGCTAGCCTCTAACCTCAGAAGTAAATTCCTTCACCTTCCCCCGTTTGAAAAATGGGAGGAATGAACTGCCCCAGCAGGACAGCCGTTTGTGCCTGACTGGTTAATCTTCTCAGATGGATCCATTCCAGTTTGTGGAATAGGGATATCCGTCGGAAGAAATCGGAATGGAATTTATGAGGAAACGTAACACCACTCTGAAGTGGTATCAGGTCGATCCGCTCAAGTAGCAGAAGCTAAAGCCCTATTGAAGGGATTACAAATGGCTCAAAATTTGGGGACGCCCAGTGAGACCATATTATTGATTACAGACTCAAGTTACTGCACCCAAGCATTCAATGTTCACTCTCTAACATGGAAAGAGAATGGTTACTCTGACCATAAGGGTAAACCTATAGCACATGCCAATATATGGAAGGAGATTGAAACATTGAGGAGCAATAGGATCAGTGTTCAGCATACAGCAGGTCACCAGAAGGGGAAAGAAGTAACTATAGTGGGAAATAATCGCGCTGATGAATTGGCGCTTGGGAGCAGTACAAGGTCATTAAAAGCATCAGCAGCAAAACTGATCAATTTGCTAGCTGATAGCCAGCTGTTGTCTGAGTTCCCCCGGACGGGGACAGATACCAGTTGGAACAAGGGATTCTATACCGACTGTTTAAAACAAGCAAAAGGATAGTACCCCCTAAAGCAAGCCGACAAGCCATAGTACTGGCAGCTCATCAAGGAGCAGGTGCCTTGCATAGTGCACTTAAGGGAACTTTGCATCAGTTGCGAGATTAATGGTGGACTGAACTGCATGCTGAAACTGTGGAGATCTGCAGAAGATGTTTGCCCTGCCTACAACACATTCAGAAACCAAAAGGAACAAAGTAAGAATTGCACCTGGAAATATTTCATTAAATATTTTCACGAATGAGTTTTTAAGAATCACAAATACATATTTGAATTACAGACTGCATGAAAAATTAAAGACTTTATTCATTTGACAAATGATTAAGGAAAAAAAGTATACAGTATACTATTTAACTCTAGAGTATACATTAAATAAATGAAATTCTGTTTATAACAATTTAAAAAAAAAAATGTTATTGCAGTTTACTAGTAATTCTGTAATGGTTATAAGTAAAGCCTAGCATGGTTTCGTCTTATTTTAATTACATGAATTGGAAAAACAAAAATAAGAATAAAACTAAAAATAAAAATTTAATAATACATTTGAACAGTAATGAAAGTAAAAACTTTTATATTATAAATGTGATTATTTTACTGGTTACATCGTTAGAATAAAACTAAAGCTTTTGTGTTTTGTTTTTGTAAAAGGAATGTAACAGAATTGTTGTCTTGACTTGACAGGTAAAGCAAAACCATGCAATGAGAATGATAGGGATTTAAGAGAGCAGTTTGGAAAGTACAGAATGCTTATGACTGTTTATTGAGAAAGTGTGTTAATATACACTTTGCTTTTGAAACACAGAAGGCAGCTTTTGTATTGCAGAACTATTGAAAAAAAGTACAATGAATATTTTTTTCTTTTAACACTTTCTTAAATTCAGTTTTGATGTGCTCTGGGTGTTTTTGACAAATGGAAAAGATAAGAAGCTTGGTCTTTGTGTCTTAAATATATACTAACTTTTGTAAGTCTGTAACCAGAACTGAAAGGAGTGAACCTTGCTTGGAAACCATGACAACACTGATAAACAAGTCAGCTGGGAGCCACTTTAACTCTTTAGGTGCAGGTATAGTGGAAGAAGTTAATAGGTATGCTATTGCAAGCAATGAAATGTTATACGTTTGAAAAAATAACTAAGGACATTTTAGCCTGTCTTGGTTTTAGTGATTATATATAATTGATTAACAACTATGGGTTTTGTAACATCAATTGATAAAATAACATCAAGAAATGTGGAAGTTTATTCTTTAAGTCTGGGTGATATATTCATTTTAACAGATATATCTGCTTGTAATAAGACAAAGAAAAACTTGCACTCATATTTCAATAGAGACCTTGTGAATAAATAATCAAACGATGAAACAGGTCATTGAAGGAGAAGCAAGCTTTTTTTTTTTCTCTGTTACGAGCTGATTTCCAAGAGAATAATAATAATAATAAATAATAATACATTTTAAAAATTATAATATAAAATAAAATAAATAAGCAAGAACCCATAGCATAAGCATTGGAAATTGCTGAACAGGTTCCTTATGACCCGGTGATTTATAGGGATTCATTTACATAGGATGATATTTAAATACTTTTCCAGCAGACCCTACTGTATAGACAGACATATATTTATGAGCAGGGAATGACAAACATCCATTTCATAAAGCAGCAGGGATTCTGGAAACTGTTTGAAATATTTAATATAACAAGAATAATGAGAATTAAAAAAAAAAAACATGTGAACAATGTTGTTATACTGCACCTTGGCTTTCCTCTGTTCGTGTTCTTTATGAGGAGCAGGAGCCAGGGTTTGAATCTGAGTCTCTCGAGGAACCTGAAGGGGGGATCTGTCACGGGTGACCTCGAACCAGTTATTATGTGTAGTAAGAAATTGGATTCCTTTGCATGGAGAATTTCAGTGGCTAGAGTTCACGGCTCCTCGATTGATTCAGATTCAGTTGTATTAAGTCTGCCCACTAATAATGTAGAGCAAAATAGGTATTGTGGTGTTTGCAGAGCCGACCCGAGCTGAACCCAAGACAGAAGTGGAGTCCTGCTGGGAACGAGCTGAAACATTGGACATGGACTGGATGATTTAAAAAAATGAAATGTATTAATGAGATGATATGTGCTGTAACCATTTGTAATGTTTGAATAATCTTTAGTCTGTAACAAATACTGTAAAGTGCTCTCTCTGTAAGACCGAAGAACAGAATCTGGTACAACTTGATACACTGGCCGGCCTTGAGCAGTCTCTTATTAAAATTGGCACGATTCCCAGAATTTAGTGCTGAAATCTCTGTTAAGACTTTTCAGCTTGAATACAGAATAATGCTGTACTAATAGATGTATGTTAATATGTTTGCTTTAAATGGTATAGATTGTTGTGGTAACATATAATCATAGGTAGTGATAATTATTGTTAGTATGAAATACTATGAACAATTTTATGTATAAGATCATATGATTCACTTTGCTTAATATGATAGCATACCTGAAGCTGTTTTCTATCAAGATGAGCAGTTAAAACTGAGTCCTAATTCAATGAAAAGAATTACTGTGTGCTTACATTCAAGAATTATAACTTCTGAATATAAAGGGAAAAGGAGTTAGGAGTATTCTTAAGGGAAAGAGAAAACAGAAAAGGATTAAAAGACCTCGCTTTGAGTAGGTTTCTGTTTGTAATTCAGTTTTAAAATAAGTAGGTGAGTAAGAACAACCTAGAGTAAAAGCAGACTCTAACTTAAGAAAATAAGCATTGTCAGAAGATACACCACAAATAGAGAGTAGGGAAATTGAATAAGAACCTATTGTAAAATTGCTGATATACTGCTGCAGAAAGTAATAAGGTTAGCAGCCATACGCGCTAAGAAGTAATGTACTAGTTTGACTCTGAAGTTAAAAACGCAGCAAAAAAAGATGTTGTGTTTAAAATACAAAATAAAAGGATTGAATAAATAATGAAGAATAAAAGCAGGAGATAGGTTTTAGGAGAGTAAACTCTATGTGACCTGTCTTCTTGAACTCTCTATCAGCCTGCCCTTGGAGAAATTAATATTAGCTGCTGGAAGGCCTCTTTGGTGGGAAGAAGCCAGAATTTTTTTATCAGAAGGCTTATAGTATCGGGCCGGACTGCAAAAATAGGGAGTTAGAACGGATGGTCTTAGCACCTAAGATAGTTAGTTGCCGGGCGGAACAAGCACGTAAGATACAGGTGTAAGGAAAGTTCTAGGGAACATTAATCACTATTAAACTTGGCAAGAAAAGAGGTGTCTCCAGCAAGCTGGTTTTAGCCAGTATGTGTATAGCTGAAAAATACAGGGTCATCTGGATGTCAATTAAGTTCAAGCTACCAGGGGCCCATAGGAGAAAAACATTACAGCTTTACAGCTCAGTGAAATAGTTAGGTTTTCCATAAGGAGAAAACTCTACACTAAAAAGATATAAGATGGAAGTTCCCTATAATACCTGCTAAACACACACCTGTAAGGAAAGAATGAAACTAATTTGAGAGTGAGATGACATGAGGGAATATATTTTTGAAAGCCAAGTTCATGTAATCAATTATAATCATTATAACTATAACTGCTATATTATGATATAACTATTGGTGTTGCATATATTCAAACAGCACTCTTTTTATAATACACACAAATATTGGTGCTTCATATATTTAAACACCACTCCTTTTTATAATGCACCCATATTAAGTAGTGAATCAAGGTAGCAGGGATTTTGTGAACTCTGCTTCACCTAACTTTTCAGATGAAGGAGGGGGGCCAAGAATGAGTGGATGAGAACATGGGCTAGTGTTGATTTGTTGGCATATGACTCCAATTGAGTCTGAAGAGTTGGTTAACTTCTTTAGAGATTACTGTTTGCCAAGAGATAAGGACTGTCAATATAGATTGATGACTGGATCTAATTGGGGTTTCCCATTGCTTTCAATGGGACGAAAATTGTATAAAAACCCTGGGCCGATCACACTGAGACCACCACAATCAAGCTGGGCAGAGCTATGTGGTCCATCCTTTGCAGATCTCTAAAGAACAGTCCTTCTCTTTTGTTCACGCTACTCTTCCTTATAATAGGAGGTAAGCATATTAATGGTATTATTGTATCTCACATTTATTGGTTATATTGCTATGAGGTTTTGAAACAATGTTTTGGTATTGAGGGTGTTATATTGAATGTGCTAAAACATAGCAGTGGGTGCTTGTAGGCTTTGTGCTTAACCAGCCTGAGGGCTGCACTGAATACATATAATTGTATTATGTTATTGAAGTATTAAATGCTGAAGCTTGTAATAAACTTAGGATTGCTAATTATTGTTACATGTTTTCGGGTTTTGGTAGTATGCGCAAACTACTAAACCAATATTAAAGGCATTTTAATAAAACGAAGGAGCGCTGATGTTGCTCTGATTCGTAAAACTTTGAATAAATGAGTCTGAGTGATTTTCTTGATTAAATAAAAAGGTTTTAAGGACACACACCGCTCGTCCAGTGCTCGAACATAAACCACTAGGAGTTTTAAACATCTCTGTCCTCCTTAACGTCTCCCCTGAGTTAAGAGTGTGTGCAGAGCAAATAATATAATAAAAGAGAACGTGAAAAGTGAAAACGTGACAGTTGGCGCCCAACGTGGGGAAAGAAAAAAACGGTCCACAAAATAAAACCTAATCTAGAAAACACTAATAAATACGATCGACCAATAAAAATTAAAATTGTTTAACATTTTGAAACACGTTACTGAAATAGTTTAAACATTTTAATTCCATCACGTAATTTTGTAAAGTGAATTGCGTATGGGTATTTAAACTCCGGAAACCCGACGTTGTGACGCAACCCCAGATGCGGCAACCTCACTTGTGCACAAATCTTCCGGTAAAATAAAGTCTAGCAAAAGAGGACGTTGAACGGGCTATTATAAATAGTAAAAACGGGCTACTCTAAATGGCATCTGCAGGGAGATTCGTAGAAAAACTCCTTGAAATAATTTTGTGGAAGAAAGGGTTTATGCAGTTATAAACAGATTGTCTCAGACTATAGACAGAGAAATGAATATTGATGATAATCTGGAAAGCGCTTCGGATAGGGGGGAACAGGATGAGATGGAGTCTCAACTTTCCTCCTCTGAGTCAGAAATGGGGGAAGAAACTGCTAACAAAAAAACGAGTATGTGAAAGTAAGCTGTTACTTGCCTTAATGTGTCCAAAGAAAGAAAGAAAAATAAGTTAAGCAAGCAAAGGAATAAATCTAATGGAAAAAAACTGCAAGAGAAAACTCAGTAAATCTGCCTTGGGAAGCTGCAACTAGCAGGGAGGAGAGAGCACCGGCTTCACCCACTAATTCATGTGACTTGCGATCAGGTCCTAAAGGGATACGAGCACAGAAAGTAACAAACTCTGAAAAACTTAGAGCGCTGAATACGTTAGACAACCAATGTATAATTTATTGGCTGTTACAGCTAATGTCTGCCAAGAAATAAATAATAATGAAAACCTCTTACATGGAGGTGTGGTTAGAGCCCTGTCTGATGCAAGCGGTTTAATAATTCAGGAAGAAAGTTGGAGTTAAAAAAAAAAAGGTAAAGTTAGAAGTAATGTAACTGCAACCAGTTTGTTACATGCATTTCATTTGCTATGATTCATGTAGTCCTAGAGAAGGAATGCTGAATTCAGTTAAAAAATTAAGTGAAGCAGTGTTAGCAGCCTTGATACAGCCTCTGCTTGTAATGCAAGTGAGGAATGTTTAATTCACCCAGAGGGGCGGTAACCTGCAGGAGAGAGAGAGAGAGCTCACAGACTGCACCAGCTTGTGAGTATAAGGAAGAGGGGTCTTGAGAGCCCAGAGATCGGGAATGCACAGAGAGCAGACCTAAAATAACATAGAGTGAAAGACATAGCAGACGTTCGATTTTTAACCCATTAGCAGCAGAAGCAGTTGAGATTATGATAGAGAAGGTGGAAGATTATTTGAAATATTGGAATTAATAAAGATAATGATACAGAAATAAATAATTATATTACATTAAATAATTTAATACATTTAAATAAAATAAATTAAATTAATTAATTAATTAGAATTAAATTAAATTAGATTAAGCATCAGGGTATGAAGCTGAGTACAGCCTATAACGAAAAAAGTTAGCAGTATTTCTTCCCAAAAACAATAAAGCAACTCCAAGCCGTGATGGGGTTGTTTAATTATCGAGAAACACTGTACCAGGATACTCAGTCCTGGCAGCCCGTTATATCGAAAGATTTCCACGGTAACGCTGAGGGAAAGGGGTCTCGTGGATAGAAGAAGACGAACTTAGGCTAACGCAGCTTAAGACGTTAATACAAGAAGCGCAGGATATTACCACTCTAGTCAGTGGTAAGTCCTTGGAAGCCTACTTCCATATTGGTGAACAAGCTGCAGTAGTGGTAGTGAAAAATAAAGGGGATGAAATGCCAATAAAAATTTGGGTTTCAATTTCACAAGCACAGAAAAGCAGTTTTGTTATGAAGAAAGAATGTTGACTGCCCTCACTAAAGTAGCACCGTCCTTATTCAACCTAGCTCAGGATGATCTTATTGAAGTTTTCAGTGACATCCCAGGACTCGCGACCCTGACTAAAGGATCACTGATAAACATGAAAGCGCTTAAATTACGGTGGGATAGATGGGTCACTTTGCTAGCAGACCCTAGAATAATCTTCACTACCGTCTCGAGCTAGCCTCTAACCTCAGAAGTAAATTCCTTCACCTTCCCCCGTTTGAAAAATGGGAGGAATGAACTGCCCCAGCAGGACAGCCGTTTGTGCCTGACTGGTTAATCTTCTCAGATGGATCCATTCCAGTTTGTGGAATAGGGATATCCGTCGGAAGAAATCGGAATGGAATTTATGAGGAAACGTAACACCACTCTGAAGTGGTATCAGGTCGATCCGCTCAAGTAGCAGAAGCTAAAGCCCTATTGAAGGGATTACAAATGGCTCAAAATTTGGGGACGCCCAGTGAGACCATATTATTGATTACAGACTCAAGTTACTGCACCCAAGCATTCAATATTCACTCTCTAACATGGAAAGAGAATGGTTACTCTGACCATAAGGGTAAACCTATAGCACATGCCAATATGGAAGGAGATTGAAACATTGAGGAGCAATAGGATCAGTGTTCAGCATACAGCAGGTCACCAGAAGGGGAAAGAAGTAACTATAGTGGGAAATAATCGCGCTGATGAATTAGCGCAGGAGCAGTACAGGGTCATTAAATTTGACCTTTTGAGCATCAGCAGCAAAACTGATCAATTTGCTAGCTGATAGCCAGCTGTTGTCTGAGTTCCCCCTGGACGGGGACAGATACCAGTTGGAACAGGGAATTCTATACCGACTGTTTAAAACAAGCAAAAGGATAGTACCCCCTAAAGCAAGCCGACAAGCCATAGTACTGGCAGCTCATCAAGGAGCAGGTGCCTTGCATAGTGCACTTAAGGGAACTTTGCATCAGTTGCGAGATTAATGGTGGACTGAACTGCATGCTGAAACTGTGGAGATCTGCAGAAGATGTTTGCCCTGCCTACAACACATTCAGAAACCAAAAGGAACAAAGTAAGAATTGCACCTGGAAATATTTCATTAAATATTTTCACGAATGAGTTTTTTAAGAATCACAAATACATATTTGAATTACAGACTGCATGAAAAATTAAAGACTTTATTCATTTGACAAATGATTAAGGAAAAGAAAGTATACAGTATACTATTTAACTCTAGAGTATACATTAAATAAATGAAATTCTGTTTATAACAATTTAAAAAGAAAAATGTTATTGCAGTTTACTAGTAATTCTGTAATGGTTATAAGTAAAGCCTAGCATGGTTTCGTCTTATTTTAATTACATGAATTGGAAAAACAAAAATAAGAATAAAACTTAATAATACATTTGAACAGTAATGAAAGTAAAAACTTTTATATTATAAATGTGATTATTTTACTGGTTACATCGTTAGAATAAAACTAAAGCTTTTGTGTTTTGTTTTTGTAAAAGGAATGTAACAGAATTGTTGTCTTGACTTGACAGGTAAAGCAAAACCATGCAATGAGAATGATAGGGATTTAAGAGAGCAGTTTGGAAAGTACAGAATGCTTATGACTGTTTATTGAGAAAGTGTGTTAATATACACTTTGCTTTTGAAACACAGAAGGCAGCTTTTGTATTGCAGAACTATTGAAAAAAAAGTACAATGAATATTTTTTTCTTTTAACACTTTCTTAAATTCAGTTTTGATGTGCTCCGGGTGTTTTTGACAAATGGAAAAGATAAGAAGCTTGGTCTTTGTGTCTTAAATATATACTAACTTTTGTAAGTCTGTAACCAGAACTGAAAGGAGTGAACCTTGCTTGGAAACCATGACAACACTGATAAACAAGTCAGCTGGGAGCCACTTTAACTCTTTAGGTGCAGGTATAGTGGAAGAAGTTAATAGGTATGCTATTGCAAGCAATGAAATGTTATACGTTTGAAAAAATAACTAAGGACATTTTAGCCTGTCTTGGTTTTAGTGATTATATATAATTGATTAACAACTATGGGTTTTTGTAACATCAATTGATAAAATAACATCAAGAAATGTGGAAGTTTATTCTTTAAGTCTGGGTGATATATTCATTTTAACAGATATATCTGCTTGTAATAAGACAAAGAAAAACTTGCACTCATATTTCAATAGAGACCTTGTGAATAAATAATCAAACGATGAAACAGGTCATTGAAGGAGAAGCAAGCGCTTTTTTCTCTGTTACGAGCTGATTTCCAAGAGAATAATAATAATAATAATAATAATACAAATACATTTAAAAATTATAATATAAAATAAAATAAATAAGCAAGAACCCATAGCATAAGCATTGAAATTGCTGAACAGGTTCCTTATGACCCGTGATTTATAGGATTCATTTACATAGGATGATATTTAAATACTTTTCCAGCAGACCCTACTGTATAGACAGACATATATTTATGAGCAGGGAATGACAAACATCCATTTCATAAAGCAGCAGGGATTCTGAAACTGTTTGAAATATTTAATATAACAAGAATAATGAGAATTAAAAAAAAAAAAAAACATGTGAACAATGTTGTTATACTGCACCTTGGCTTTCCTCTGTTCGTGTTCTTTATGAGGAGCAGGAGCCAGGGTTTGAATCTGAGTCTCTCGAGGAACCTGAAGGGGATCTGTCACGGGTGACCTCGAACCAGTTATTATGTGTAGTAAGAAATTGGATTCCTTTGCATGGAGAATTTCAGTGGCTAGAGTTCACGGCTCCTCGATTGATTCAGATTCAGTTGTATTAAGTCTGCCCACTAATAATGTAGAGCAAAATAGGTATTGTGGTGTTTGCAGAGCCGACCGAGCTGAACCCAAGACAGAAGTGGAGTCCTGCTGGGAACGAGCTGAAACATTGGACATGGACTGGATGATTTAAAAATGAAATGTATTAATGAGATGATATGTGCTGTAACCATTTGTAATGTTTGAATAATCTTTAGTCTGTAACAAATACTGTAAAGTGCTCTCTCTGTAAGACCGAAGAACAGAATCTGGTACAACTTGATACACTGGCCGGCCTTGAGCAGTCTCTTATTAAAATTGGCACGATTCCCAGAATTTAGTGCTGAAATCTCTGTTAAGACTTTTCAGCTTGAATACAGAATAATGCTGTACTAATAGATGTATGTTAATATGTTTGCTTTTAAATGGTATAGATTGTTGTGGTAACATATAATCATAGGTAGTGATAATTATTGTTAGTATGAAATACTATGAACAATTTTATGTATAAGATCATATGATTCACTTTGCTTAATATGATAGCATACCTGAAGCTGTTTTCTATCAAGATGAGCAGTTAAAAACTGAGTCCCTAATTCAATGAAAAGAATTACTGTGTGCTTACATTCAAGAATTATAACTTCTGAATATAAAGGGAAAAGGAGTTAGGAGTATTCTTAGGGAAAGAGAAAAACAGAAAAGGATTAAAAGACCTCGCTTTGAGTAGGTTTCTGTTTGTAATTCAGTTTTAAAATAAGTAGGTGAGTAAGAACAACCTAGAGTAAAAAGCAGACTCTAACTTAAGAAAATAAGCATTGTCAGAAGATACACCACAAATAGAGAGTAGGGAAATTGAATAAGAACCTATTGTAAAATTGCTGATATACTGCTGCAGAAAGTAATAAGGTTAGCAGCCATACGCTATAAGAAGTAATGTACTAGTTTGACTCTGAAGTTAAAACGCAGCATAAAAAGATGTTGTGTTTAAAATACAAAATAAAAGGATTGAATAAATAATGAAGAATAAAAAGCAGGAGATAGGTTTTAGGAGAGTAAACTCTATGTGACCTGTCTTCTTGAACTCTATCAGCCTGCCCTTGGAGAAATTAATATTAGCTGCTGGAAGGCCTCTTTGGTGGGAAGAAGCCGGAATTTTTTATCAGAAGGCTTATAGTATCGGGCGGACTGCAAAAATAGGGAGTTAGAACGGATGGTCTTAGCACCTAAGATAGTTAGTTGCCGGGCGGAACAAGCACGTAAGATACAGGTGTAAGGAAAGTTCTAGGGAACATTAATCACTATTAAACTTGGCAAGAAAAGAGGTGTCTCCAGCAAGCTGGTTTTAGCCAGTATGTGTATAGCTGAAAAATACAGGGTCATCTGGATGTCAATTAAGTTCAAGCTACCAGGGGCCCATAGGAGAAAAAACATTACAGCTTAACAGCTCAGTAAAATAGTTAGTTTTCCATAAGGAGAAAACTCTACACTAAAAAGATATAAGATGGAAGTTCCTATAATACCTGCTAAACACACACCTGTAAGGAAAGAATGAAACTAATTTGAGAGTGAGATGACATGAGGGAATATATTTTTGAAAGCCAAGTTCATGTAATCAATTATAATCATTATAACTATAACTGCTATATTATGATATAACTATTGGTGTTGCATATATTCAAACAGCACTTTTTTATAATACACACAAATATTGGTGCTTCATATATTTAAACACCACTCCTTTTATAATGCACCCATATTAAGTAGTGAATCAAGGTAGCAGGGATTTTGTGAACTCTGCTTCACCTAACTTTTCAGATGAAGGAGGGGCCAAGAATGGTGGATGAGAACATGGGCTAGTGTTGATTTGTTGGCATATGACTCCAATTGAGTCTGAAGAGTTGGTTAACTTCTTTAGAGATTACTGTTTGCCAAGAGATAAGGACTGTCAATATAGATTGATGACTGGATCTAATTGGGGTTTCCATTGCTTTCAATGGGACGAAAATTGTATAAAAACCCTGGGCTGATCACACTGAGACCACCACAATCAAGCTGGGCAGAGCTATGTGGTCCATCCTTTGCAGATCTCTAAAGAACAGTCCTTCTCTTTTGTTCACCTTCTCTTCCTTATAATAGGAGGTAAGCATATTAATGGTATTATTGTATCTCACATTTATTGGTTATATTGCTATGAGGTTTTGAAACAATGTTTTGGTATTGAGGGTGTTATATTGAATGTGCTAAAACATAGCAGTGGGTGCTTGTAGGCTTTGTGCTTAACCAGCCTGAGGGCTGCACTGAATACATATAATTGTATTATGTTATTGAAGTATTAAATGCTGAAGCTTGTAATAAACTTAGGATTGCTAATTATTGTTACATGTTTTCGGTTTTTTGGTAGTATCATAAACTACTAAACCAATATTAAAGGCATTTTAATAAAACGAAGGGCGCTGATGTTGCTCTGATTCGTAAAACTTTGAATAAATGAGTCTGAGTGATTTTCTTGATTAAATAAAAAGGTTTTAAGGACACACCGCTCGTCCAGTGCTCGAACATAAACCACTAGGAGTTTTAAACATCTCTGTCCTCCTTAACGTCTCCCCTGAGTTAAGAGTGTGTGCAGAGCGAATAATATAATAAAAGAGAACGTGAAAAGTGAAAACGTGACAATCTCAATCCACCGTCCCAATTCAGCATGTAAGGTCCTTGCCACTTCGCCAGAAGTTTAGACTCCGAACTAGTTAGCAATCTATGCAAGTTATTGCTCTGCACAGTCAGTGGTCTTCAACTTTTTAATTATATTGAAGGCTTTAAGTTTGGATTTACAGCCTTGGCAGGGGAATTTTATGTTGTGGGACATTTATTTTTAAGTTGATAGTAAATGTGAATGGTTTCTCCTGTGGCTTAACTGACACGTCATTTTTCACAGGAGGAGGAAATGAAAGAACCACACAGAAGCTGTACTGCGAGGAAGCATTGCTATTAGAGCTTCGGGTACAATTTGAAATGAGCAAAAAATGCACCCAGGGAGGCACTGGTGAACCTAAAGCGAAGAAAGGCATACTTGCCAACTTAAGAGCCACTGGTGGCTCGCCTGCTAAACTATCCAAGAAAACTGTTGCAGGCACATCAAGCTCTACCAGAAAGAGGGGCCTGTTCAAGTAAATGGTAGTAATATGTGTATAGATTTTGTTTTTAATGTTTGTCTTATCAAAAATGCAATAAATATTTAAGTTTTTGTTTGGTTTCTATTTCCACAAGATAAGTCAACCTTGGAAAATTCCCCTGCCCCCCCCCAAAAAACTTGCAATGAATCTCCTCCTACTGGCTGAGTTATTAATATCAGTATTGCCGCTTGACTGAATTTGATTTCAGTTGAATAGTAAGCTCATCTATCGGTTTTGCATCATCACCTATAATAAATATTTAGATGTCTTATTTAGCATCTTGTAATCAAATAAAATATGACAGCACAAGTCTACTGGAAGCCGATGGGACCTCGCGGGGTCGCTGGGGACATGCGTGTACTGGGGAGGTGCCAGGGACAGTTTGGCGAGCCGCTGCTACCCTGCGCTGGGTCTCTGGGTCCCGTGCGCGCTAAGGAGGTGCCAGGGACCATTTGCGAGAATGGGACCCCGCTCGTGGTTGCTGGTCCTGTGGTTGCTGCGCGAGCTGGGGAGGTGCCAGGGACAGTTTGGCAAGGCGCTTGGACCACGACTTAAGTCGCTAGGGCCCCGTGCTGCATTAGGGAGGTGCCAGGGTTATTGCTCTGCACACAGAGGTGCCTCAAATCAATACTATGCAAGTTATTGCTCTGCACACAGAGGTGCCTCAAATCAATACTATGCAAGTTATTGCTCTGTACACAGAGGTGCCTCAGATCAGTAATTGCAGTAACATTCTCAACAGTTAACCTTGTTTTTAATAAGTAAAAGTAGTATAAGGGAAATTCCATGCATTTATCAAAAACATATCTTCCTGTATTTGTACTAAAGGTTGTATATCAGTGCAAGCTGTATTATTATTGTTCTGTTTGTGCCATTTCTTTACTTTACAGGCATTTAGATTTACTGTTAAAGCAACATTTTCAGAAGTCCAGCTTCTATAACCATTCAGGACGCACTTCAAGAAGCTTTTATTTCTGTGCCAGTTTACATGTTTTTAGTTAATAATAGGGGTGCACTGATAATCGGTAGCCTACCAGCATGGCACTGATAAGAGGGGAAAAAACACACACAATCGTCTCATCGCCTATCTGCAGTTTGTGTTATTTTGGCGATAATGTACACCCATATACACGATTGAATTTCTTCCAGCACAGAATTTAATGTTTGCTCAGGCATGCTTACTAATGATGCAAGAACATTGAGACACTCATTTTCCCAGTGCTGTGTAACATGATCATCCTGCAGTAAATAAGACTCAAAAGAGCGGTGTTTGGATTTTTATAAATATCTGAAGACAACAATAGGATAGCGAGTTGTGTGCATCAGAACAGACTTGATGCTACATTAAATCAACGATGGACTGCGAGTAGAATATTATTCTGATGCTTTAAAAAAAATAGGTTGAATCCTAAATAACATTGATTACTGTGCCATCTTGTTTAGTAACAAATTCAAGTTTGACTGAATTTTGTAAGCGGTTATTTTCATGACATCTTTTTGTTTTTGATTAAGTGAACAGTTTAAGCTGTGCTGCATTTTGAAGCAGTGAATGCTTACAATAAGAATGTAACGGCCGCTGTTGTAGTTCACATTGCCAGACTGTGTTTTTTTCTACTGTACAGTACAGGTAGAGGTTATGATACGCAATGCTAGACAGCAAGTGGCTATACAAGTTCATGTCACATTGTATATTTCTACTAGTACAAATGCAAAATATTATTTTTGTGTGACTGTTGTAAAACAAATGTTTACATTGCTGTCAAGCACACAGTATAACACTTTGTTATTCTTTGTATTCATTTTCTGAAGTAAGTGCAACACGAAAACAATATCTGTTCATTTTAACATTCATAATTGTAAAACAGTTTCAATTTGGCCCTGGGTCTTGTTCTAGTAGTTTACAATAGCTTACATGCACTGTCTATTATTATCGGTATCGGTCGATATGGGCAGAGAACCATCGACTATCAGCATCGGACAAGAAAATCTTTATCGGTGCACCTGAATTACTGCAGCACTTCATCACTGTCACTACATTACTTTATACTCTGAATTACTGCAGCACTTCATGACTGTCAGCACATTACTTTATACTCTGAATTACTGCAGCACTTCATCACTGTCAGTACATTACTTTATACTCTGAATTACTGCAGCACTTCATGACTGTCAGCACATTACTTTATACTCTGAATTACTGCAGCACTTCATCACTGTCAGTACATTACTTTATACTCTGAATTACTGCAGCACTTCATGACTGTCACATTACTTTTATACTCTGAATTACTGCAGCACTTCATCACTGTCAATACATTACTTTATACTCTGAATTACTGCAGCACTTCATGACTGTCACTACATTACTTTATACTCTGAATTACTGCAGCACTTCATGACTGTCACTACATTCTTATCGACGCTGAATTGTTTGCCATAAAACATCTGCTGCAAATAAAGTCATTTTTGTTGTAGAGGAAAAAAAGAAAAGAGATGCGTGTCCTTTGGTTATATTATTATTATTTGTATTATTAATAGAGATGAGTGTCCTTTGTTTATATTATTATTATTTGTATTATTAATAGAGATGAGTGTCCTTTGTTTATATTATTATTTGTATTCTTGTTTTGGTGCGGAAAAGCCGCCTCCATTATTTGTTATTGTTTTGTATTTTTTTTTTAAAATTTTTTTGTGAGGATGCATGACTGATCAGCTACTGATTATTTAACTAGCTGACAATCAAGCATCCTTACTAAACTCAGGCGAACTGTGGCCGAGGGGTAATAAGATTTAATAGCTAGTTAACCCCTCGCCAGAATATAAAAGGTCGGGAGAAGGTGTAGAACGAGTTAGAGGTAATAATTTTAATGTAAACAATTGCTGTACGTATAGCTCAAAACAAGCACGTATACTTGTTTGGTTCGTTTGTTTGGCCAACGTGCCCTTTTGTTTTGTGTTTAAGTCTTTATCTACTATTGTTTAATAAATTAACTGAACACCATAGCGTTTCAGTGTTGCCCCGCCAGTACCTGTTTGTTTTGGTTTTGTGTTTCTGGTCTGACGTCACCCACTGCAAGCCATCTTGTTCACAGTCTCCTATTAAAAATAACTCATCTGCAATCATTTTAGTCGTGATGGAATGCAGAAAATAACTATAAACAGATGTGGCAATGAATTAACAAAGTGAAGTGAAACAAGTCAGAGTTTTCGCTTTTAAAACTCCACATAAATGTGAAGGACCCCGTGCGGGGTCCCAGCGGCTCACCAAATGGTCCCTGGCACCTCCCCAGCATGCGCACGGACACTAGCGACCCCACATGGGATCACAGCGGCTCGCCAAAAGGTCCCTGGCACCTCCCCAGCGCGCGCCCTGGGCCCAGTGACCCCACGCGGGCTCCCAGCAGCTTGCCAAATCGTCCCTGCACCTCCCTAGCACGCACATGAGCCCCAGCGACCCTGCGCAGAGTCCCAGCGGCTCGCCAAACTGTCCCTGGAGCCTCCCTAGCACGTGCACGGACCCCAGCGGCTCGCCAAATGGTCCATGGCACCTCCCCAGCAAGCACACGGAAACCAGCGTTTCGACAAATGGTCCCTGGCACCTCCCCAGCACGCCAAGACGGGCCCCAGCGACCAGTGCAGGGTCCCAGCAGCTCGATAAATGGTCCCCGGCACCTACCCAGCTCACACAGAGGGCCCAGCAACCCTGCACGGGGTCCCAGCGGCTCGCCAAATGCTCCTGGCACCTCTCCAGCGCGACGGGCGCCAGCAACTACATGCGGGTCCCAGCGGCTCGCCAAACTGTCCCTGGAGCCTTTAGCGCAGGCACGACCCCAGCGAAACGCGCGGGTTCCCAGCGGCTCGCTAAACGGTCCCTGTCACCTCCCCAGCGCACGCACTGAGCCCAGCGACCCTGCGTGGGGTCCTAGCGGCACGCCAAATGGTCCTGGCACCTCCCCAGCACGTGCACGGACACCAGCGATCCTGCGCGGGTTCCCAGTGGCTCGCCAAATGGTCCCTGGCACCTCCACAGTGCGCACACTGGACCCAGCGACCCTACGCGGGGTCCCATCTGCTCGCCAAATGCTCCCTGGCCCCTCCCCGGCACGTGCACGGGCCCCAGCGACCCCGTGCGGTGTCACAGCAGCTCCAGGTAGAGACTCAGCGCTGCGCTCCTCTCCCTCTGAACAGGGAGGCACAGCAGCTCCAGGTAGAGACTCAGCGCTGCGCTCCTCCCCCGGTTCAAGTCAGGAGCCCCCGCGGCACGAGAGGCTCCCAGACCCGAACCTCAGTCTCTTATCAGACCTGAGCCCAATCTCCTCACCATCCGCTCCTTCAGAGCTGACAGGCTGAGAGCCCCTGGTCCAGTGAGACCGCTCCAGAGCTCCGCTCCGACACACTTTCATTTTCTTTAAGATCTGTAACTAGTGTTTTTATATTTTTTTCCTTTTTCTTTCCACCACAGTCTTGATTTCCAGCGGTCTCTGTTGTCTGTTCTATTAGCTCAGTTGGTTCTCCTGGCACTGCCAGTGACTCTGGCTGCCGCGGATCTTCCTCCCGCTCTCCCCGATCATCCCTGACTTCACCCTGTTCTTTCTCAGGCTCTACTCTGACAGTTTTTACGCTGATGCCCCTGCGCTCCTCATTTAAAACAGCGCATTGTGTTAGTGCTAGCAAAGACAACGCATTTGCTTCCTTTCACAGTAAATGTCCAAGCTACATCAATATCTACATTAGGATTGTTTAATAAAATGAACACCTGCCTTCTAAATAACATGACATGCTTTAGTTTGGGATCTTTGTATCCTAACGGTATCGACCTAATCGGCGATGTTAATTTTCCATACCTTGAAAGCTCCCTTTCCAGCAACTCATTTTTAAGGAAAGGTGGCACATTTGACAGAATCACCTTCGTTACAGGTGTAGCTAGCGGAGACACCATCACCAGACTTCCTTTAACCACAGATCCTTCCTGCTCCAGCACATCTACAGCTTGTGTTTCACTGAAAAAAATAACTAACCCTTTATTCATGTGTGACGCTGATTTTATTTTACCTTCTCCTACCACCTCACTCATAGCGAGCAGGCATTCCTCCACCGACACTGTGCTGTCAGGATCACAACGACAGCCGTGCCAGCTGACCCAAAGTCAGCACAAACACAACTACGAACAAAACAAACAATTAAATAAACAAATAAATAGACTATTTACTATAAAACTAAGACAGTAATGTAATAAATAATCCACAAACGCACTCCTACCCCAAACGCTTCCTCCAGCTCCCCCTGTAATCCCACAATCCTCACAGAGAGAGAGAGAGAGAGAGAGAGAGAGAGAGAGAGAGAGAGAAAGAGAGAGAGAGAGAGAGAGAGAGAGAGAGAGAGAGAGAGAGAGAGAGAGAGAGAGAAGATGTCTGCCCGGACGGAGAAAATACATCAGAAAACTTTGCCACCAGCGCCCAAGCTTGACATTTCTGTATTGGTGTCAGATTATCTGCTATGTACCCGACCCTTTTTCGCCAACACAGAGAGATCAGGTCCCAGGTCTGTGACGTCATCTTCTTTGCGCCACTAACAAAGTATCCTGTTGCAACCAGGGCTTCAAGAGGTTTACATGATAAATGTGCTTTTTCTGGTCGCTCCAGCTGGCAGATCTCAATCCACCGTCCCAATTCAGCATGTAAGGTCCTTGCCACTTGGCCAGAAGTTTAGACTCGAACTAGTTAGCAATCTATGCAAGTTATTGCTCTGCACAGTCAGTGGTCTTCAACTTTTTAATTATATTGAAGGCTTTAAGTTTGGATTTACAGCCTTGGCAGGGGAATTTTATGTTGTGGGACATTTATTTTTAAGTTGATAGTAAATGTGTGAAATGGTTTCTCCTGTGGCTTAACTGACACGTCATTTTTCACAGGAGGAGGAAATGAAAGAACTACACAGAAGCTGTACTGCGCAGGAAGCATTGCTATTAGAGCTTCGGTACAATTTGAAATGAGCAAAAAAATGCACCCAGGGAGGCACTGGTGAACCTAAAAGCGAAGAAAGGCATACTTGCCAACTTAAGAGCCACTGGTGGCTCGCCTGCTAAACTATCCAAGAAAACTGTTGCAGGCACATCAAGCTCTACCAGAAAGAGGGGCCTGTTCAAGTAAATGGTAGTAATATATGTATAGATTTTGTTTTAATGTTTGTCTTATCAAAAAATGCAATAAATATTTAAGTTTTTGTTTGGTTTCTATTTCACAAGATAAGTCAACCTTTGAAAATTCCCCTGCCCCCCAAAAACTTGCAATGAATCTCCTCCTACTGGCTGAGTTATTAATATCAGTATTGCCGCTTGACTGAATTTGATTTCAGTTGAATAGTAAGCTCATCTATCGGGTTTGCATCATCACCTATAATAAATATTTAGATGTCTTATTTAGCATCTTGTAATCAAATAAAATATGACAGCACAAGTCTACTGGAAGCCGATGGGACCTCACGCGGGGTCGCTGGGGGACATGCGTGTACTGGGGAGGTGCCAGGGACAGTTTGGCGAGCCGCTGCTACCCCTGCGCTGGGTCTCTGGGTCCCGTAAGCGCTAAGGAGGTGCCAGGGACCATTTGCGAGAATGGGACCTTGGCGTGATGGTTGCTGGTCCTGTGGTTGCTGCGCGCGCTGGGGAGGTGCCAGGGACAGTTTGGCAAGGCGCTTGGACCACGCACGAAGTCGCTAGGCCCCGTGCGCGTACTAGGGAGGTGCCAGGGTTATTGCTCTGCACACAGAGGTGCCTCAAATCAATACTATGCAAGTTATTGCTCTGCACAGAGGTGCCTCAAATCAATACTATGCAAGTTATTGCTCTGTACACAGAGGTGCCTCAGATCAGTAATTGCAGTAACATTCTCAACAGTTAACCTTGTTTTTAATAAGTAAAAAGTAGTATAAAGGAAATTCCATGCATTTATCAAAAACATATCTTCCTGTATTTGTACTAAAGGTTGTATATCAGTGCAAGCTGTATTATTATTATTCTGTTTGTGCCATTTCTTTACTTTACAGGCATTTAGATTTACTGTTAAAGCAACATTTTCAGAAGTCCAGCTTCTATAACCATTCAGGACGCACTTCAAGAAGCTTTTATTTCTGTGCCAGTTTACATGTTTTTAGTTAATAATAGGGGTGCACTGATAATCGGTAGCCTACCAGCATGGCACTGATAAGAGGGGAAAAACACACAATCGCTCATCGCTCATCTGCAGTTTGTGTTATTTTAGCCGATAATGTACACCCATATACACGATTGAATTTCTTCCAGCACAGAATTTAATGTTTGCTCAGGCATGCTTACTAATGATGCAAGAACATTGAGACACTCATTTTCCCAGTGCTGTGTAACGTGTGATCATCCCAGTAAATAAGACTCAAAAAGAGCGGTGTTTGGATTTTTATAAATATCTGAAGACAACAATAGGATAGCGAGTTGTGTGCATCAGAACAGACTTGATGCTACATTAAATCCAACGATGGACTGCATGTAGTAGAATATTATTCTGATGCTTTAAAAAAATAGGTTGAATCCTAAATAACATTGATTACTGTGCCATCTTGTTTAGTAACAAATTCAAGTTTGACTGAATTTTGTAAGCGGTTATTTTCATGACATCTTTTTGTTTTTGATTAAGTGAACAGTTTAAGCTGTGCTGCATTTTGAAGCAGTGAATGCTTACAATAAGAATGTAACGCCGCTGTTGTAGTTCACATTGCCAGACTGTGTTTCTTTTCTACTGTACAGTACAGGTAGAGGTTATGATACGCAATGCTAGACAGCAAGTGGCTATACAAGTTCATGTCACATTGTATATTTCTACTAGTACAAATGCAAAATATTATTTTTGTGTGACTGTTGTAAAACAAATGTTTACATTGCTGTCAACACACAGTATAACACTTTGTTATTCTTTGTATTCATTTTCTGAAGTAAGTGCAACACGAAACAATATCTGTTCATTTTAACATTCATAATTGTAAAACAGTTTCAATTTGGCCCTGGGTCTTGTTCTAGTAGTTTACAATAGCTTACATGCACTGTCTATTATTATCGGTATCGGTCGATATGGGCAGAGAACCATCGACTATCAGCATCGGACAAGAAAATCTTTATCGGTGCACCTGAATTACTGCAGCACTTCATCACTGTCACTACATTACTTTATACTCTGAATTACTGCAGCACTTCATGACTGTCAGCACATTACTTTATACTCTGAATTACTGCAGCACTTCATCACTGTCAGTACATTACTTTATACTCTGAATTACTGCAGCACTTCATGACTGTCAGCACATTACTTTATACTCTGAATTACTGCAGCACTTCATGACTGTCAGTACATTACTTTATACTCTGAATTACTGCAGCACTTCATGACTGTCACTACATTACTTTATACTCTGAATTACTGCAGCACTTCATCACTGTCAGTACATTACTTTATACTCTGAATTACTGCAGCACTTCATGACTGTCACTACATTACTTTATACTCTGAATTACTGCAGCACTTCATGACTGTCAGCACATTACTTTATACTCTGAATTACTGCAGCACTTCATGACTGTCACTAAATTACTTTATACTCTGAATTACTGCAGCACTTCATCACTGTCAGTACATTACTTTATACTCTGAATTACTGCAGCACTTCATGACTGTCACTTCATTACTTTATACTCTGAATTACTGCAGCACTTCATGACTGTCACTACATTACTTTATACTCTGAATTACTGCAGCATTTCATCACTGTCAGTACATTACTTTATACTCTGAATTACTGCAGCACTTCATGACTGTCACTTCATTACTTTATACTCTGAATTACTGCAGCACTTCATGACTGTCACTACATTACTTTTTATACTTGAATTACTGCAGCACTTCATGACTGTCAGTACATTACTTTATACTCTGAATTACTGCAGCACTTCATGACTGTCACTACATTACTTTATACTCTGAATTACTGCAGCACTTCGCGACTGTCAGTACATTACTTTATACTCTGAATTACTGCAGCACTTCATGACTGTCAGCACATTACTTTATACTCTGAATTACTGCAGCACTTCATGACTGTCACTACATTTTTTATACTCTGAATTACTGCAGCACTTCATCACTGTCAGCACATTACTTTATACTCTGAATTACTGCAGCACTTCATAACTGTCAGCACATTACTTTATACTCTGAATTACTGCAGCACTTCATGACTGTCAGCACATTTTTTATACTCTGAATTACTGCAGCACTTCATCACTGTCAGCACATTACTTTATACTCTGAATTACTGCAGCACTTCATCACTGTCAGCACATTACTTTATACTCTGAATTACTGCAGCACTTCATCACTGTCAGCACATTACTTTATACTCTGAATTACTGCAGCACTTCATCACTGTCAGCACATTACTTTACTCTGAATTACTGCAGCACTTCATAACTGTCAGCACATTACTTTATACTCTGAATTACTGCAGCACTTCATGACTGTCAGCACATTACTTTATACTCTGAATTACTGCAGCACTTCATCACTGTCAGCACATTACTTTATACTCTGAATTACTGCAGCACTTCATGACTGTCAGCACATTACTTTATACTCTGAATTACTGCAGCACTTCATCACTGTCAGCACATTACTTTATACTCTGAATTACTGCAGCACTTCATGACTGTCAGCACATTACTTTATACTCTGAATTACTGCAGCACTTCATGACTGTCAGTACATTACTTTATACTCTGAATTACTGCAGCACTTCATGACTGTCACTACATTACTTTATACTCTGAATTACTGCAGCACTTCATGACTGTCACTACATTCTTATCGACGCTGAATTGTTTGCCATAAAACATCTGCTGCAAATAAAGTAATTTTTGTTGTTGAGGGAAAAAAAAAAGAGATCGTGCCCCTTTGTTTATATTATTATTATTTGTATTATTAATAGAGATGAGTGCCCTTTGGTTATATTATTATTATTTGTATTATTAATAGAGATGAGTGTCCTTTGGTTATATTATTATTATTTGTATTATTAATAGAGATGAGTGTCCTTTGGTTATATTATTATTATTTGTATTATTAATAGAGATGAGTGCCCTTTGTTATATTATTATTATTTGTATTATTAATAGAGATGAGTGCCCTTTGGTTTATATTATTATTATTTGTATTATTAATAGAGATGAGTGCCCTTTGTTTATATTATTATTATTTGTATTATTAATAGAGATGAGTGCCCTTTGGTTATATTATTATTATTTGTATTATTAATAGAGATGAGTGCCCTTTGGTTATATTATTATTATTTGTATTATTAATAGAGATGAGTGTCCTTTGTTTATATTATTATTATTTGTATTATTAATAGAGATGAGTGTCCTTTGTTTATATTATTATTTGTATTCTTGTTTGCGGTGCGGATTTAAAAGCCTCCATTATTTGTTATTGTTTTGTATTTTTTATTTTAAAACCTTGTGAGGATGCATGACTGATCAGCTACTGATTATTTAACTAGCTGACAGTCAAGCATCCTTACTAAACTCGTGCAGACTGTGGCCGAGGGGTAATAAGATTTAATAGCTAGTTAACCCCTCGGCCAGAATATAAAACGTCGGAGAAGGGTGTAGAACGAGTTAGGAGGTAATAATTTTAATGTAAACAATTGCTGTACGTGCTAGCTCAAAACAAGCACGATACTTGTTTGGTTCCGTTTGTTTGGCCAATGTGCCCTTTTGTTTTGTGTTTAAGTCTTTTATCTACTATTGTTTAATAAATTAACTGAACACCATAGCGTTTCAGTGTTGCCCCGCCAGTACCTGTTTGTTTTGGTTTTGTGTTTCTGGTCTGACGTCACCCACTGCAAGCCATCTTGTTCACAGTCTCCTATTAAAAATAACTCATCTGCAATCATTTTAGTCGTGATGGAATGCAGAAAATAACTATAAACAGATGTGGCAATGAATTAACAAAGTGAAGTGAAACAAGTCAGAGTTTTCGCTTTAAAACTCCACATAAATGTGAAGGACCCCGTGCGGGGTCCCAGCGGCTCACCAAATGGTCCCTGGCACCTCCCCAGCATGCGCACGGACACTAGCGACCCCACATGGGATCACAGCGGCTCGCCAAAAGGTCCCTGGCACCTCCCCAGCACGCGCCCTGGGCCCAGTGACCCCACGCGGGCTCCCAGCAGCTTGCCAAATCGTCCCTGCACCTCCCTAGCACGCACATGAGCCCCAGCGACCCTGTGCAGAGTCCCAGCGGCTCGCCAAACCGTCCCTGGAGCCTCCCTAGCACGTGCACGGACCCCAGCGGCTCGCCAAATGGTCCATGGCACCTCCCCAGCAAGCACACGGAAACCAGCGGCTCGACAAATGGTCCCTGGCACCTCCCCAGCACGCGCACGGGCCCCAGCAACCCAGTGCAGGGTCCCAGCAGCTCGATAAATGGTCCCTGGCACCTACCCAGCTCACACAGAGGGCCCAGCAACCCTGCACGGGGTCCCAGCGGCTCGCCAAATGCTCCCTGGCACCTCTCCAGCGCGCGCACGGGCGCCAGCAACTACATGCGGGGTCCCAGCGGCTCGCCAAACTGTCCCTGGAGCCTTCCTAGCGCGTGCACGGACCCCAGCGAAACCGCGCGGGTTCCCAGCGGCTCGCTAAACGGTCCCTGTCACCTCCCCAGCGCACGCACTGAGCCCAGCGACCCTGCGTGGGGTCCTGGCAACGCCAAATGGTCCCTGGCACCTCCCCAGCACGCAACGGGACACCCAGCGATCCTGCAGCGGGTTCCCAGTGGCTCGCCAAATGGTCCCTGGCACCTCCACAGTCGCAGACACTGGACCCAGCGACCCTACGCGGGGTCCCATCTGCTCGCCAAATGCTCCCTGGCCCCTCCCGCACGTGCACCGGCCCCAGCTGACCCGTGCGGTGTCACAGCAGCTCCAGGTAGAGACTCAGCAGCTCCTCTCCCTCTGAACAGGGAGGCACAGCAGCTCAGGTAGAGACTCAGCGCTGCATCCTCCCCCGGTTCAAGTCAGGAGCCCCGTGCAGAGGCTCCTAGACCCGAACCTCAGTCTCTTATCAGACCTGAGCCCAATCTCCTCACCATCCGCTCCTTCAGAGCTGACAGGCTGAGAGCCCCTGGTCCAGTGAGACCGCTCAGAGCTCCGCTCCGACACACTTTCATTTTCTTTAAGATCTGTAACTAGTGTTTTTATATTTTTTTCCTTTTTTTCTTTCCACCACAGTCTTGATTTCCAGCGGTCTCTGTTGTCTGTTCTATTAGCTCAGTTGGTTCTCCTGGCACTGCCAGTGACTCTGGCTGCCGCTGATCTTCCTCCCGCTCTCCCCGATCATCCCTGACTTCACCCTGTTCTTTCTCAGGCTCTACTCTGACAGTTTTTACGCTGATGCCCCTGCGCTCCTCATTTAAAACAGCGCATTGTGTTAGTGCTAGCAAAGACAACGCATTTGCTTCCTTTCACAGTAAATGTCCAAGCTACATCAATATCTACATTAGGATTGTTTAATAAAATGAACACCTGCCTTCTAAATAACATGACATGCTTTAGTTTGGGATCTTTGTATCCTAACGGTATCGACCTAATCGGCGATGTTAATTTTCCATACCTTGAAAGCTCCTTTCCAGCAACTCATTTTTAAGGAAAGGTGGCACATTTGACAGAATCACCTTCGTTACAGGTGTAGCTAGCGGAGACACCATCACCAGACTTCCTTTAACCACAGATCCTTCCTGCTCCAGCACATCTACAGCTTGTGTTTCACTGAAAAAATAATAACCCTTTATTCATGTGTGACGCTGATTTTATTTTACCTTCTCCTACCACCTCACTCATAGCGAGCAGGCATTCCTCCACCGACACTGTGCTGTCAGGATCACAACGACAGCCGTGCCAGCTGACCCAAAGTCAGCACAAACACAACTACGAACAAAACAAACAATTAAATAAACAAATAAATAGACTATTTACTATAAAACTAAGACAGTAATGTAATAAATAATCCACAAACGCACTCCTACCCCAAACGCTTCCTCCAGCTCCCCCTGTAATCCCACAATCCTCACAGAGAGAGAGAGAGAGAGAGAGAGAGAGAGAGAGAGAGAGAGAGAGAGAGAGAGAGAGAGAGAGAGAGAGAGAGAGAGAGAGAGAGAGAGAGAGAGAGAGAGAGAGAGAGAGATAGAGCGGTCTGCCCCGGGACGGGAGAAAATACATCAGAAAACTTTGCCACCAGCGCCCAAGCTTGACATTTCTGTATTGGTGTCAGATTATCTGCTATGTGTACCGACCCTTTTTTCGCCAACACAGAGAGATCAGGTCCCAGGTCTGTGACGTCATCTTCTTTTGCGCCACTAACAAAGTATCCTGTTGCAACCAGGGCTTCAAGAGGTTTACATGATAAATGTGCTTTTTCTCTGGTCGCCCAGCTGGCAGATCTCAATCCACCGTCCCAATTCAGCATGTAAGGTCCTTGCCACCGCCAGAAGTTTAGACTCGAACTAGTTAGCAATCTATGCAAGTTATTGCTCTGCACAGTCAGTGGTCTTCAACTTTTTAATTATATTGAAGGCTTTAAGTTTGGATTTTACAGCCTTGGCAGGGAATTTTATGTTGTGGGACATTTATTTTTAAGTTGATAGTAAATGTGTGAAATGGTTTCTCCTGTGGCTTAACTGACACGTCATTTTTCACAGGAGGAGGAAATGAAAGAACTACACAGAAGCTGTACTGCACAGGAAGCATTGCTATTAGAGCTTCGGGTACAATTTGAAATGAGCAAAAATGCCCAGGAGGCACTGGTGAACCTAAATAAGAAGAAAGGCATACTTGCCAACTTAAGAGCCACTGGCTCGCCGCCTAAACTATCCAAGAAAACTGTTGCAGGCACATCAAGCTCTACCAGAAAGAGGGGCCTGTTCAAGTAAATGGTAGTAATATGTGTATAGATTTTGTTTTTAATGTTTGTCTTATCAAAAATGCAATAAATATTTAAGTTTTTGTTTGGTTTCTATTTCCACAAGATAAGTCAACCTTGGAAAATTCCCCCCCCCCAAAAACTTGCAATGAATCTCCTCCTACTGGCTGAGTTATTAATATCAGTATTGCCGCTTGACTGAATTTGATTTCAGTTGAATAGTAAGCTCATCTATCGGTTTTGCATCATCACCTATAATAAATATTTAGATGTCTTATTTAGCATCTTGTAATCAAATAAAATATGACAGCACAAGTCTACTGGAAGCCGATGGGACCTCACGCGGGGTCGCTGGGGGACATGCGTGTACTGGGGAGGTGCCAGGGACAGTTTGGCGAGCCGCTGCTACCCTGCGCTGGGTCTCTGGGTCCCGTGCGCGCGCTAAGGAGGTGCCAGGGACCATTTGCGAGAATGGGACCCCGCGCGTGGTTGCTGGTCCTGTGGTTGCTGCGCGCGCTGGGGAGGTGCCAGGGACAGTTTGGCAAGGCGCTTGGACCACGCACGAAGTCGCTAGGCCCCGTGCGCGTACTAGGGAGGTGCCAGGGTTATTGCTCTGCACACAGAGGTGCCTCAAATCAATACTATGCAAGTTATTGCTCTGCACACAGAGGTGCCTCAAATCAATACTATGCAAGTTATTGCTCTGTACACAGAGGTGCCTCAGATCAGTAATTGCAGTAACATTCTCAACAGTTAACCTTGTTTTTAATAAGTAAAAGTAGTATAAGGGAAATTCCATGCATTTATCAAAAACATATCTTCCTGTATTTGTACTAAAGGTTGTATATCAGTGCAAGCTGTATTATTATTGTTCTGTTTGTGCCATTTCTTTACTTTACAGGCATTTAGATTTACTGTTAAAGCAACATTTTCAGAAGTCCAGCTTCTATAACCATTCAGGACGCACTTCAAGAAGCTTTTATTTCTGTGCCAGTTTACATGTTTTTAGTTAATAATAGGGGTGCACTGATAATCGGTAGCCTACCAGCATGGCACTGATAAGAGGGGAAAAAACACACACAATCGTCTATCGTCTATCTGCAGTTTGTGTTATTTTAGCCGATAATGTACACCCATATACACGATTGAATTTCTTCCAGCACAGAATTTAATGTTTGCTCAGGCATGCTTACTAATGATGCAAGAACATTGAGACACTCATTTTCCCAGTGCTGTGTAACGTGTGATCATCCTGCAGTAAATAAGACTCAAAAGAGCGGTGTTTGGATTTTTATAAATATCTGAAGACAACAATAGGATAGCGAGTTGTGTGCATCAGAACAGACTTGATGCTACATTAAATCCAACGATGGACTGCGAGTAGAATATTATTCTGATGCTTTAAAAAAAATAGGTTGAATCCTAAATAACATTGATTACTGTGCCATCTTGTTTAGTAACAAATTCAAGTTTGACTGAATTTTGTAAGCGGTTATTTTCATGACATCTTTTTGTTTTTGATTAAGTGAACAGTTTAAGCTGTGCTGCATTTTGAAGCAGTGAATGCTTACAATAAGAATGTAACGGCCGCTGTTGTAGTTCACATTGCCAGACTGTGTTTCTTTTCTACTGTACAGTACAGGTAGAGGTTATGATACGCAATGCTAGACAGCAAGTGGCTATACAAGTTCATGTCACATTGTATATTTCTACTAGTACAAATGCAAAATATTATTTTGTGTGACTGTTGTAAAACAAATGTTTACATTGCTGTCAAGCACACAGTATAACACTTTGTTATTCTTTGTATTCATTTTCTGAGTAAGTGCAACACGAAACAATATCTGTTCATTTTAACATTCATAATTGTAAAACAGTTTCAATTTGGCCCTGGGTCTTGTTCTAGTAGTTTACAATAGCTATATGCACTGTCTATTATTATCGGTATCGGTCGATATGGGCAGAGAACCATCGACTATCAGCATCGGACAAGAAAATCTTTATCGGTGCACCTGAATTACTGCAGCACTTCATCACTGTCACTACATTACTTTATACTCTGAATTACTGCAGCACTTCATGACTGTCAGCACATTACTTTATACTCTGAATTACTGCAGCACTTCATCACTGTCAGTACATTACTTTATACTCTGAATTACTGCAGCACTTCATGACTGTCAGCACATTACTTTATACTCTGAATTACTGCAGCACTTCATGACTGTCAGTACATTACTTTATACTCTGAATTACTGCAGCACTTCATGACTGTCACTACATTACTTTATACTCTGAATTACTGCAGCACTTCATCACTGTCAGTACATTACTTTATACTCTGAATTACTGCAGCACTTCATGACTGTCACTTCATTACTTTATACTCTGAATTACTGCAGCACTTCATGACTGTCACTACATTACTTTATACTCTGAATTACTGCAGCATTTCATCACTGTCAGTACATTACTTTATACTCTGAATTACTGCAGCACTTCATGACTGTCACTTCATTACTTTATACTCTGAATTACTGCAGCACTTCATGACTGTCACTACATTACTTTATACTCTGAATTACTGCAGCACTTCATGACTGTCAGTACATTACTTTATACTCTGAATTACTGCAGCACTTCATGACTGTCACTACATTACTTTATACTCTGAATTACTGCAGCACTTCATGACTGTCAGTACATTACTTTATACTCTGAATTACTGCAGCACTTCATGACTGTCAGCACATTACTTTATACTCTGAATTACTGCAGCACTTCATGACTGTCACTACATTACTTTATACTCTGAATTACTGCAGCACTTCATCACTGTCAGCACATTACTTTATACTCTGAATTACTGCAGCACTTCATAACTGTCAGCACATTACTTTATACTCTGAATTACTGCAGCACTTCATGACTGTCAGCACATTACTTTATACTCTGAATTACTGCAGCACTTCATCACTGTCAGCACATTACTTTATACTCTGAATTACTGCAGCACTTCATGACTGTCAGCACATTACTTTATACTCTGAATTACTGCAGCACTTCATCACTGTCAGCACATTACTTTATACTCTGAATTACTGCAGCACTTCATGACTGTCAGCACATTACTTTATACTCTGAATTACTGCAGCACTTCATGACTGTCAGTACATTACTTTATACTCTGAATTACTGCAGCACTTCATGACTGTCAGCACATTACTTTATACTCTGAATTACTGCAGCACTTCATGACTGTCACTACATTCTTATCGACGCTGAATTGTTTGCCATAAAACATCTGCTGCAAATAAAGTCATTTTTGTTGTTGAGGGAAAAAAGAAAAGAGATGCGTGCCCTTTGGTTATATTATTATTATTTGTATTATTAATAGAGATGAGTGCCCTTTGGTTATATTATTATTATTTGTATTATTAATAGAGATGAGTGTCCTTTGTTTATATTATTATTTGTATTCTTGTTTGCGGTGCGGACGAAAAGCCGCCTCCATTATTTGTTATTGTTTTGTATTTTTTATTTTAAAACCTTGTGAGGATGTATGACTGATCAGCTACTGATTATTTAACTAGCTGACAGTCAAGCATCCTTACTAAACTCGTGCAGACTGTGGCCGAGGGGTAATAAGATTTAATAGCTAGTTAACCCCTCGGCCAGAATATAAAAGGTCGGAGAAGGGTGTAGAACGAGTTAGGAGGTAATAATTTTAAAGTAAACAATTGCTGTACGTGCTAGCTCAAAACAAGCACGATACTTGTTTGGTTCCGTTTGTTTGGCCAACGTGCCCTTTTGTTTTGTGTCTTTTATCTACTATTGTTTAATAAATTAACTGAACACCATAGCGTTTCAGTGTTGCCCCGCCAGTACCTGTTTGTTTTGGTTTTGTGTTTCTGGTCTGACGTCACCCACTGCAAGCCATCTTGTTCACAGTCTCCTATTAAAAATAACTCATCTGCAATCATTTTAGTCGTGATGGAATGCAGAAAATAACTATAAACAGATGTGGCAATGAATTAACAAAGTGAAGTGAAACAAGTCAGAGTTTTCGCTTTAAAACTCCACATAAATGTGAAGGACCCCGCATGGGTGTCCCAGCGGCTCGCCAAATGGTCCCTGGCACCTCCCAGTGCACACTGGACCCAGCGACCCTACGCTGGGTCCCAGCGGCTCACCACAAGGTCCTGGCACCTCCCAGCTGCCGCCTGAACCCAGTGACCCCACGCTGGCTCCCAGCAGCTTGCTAATCGTCCCTGCACCTCCCTTAGCACGCACATGAGCCCCAGCGACCCTGGCGCAGAGTCCCAGCGGCTCGCCAAACCGTCCCTGGAGCCTCCCTAGCACGTTACACGGACCCCAGCGGCTCGCCAAATGGTCCATGGCACCCCCAGCAAGCACACATGGAAACCAGCGGCTCAAACAAATGGTCCCTGGCACCTCCCCAGCACGCCAGACGGGCCCCAGCGACCCAGTGCAGGGTCCCAGCAGCTCGATAATGGTCCCTGGTACCTACCCAGCTCACACAGAGTGGCCCAGCAACCCTGCACGGGTCCCAGCAGCTCACAAATGCTCCCGCACCTCCAAGCAGCGCAAGACGGGCACCAGCAACTGTTGCAGGGTCCCAGCGTTCGCCAAACTGTCCTGAAGCCTCCCAGCGCTGCGGCATCGACCCCAGCCGAACCGGGGTTCCCAGCGGCTCGCCAACGGTCCCTGTCACCTCCCAGCGACGACTGAGCCCAGCGCACCCCTGCGGGGTCCTAGCGCACGCCAAATGGTCTCGGCACCCCAGCACGGCACGGACACCAGCTTATCCTGCGCGGGTTCCCAGTGGCTCGCCAATGGTCCCTGGCACCCATTAGTGCGCACACTGACCCAGCGACCCCACGCGGGTCCCATCTCCGCTCGCCAATGCTCCCTGGCCCTCTCTGGCATCGCATGGGCCCCATGACCTGCAAGGTGTCCCACCGGTCACAAATGGTCCCTGGCATCTCCCTAAGCACGCAGACATCGGCACCAGCGGTTCATGCTGGGGTCCCCGCGGTTACAACGTGCCTGGCACCCCAGCGCCAAGACATGGACACCAGCGACACCACTGGGGTCCCAGCGGCATGCCAAGTTCTCCTAGCACCTCCCCAGCACACGCACGGGCACCAGCGATCCCGCTGCGTGTGTTGCTAGCAGCTTCGCTAAACTGTCCCTGGCACCTCCCAGCGCGTGAACGGGCCCAGTGACACAGTGCGGGTACCAGAGGAGCTCGCTAAATGGTCTTGGCACCTCCACAGCTCGCACACACTGGACCCAGCGACCCTTAACGCTGGGATCCCATCTGCTCGCCTAAACGGTCCATGGCACCTGCCCAGCTCGCTGACACGGGCACCAGCGACCCGTGGGGTCCCAGTGGCTCGTAAACGGTCCCTGGCACCTCCCAGCGCCATGACGCCCCAGCACCCGTGCAGGGTCCATGCAACAAAACCGTCTCTGGCGCCCCAGTGCACGGATGGACCCCAGCGACCACGCTTGGGTCCCAGTTACCGCTAAATGATCCCTGGCACCTCCCGGCAAGACGACTGGACCCAGCGACCTCCACGCTGGGGTCCCAGCGGCTCGCCAAACGGTCCATGGCACCTGCCCAGCTCAAAGACATCGGGCACCAGCGACCCCGTGTGGGGTCCCAGTGGCTCGTCAAACGGTCCCTGGCATCTCCCCAGTGCGCCAAGATTGGGCCCAGCGACCCCACGTGGGGTCACAGCGGCTCGCCAAACCGTCCCTGGCAACTCCCAGCTCGCGGATGGGCACCAGAGACCCCGCACGTGGTCCCAGCTGCTCGCCAAATGGTACCTAGCACAGACCCAGCACGACACGAGCATCACCGACCCCCGCGCGGGATCCCGGCGGCTCTCCAACCGCCCCTGGCACCTCCCCCAGCGCGTGCCACGGACACTAGCGACCCCACGCAGGGGTCCCAGTGGCTTGCCAAACGGTCCCTGGCACCTCCCCAGCGCGCGGACGGACACCAGGAACCCCACGCAGGGTCCCAGCGGCTCGCTAAACCATCCCTGGCGCCTCAGCGCACGGGCCCCAGCTACTCGGGCGTGGTCCAAGCAGCTTGCCAAAGTGTCCCTGGCATCCCAGTTCGCGACTGGGCCCAAAGGACCTGCGATGGTCAGCAGTTTGCCAAATGATCACTGGCACCTCCCCCAGTGCGCGATAGGCCCCAGCGACCCTGTCGCGGAGTCCCAGCATTTCGCCAAACCGTCCCTGGCACCTCCCCCACAAGACCGGACACTAGCGACCCGCAGAGATGGATCACAGGCCGGCTGTGGTCCTGGTCCCAGGACCCAAACTGTCCCTGAGCCTTCCTAAGCGTGCATCGGACCCCAGGGAAACCGCTGCTGGTTCCCAGCCTGCACCAAATGGTCCTGGCACCTCCCCAGCACATGCATGGGCACTAGCGATCCCGCGGGTTCCCAGCAGCTCGCTAAGCGGTCCCGTCACCTCCCCAGCCAGACGGAGGCCAGCGACCCTGGCGTGAGGTCCCTAGCACGCCAAATAATCCCTGGCACCTCCCCTGTTAATGCACGTAACGGACACCAGCGATCCCAAGGCGAGGTTCCCAGTGGCTCGCCAAATGGTCCCTGGCACCTCCACAGCGCGTACACTGGACCCAGCGACCCTACACAGGGTCCCATCTGCTCGCCAAATGGTCCCTGGCACCTCCCAAGCACGCACACACGGGCACCAGCAATCCTGCATGGGTTGCCAGCAGCTCGCAAACGGTCCCCGGAAACTCCCAGCCTTGAGCGGGCCCCAGCGACACCGTGGGGTACCAGAGGCTCGCCAAATGGTCCAGGCACCTCCACAGCTCACACACTGGACCCAGCGACCCACGCCGGGATCCAATCTGCTCGCCAAATGCTCCATGGCACTTCCCAGCACGCTGCACGCCCCAGCACCCGTGCTGGGGACCCAGCAGTTTGAAAACCGTCTGGCGCCTCCCCCAGTGTCGCGGATGGACCCCAGTGACCACGCTGGGTCCCAGTTGCTCAGTTGCTCCTATTATTATGCCCTTTGAATTTGTGTCCATTATTCTGACCCATATTGATTCTGCATTGTTTTCATTGTCCTGATTTAACACCTGGGCTTGAAGACTATTTCTTATGTATACGCTACCTTTACCCCTCCGCCTCTTCTGTCCTACCTGTCTTTCCTATACAGTGTGTACCCACTAATATTATATTGTCTCCATCACTCTCAGACAATCAAGTTTCTGTAACACCTATCACATCGACTTACTTGTTAGTGCAGTAGCTTCAAGTTCTAACATTTGTTTCTGAGACTTCTAGCATTAAGATAAATACATTTAATAGTGGTCTTACCTGAGTTGTTGGCCTTGTTTTGATGTGGTCTCTTTTTTTTTTTTGTTTTCACCCCTTCCTTTCTAGTTTAAATGCTTCTGGACCTCCTGAAGGATCCTTTTCTCCAGTAGATTGGTTCCCTTTCTGTTTAAGTGCAGTCCGTCCCACCTGTATAGATAGTCCTTGTTGTAGAATGTGCTCCAATGTTCAAGAAAGGTGAAGCCTTCCTGTGTGCACCACGATTTCAGCCATGCATTTTGATTTTGTATTTCCAGCTGTCCATATGGTCCTTTGCAAGGCGCCGGCAGTATCCCAGAAAATACCAGTTTTGGTCTTGTCTTTTAATTTCCTCCTAGCTCTCTGAATTTGTTTTGCAGGGATCTTGGCCTGTCTCTTCCAATGTTGTTTGTACCGATGTGGGACGACTACTACCGGGTCGTCTCCTGTTCGTTCTAGGAGCCTGTCCACATTCTCAGTGATGTGCTTGACTGAGGCTCCTGGAAGGCAGCACTGTGTTGTAGTAAGGGGGGTCCAAACGGCTAACTGAACTTGTTATGTTTCTCAGTATGGAGTCCATAACAGTCATGACCTCCCTTCTTTTTGCTGCCTGGCCAGCACTGTTTATAGGTTCCTGGATGTTTTTTTTTTCATTCTCTTGATGTTGGTTTTAGTCATCTAAATGTTGAAGTGGCTCAAATTTGTTGGATGTCTGGATTTCTGGTGGTTGTGTTTGACAAAGTTTCTTTTTTTTCCCTGCTTCTGCCTATCTGAACCCAGGTGTTTGCTCTCTTTCCATCTCCCTGGTGGCTTTCAGTCTGCTAGGGTGCAGACTTCCATGAATTGTGGTGTGTCAGCTCCTCAAGCTCCTGTTGCTGTCTCATTCTCCAGCTCCTTTCTAGCAGGCTTAATCGCTGAAGCAAGTCCTCCCGGACCACTTTACACAAAACTTTCTGTGGGTTTTCCGGATTCCACATCATGCAGTTGTCACAGATTACTGTGTTGGAAAGACCATTTTTTGCTTAGTTTAGTGCAGCTGTCAACCCGTTTCAACTTCTAACCCGCTGTACTTGTCCACCGCTTCCCACCCATGTCGCCCACACGCTGTCGCTGAAGCCTGGCTGCCTTTGTCCCTGGCACCTCCCAGCACCCAACTCCCAAGAGCACGACACAGGCCCAGCAACCCCAAGACGGGTCCCAGCAGTCGCCAAACGGGACCCTGGCGCTTTCCCAGCCTGCACGGCCCCAGTGGACGCCACATGGTCACTGGACCCAGCAAACCCCATGCTGGCGGTCCCCATCTACCCGCCAAATGCTCTGGCACCTCCCCAGCATGCACGAGGCCCCAGCCAGCCCGTCGTGGTCCCAGTGCTCGCCAAATGGTCCCTGGCACCTCCCAGCGCCACGCCTGGACACTAGCGCCCCACGCCGTCCCAACAGCATGCCACAATGGTCCCTGGAACCTCCCCAGCATCGCACCACGGGCTTAGTGACCACCGCGGGGTCCTGTGCTGCTCGCCAAATGATACTTTGCACCGCCCCAGCGCGCCGCCCGAACACTAGCGACCGCAGGGGTCCCAGCGGCTCGCCAAACCATCCCTGGCGACTCAACAGCGGCGTGGATGGGCTAACGACCAGCACGGGTCCCAACAGCATGCCAAATGGTCCCTGGCACCGCCCCAGCGCGCGCCGGACACTAGTGACCCCTTAACACCGGGTCTCAGCGGCTCACACGGTCCCCGGCACCTCCCAAGCGCACGGACACCAGCGACCCCATGCGGCTAACAGTGGATCGCCAAACCGCCCTGGCGACTCCCCCAGCTGGTGGGTCCCAGCGACCCAAGACAGGGTCCCAGCTGCTCGCCAAATGCTCCCTGGCACCTCCCCAGCACGCACAAGGGCCCCAGCGACCCGTGCGTGGTCCCAGTGCTCGCCAAATGGTCCCTTGCACGCCCTCAGCGCGGCGCCCGGACTAGCGACCTATCGGGGTCCCAGCGGCTCGCCAAACCGTCCCTGGCACCTCCCCAGTGCGCCCACGGACACTAGTGACCCCACGCGGGGTTCAAGCAGTTCGCCCAACCATCCTTGACGCCCCCAGCGGGCGCAGGCCCTAGCGACACCGGCGGGGTCCCAGCGGCTCGCCAAACAATCCCTGGCACCTCCCCAGCACGCCTGGACACTACCAGCAACCCCACGCTGGGTCACAGCGTCACAAACCATCCCTGGCACCTCCCTTAGCATCGCACGTGCTAGCGAACGGGGGTCCCAGCGGCCGCCAAATGGTCCCCTAGCAACTCCCAAGAGCAGCACAGGGCCCAGCAACCGCAGGGAATACAGCAGTTCGCCAAACCGACCCTGGCCTCTAGCCCCTACCGAGACTAGCGACCCGAACGGTATTCAGCGAAGCCGCGTCCACATGAATTCTGGCACCTCCCAGAGTGACCCGCAATGCGGAGATTAGCCCGGCTCACAAAATGGTCAATGCTCTCCCGCCATACGCACAGTCCCAGTAACCCGATTTTAGTGTCCCAGCGGCTCGCCAAATGCTCCTTGGCACCTCCCAGCGTGCACGGGCATAACCGACCCGTGCATGCCTGCCGGACACAAGCGACCCCAAAGCGGGTCCCAGCTGACCTCGCCAAGCGGTCCCTGCCACCTCACCCGGCTAAGCGCACTGGGACCAGTGACCCATAGCGGATCCTGGCGGCTCTGGCGACTCCTGGCAGCGGATGGGACCCAGCGACCCAAGACGGGTCCCAGCTGCTCGCCAAATTATACTTAGGACCGCCACAGCGGCCAAGATGGACACTAGTGACCCACACGGGGTCCAAGCGGCTCGAAAAAAAACCGTCCCTGGCACCTCCCCCAGCGCACACACTGAACATAAGAACATAAGAAAGTTTACAAACAAGAGGAGGCCATTCTGCAAATCTTGCTCGTTTGGTTGTTAGTAGCTATTGATCCCAGAATCTCATCAACAGCTTCTGAAGGATCCCAGGTGTCAGCTTCAACAACATTACTGGGGAGTTGGTTCCAGACCTCACAATTCTCTGTGTAAAAAGTGCCTCCTATTTTCTGTTCTGAATGCCCTTTATGTAATCTCCATTTGTGACCCCTGGTCCTGTTTTTTTCAGGTCAAAAGTCCCCTGGCTTGACATTGTCTATACCTTTGAATGTTTGAATCAGATCACTGCATAGTCTTCTTTGTTCAAGACTGAATAGATTCAATTCTTTTTAGCCTGTCTGCATCCATATGCCTTTTAAACCGGGATAATTCTGGTTGCTCTTCTTGCACTCTTTCTAGAGCAGCAATATCCTTTTTGTAACGAGGTGACCAGAACTGAACACAATATCCTAGGTGAGGTCTTACTAATGCATTGCAGAGTTTTAACATAACTTCCCCTTGATTTAAATGCAGCACTTCTCACAATATATCCGAGCATCTTGTTGGCCTTTTTTATAGCTTCCCACATTGTCTAGATGAAGACATTTCTGAGTCAACATAAACTCCTAGGTCTTTTTTTTTCATAGTTCCCTTCTTCAATTTCACTATCTCCATATGATATTTATAATGCACATTTTTATTGCCCGCATGCAATACTTTTACACTTTTCTCTATTAAATTTCATTTGCCATGTGTCTGCCCAGTTCTGAATGCTGTCTAGATCATTTTGAATGACCTTGCTGCTGCAACAGTGTTTGCCACCTCCTATTTTTGTGTCATCTGCAAATTTAATAAGTTTGCTTACTATACCAGAATCTAAATCATTAATGTAGATTAGGAATAGCAGAGGACCTAATACTGATCCTGTGGTCCACTACTGGTTACCTCACTCCATTTTGAGATTTCTCCTCTAATCAGTACTTTCTGTTTTCTACCAGTTAATCACTCCCTAATCCATGTGCATGCATTTCCTTGAACCCTACCATTTTCAGTTTGAGAATTAATCTTTATGAGGGACTTTGTCAAAAGCTTTCTGGAAATCTAAATAAACCATGTTGTATGCTTTGCAGTTATCCATTTTCAATGTTGCATCCTCAAAAAAAAAGTCAAGTAGGTTGATTGAACACTTGATCTCCCTTTCCTAAAACCATGCTGGCTGTCTCAGGATATTGTTACCATATAGGTAATTTTCCATTTTGGATCTTATTATATTTTCCATAAGTTTTATATAATAGAAGTCAGGCTTATTGGTCTGTAGTTTCTAGTTCGGTTTTGTCTCCTTTGTGGATCGGTATTCGTTTGCTATTTTCCAGTCTGTCGGCACAACCCCTGTGTCAAGAGACTGTTGCATGATCTTGGTTAGCGGTTTGTAAATAACTTCTTTCATTTCTTTTGAGTACTATTGGGAGGGATCTCATCTGCCCAAGGGATTTGTTTATTTTAAGATCCCAGTCCCTTTAACACTTCTGCCTCTGTTATGCTAAAGTTATTAAAATTGATAGGAACAGGTTGACATGTCGGGCATGTTGTCCGTATCTTCCTTTGTAAAAACCTGTGAAAAGTAATCATTTAATATATTTGCTATTTTTTTCTTCATCTATGATTTTGCCATTTGTGTCTCTTAGACATTTAACCTCCTCTTTGAATGTTCTCTTTGTTATAATATTGGAAAAACATTTTGGAATTGGTTTTAGCCCTTAGCAATATTGATTTCTATGTCTCTCTTGGCCTTTCTAACTTCCTTTTTGACTTGTGTTTGCAGTTCCAAGTACTCTTTCTGTGTGCTTTGTTTTTGTCCTTTTAAACGCTCTGTAAAGTGCCTTTTTCGCTGAATATTTTTTAATTGATCTATTAAACCATTTTGGCCATTTTGTTTTAGATTTAGATTTGTCTACTTTTGGGATGTAATTGTTTTGTGCCTCTAGTACTACATTTTAAAAAACAGCCACCCTTTTTCTGTGGATGTTTTCTATTTTACTCTAATCTACTTCTGTTAGTCTCCATTTCATACCTTCATAGTTTGCTTTTCTAAAATTGTAAACTTAGCTTTTAGTCATTACTTTTTGGGGTTTTAAAAAATACTTCAAATGAGACCATGTTGTGGTCTGAGTTTGCCAATGGCTCTCTGACCTCTGTTTTAGTTATTCTGTCTTCATTATTTGAAAAGACTAAATCAGGCATGCCTCCCCTCTAGTCGGTGCCTTGACAAATTGCGTTAGGAAGCAGTCATTTGTCATTTCCACCATTTCAATTTCGTCCGTCGGTACCCCCCATTGGGTTTCCCATTTTATATGGGGAAGTTGAAATCCCCCCATTAGTGGCTTCTCCTTTTCTACACGCATTTCGAATGTCATTGTACAACAGATTATTTTGCTCAGCGTCTGAATTTGGCGGTCTATAGCATGCTCCTATTATTATGCCCTTTGAATTTGTGTCCATTATTCTGACCCCATATTGATTCTGCATTGTTTTCTTTGTCCTGATTTAACACCTGGGCTTGAAGACTATTTCTTATGTATAGCGCTACCCCTCCGCCTCTTCTGTCCTACCTGTCTTTCCTATACAGTGTGTACCCACTAATATTATATTCGTCTCCATCACTCTCAGACAATCAAGTTTCTGTAACACCTATCACATCGTACTTACTTGTTAGTGCAGTAGCTTCAAGTTCTAACATTTTGTTTCTGAGACTTCTAGCATTAAGATAAATACATTTAATAGTGGTCTTACCTGAGTTGTTGGCCTTGTTTTGATGTGGTCTCCCTTTTGTTTTTTTGTTTTCTACCCCCTTCCTTTCTAGTTTAAATGCTTCTGGACCTCCTGAAGGATCCTTTCTCCGAGTAGATTGGTTCCCTTTCTGTTTAAGTGCAGTCCGTCCCACCTGTATAGATAGTCCTTGTTGTAGAATGTGCTCCAATGTTCAAGAAAGGTGAAGCCTTCCTGTGTGCACCACGATTTCAGCCATGCATTTTTGATTTTGTATTTCAGCTGTCCATATGGTCCTTTGCAAGGCGCTTGCAGTATCCCAGAAAATACCACAGTTTTGGTCTTGTCTTTTAATTTCCTTCCTAGCTCTCTGAATTTGTTTTGCAGGGATCTTGGCCTGTCTCTTCCAATGTTGTTTGTACCGATGTGGACGACTACTACCGGTCGTCTCCTGTTCGCTCTGGAGCCTGTCCACATTCTCAGTGATGTGCTTGACAGAGGCTCCTGGAAGGCAGCACACTGTTGTAGTAAGGGGGTCCAAATGGGCGAACTGAACTTGTTATGTTTCTCAGTATGGAGTCCGCAACAGTCATGACCTCCCTTTTTTTGATGCCTGGCCAGCACTGTTTATAGGTTCCTGGATGTTTTTCTTTCATTCTCTTGATGTTGGTTTTAGTCATCTAAATGTTGAAGTGGCTCAAATTTGTTGGATGTCTGGATTTCTGGTGGTTGTGTTTGACAAAGTTTCTTTTTTTCCTGCTTCTGCCTATCTGAACCCAGGTGTTTCTGACTCTCTTCCATCTCCCTGGTGGCTTTCAGTCTGCTAGGGGTGCAGACTTCCATGAATTGTGGGTGTGTCAGCTCCTCAAGCTCCTGTTGCTGTCTCATTCCTCCAGCTCCTTTTCTAGCAGGCTTAATCGCTGAAGCAAGTCCTGGATCGGGGGCACTTTTACACAAACTTGGTTGAGCTCTGTGGGTTTCTCAGATTTCCCACATCATGCAGTTGTCACAGATTACTGTGTTGAAGACCATTTTTAAGTTTAGTTTAGCTTTGCAGCTGTCAACCTGCTTTCAACTGCTTCTAACTGCGTTGTACTTGTCCACCAGCCTTCTCCCACGATGTCGCCCACACGCTGTCGCTGGGAAGCCTGGCTGCCTTTTGTCCCTGGCACCTCCCCAGCACGCAACTCCCAAGAGCACGAGACAGGGGCCCAGCAACCCCGCACGGGGTCCCAGCAGTTCGCCAAACCGACCCTGGCGCCTCCCCAGCCTGCAGCACGGGCCCCAGTGGCACGCCACATGGTCACTGGACCCAGCAACCCTATCGGGTCCCATCTACTCGCCAAATGCTCCCTGGCACCTCCCCAGCACACAAGGCCCCAGCGACCCGATGCGTGGTCCCAGTGCTCGCCAAATGGTCCCTGGCACCCCCAGCGGCGTCTGACACCAGAAGTCCCCCGCCGGGGTCCCAACAACATGCCAAATGGTCCCTGAACCTCCCCACGCACACATCGGCACCAGCGACCACGCTGGGTCCCAGCTGCTCGCCAAATGATTTCTTTGCACCGCCCCAGCCCGAACACTAGCGACTCCCACGCGGGTCCCAGTGCCTCGCCAAACCCGGGCGACTCAACAGCGTGGATGGGCCCCAAACGACCCAGCACGTGGGGTCCCAACAGGGCGTTAAATGGTCCCTGGCACCGCCCAGCGCTACAAGCATCGACACTAGTGACCCCACACGGGTTCTCAGCTGCTCGCCACACGTCTCCTGGCACCTCAGCACTGACACTAGCTACCCCATGCGGGCTAACAGTGGATCGCCAAACCGCTCCCTGGCGACTCCCCAGCTACAGGGTCCCAGCTTACCCTCAAGACAGGGTCCCAGCTGTCGCCAAATGCTCCCTGGCACCTCCTCAGCACGCAGCACAAGGGGCTATATTACCCCGCGGCGTGGGTCCCAGTGCTCACAGTCGGTCCCTCAGAATGCCTCCTCAGCTGCCAGCTCGGGACACTGGGCGACTCCCACGCTGGGTCCCATGTGTTTCAGCCAAACCGCCCCTGGCACCTCCCCAGTGCCTCCCATCGACACTAGTGACCCCACGCTGGGTTCAAGCAGTTCGCCCAACCATCCTGACGCCTCTCCCCTCAGCTGGAAGTGCTAAGAAGGACACCGCTGCTGGGTCCCAGCTGCTCAGGCCAAACTGCCCCTGGCACCTCCTCCCCAGCACGCCAGACGTGACACTAGCAACCCCACTGCTGGGTCACAGTACTCGCTAAACCATCCCTGGCACCTCCCTATATCGCAGACGTGTCTCCCAGCGCACTCCCATCGCGGGTCCCAGTGACACGCCAAATGGTCCCTGGCAACCCCCAAGAGCACGAGACAGGCCCAGCAAATTGCTAAGGTCCCAGCAGTTCTCAAACCGGACCCCTGGCTGCCTCCCTTAGCTCCCCTGCATCGGCCCCAGCGACCCCGGTGTCCCAAAGGACACGCCACATGGTCCCTGGCACCTCCCTCCCCATATCGCACGGGCACCAACGATCCCACGTGGGGTCCCATCTACTGCCAAATGCTCCCCTGGCACCTTCCCCAGCACCATTAAGGTCTCTAGCCACCTGGCATGTGGTCCCAGTGCTCGCTAAATGGTCCCTTGCCGTCCCCAGCGCCCGGACACTAGCGACCCCACGCTGGGGTCCCAGCGACTCGCCAAACTGCCTGGCGCCTCCCCAGTGTGGATGGGCCCCAGCGACCCCGCAAGAGGTCCCAACGCATGCCAAATGGTCCCAGGCACTCCCCGGCGTGCCACGGACACTAGTGACCCCTGCGGGTCTCAGCGGCTCGCCACACGGTCCCTGGCACCTCCCCAGCATCAAGATGGGCCCAGTGACCCCACGCCGAGGTCACAGCCACTCTGACGAGTCCCCTGCGCTCAGATGGGCCCCAGCGACCATTGCTCGCTAAATGGTCCCTGGCACCTCCCAGCACCCGGACACTAGCGACCCCTGCGGCTCACAGTGGATCGCCAAACTGTCCCTGGCGACTCCCAGTGCGCCGGTGGGCCCCAGCGACCTCCAAGACAGGGTCAACGGCATGCCAAATGGTCCCTGGCACCTCCCTTAGCACTTCACATCGGTATAAATTCAGCTGCACTCCCACGCTGGGTCCCAGCTGTTCCCGCTAAATGATATTTTGTATCCCCAGCGCCAAGACGGACACCTTAGTGACCCCAATACTCGGTCTCAGCTGCTCTCGCCACACGGTCCCTGGCACCTCCCAGCACTCCGGACACTAGCTACCCCATGAGGGCTGGGTCATGGATCGCCAAACTGCCCCTGGCTTACCCCCCCAGCTGGTGGGTCCCAGCTACCCCAAGACAGGGTCCCAGCTGCTCACAAATGATACCTAGCACCCCAGCTCACAAGATCGGACACTAGTGACCCCACACGGTCACAATGCTCGCCACGGTCCCTGGCACCTCAGCTCCGTGCATGGACACTAAAGTGACCCCATCGCGGGTCCGTGGCTCGCCAAAACCGTCCCTGCACCCCCCCCCAGTGCGCCCACGGACACTCAGTGACCCCACACGGGTCTCTGCTGCTCGCCACACGGTCCCCGGCACCTCCCCAGCAGCGTGACTGGGCCCAGTGACCCCACGCGAGGTCACAGCCACCTGACGAGTCCCGCGCCAGATGGGCCCCAGCGACCATTGCTCGCCAAATGGTCCCTGGCACCTCCCCAGCGCCGCACCTGGACACCAGCGACCCCACACGGCTCACAGTGATCGCCAAACCGTCCCTGGCGACTCCCCCAGTGCGCCGGGGGGCCCCAGCGACCTCAAGACAGGGTCCCAGCTGCTCGCCAAATGATACCTAGCACCGCCCCCAGCTCAAGACGACACCAGCGACCCCACGCTGGGTCCAAGTGGCTTGCCAAACCATCCCTGGCGCCCCCAGAGGGAGCATGGCCCAGCGACACCGCTGGTTCCCAGCAGTCGCCAAATGGTGCCTGGCATTTCAATGCACGACAGAGTCCAGCAACTCGCAAGGTCCCAACGGCTCGCCAAACTGTCCCTGGCACCTCCCCAGCATCGCGGCATCGGGCTCCCAGCTGCACCCCACCGGGTCCCAGTGGCACACATGGTCTCTGGCACCTCCCCAGCACGCATCGGCACCAGCTGCATCCCGCGCTGCTTCCTCCCAACGGGCTCGCTAAACGGTCCCTGGCACCTCCCCAGAAAGGCGCACTGGGCCCAGTGACCCCGCGCGGGTCCCAGCTGCACGCCATATGGTCCCTGGCACCCCAGCATGTATTGGTTCCCAGAGACCCCATGCGGGTCACAGCTGCTCTCTAAACTGTCCTTGGCACTCCTCCCCAGCTGCCAAGCATCTCTGACCTAGCTAACCCCACGCTGTCCGACCATTACTCAAATGCACCCTGGCACCTCCCCAGCACGCATTAATCGGCGCTAGCTTATCCTCACAAGAGGGTCCCATGTCACAACGCCTCCCTGGCAACTTCCCAGCATGAGTAACGGGACACTAACGATAAATTAATGGGTTCCAGCTGCTCATTGCCGTCCCTGGCACCTCCCCAGCAAACACATCGGGCACCAGCGACCCCAAGCGGGTCACAGCGGTTCAGCCAAACAGTCCCTGGCACCTCCCCAGCGCATGAACTGGGCCCAGCGATCCCACGGTACCAGCGGCTCACCAAAGTGTCCCTACGCCCCCAGCGCATGCATCGGCCCCAGTGACCCGCTGGGGTTCCAGCAGCACGCCAAATGGTCCTTGGCACCTCCCCAGAAGCACACAGGCCCATGAGTCCCTGGAGTCCCAGCAGCTCGCCAAATGGTCCCTGGCACCTCCCCCAGCGTGCACTGACCCAGCGACCCAACGCGGGTCCCAGGGGCTCGGAAATGGTCCCTAGCACCTCCCCAACGCACACAGGGACCAATAAACCCCATGAGTGTCCCAGCGGCTCGCAAAATGGTCCCTGACATCTCTCAGTGTAAGACGGGTGCCAGCGACCCCATCGCTGGGGTCCCAGCGGCTCACCAAATGCCCTGGCACCTCCCCAACACGTACGAGCACCAGTGATCCTGTGCGGGTTCCCAGCTGCTCGCTAAACAGTCCCTGGAACCTCCCAGCAGGCGTCCGGGACCAGCGACTTAGCGTGGGTCCAAGAAGCTTGCCACAGTGTCCCTAGCACCTCCCCAGCAAGCGATGGGCCCCCGGCCACCACGGGGTCCAGCCCAGCCTCGAAAATGGTCCCGGCACATCCCCAGCGCACTCCACGGGACCCTGCGACTTAGCGCAGGGTTGAAGCTTCGCCAAACTACCGCTGGCACCTCCCCAGCGCGCACTGGACCCAGCGACCCTACGCTGGGTCCCATCTACTCGCTAAATGCCCCTGGCACCTCCCCAGGACGCCAAGACTGGGCCCCCATGACCCACATTGGGGTCCCATCATAAAATGCTCCTGGCACCTCCCAGGATGCGACGGGGCTAACGACCCTGTCTCGCGGGTCCCAGCTTGACTCGACAAATGGTCCCTGGCACTCACCCAGTGCCCAGTGCCCAGCAACCCCAAGGTCTCCAGCTGCCAGCCACCTGTCCCTGGCACTCCCCAAAGCATCGGGCGCCAGCAACCCCTGCCTGGTGTGTACCAGCAGCTGCCAAAGGGTCACTTGCACCTCCACAGTGCTTTTAATGGCACTAGCGACCCCACGCGGTGTCCCAGCGGCTCAAGCCAAACCGTCCCTGGCGCCTCCTCCCCTAGCATCGGGCCCCAGCTTATCCTGCAGGGGTCCCCAGCACACCAAATGGTCCCTTGGCACCTCCCCAGCATCGTGTTCCGGCACCCAGTTGGATCCCATGCTGGTACCCAGTATTTCGCTAAATGGTCCCCGGTAACTCCCCAGTGCGCACGGGGCTCCAGTGACCTGCTACTGATCCCAGAAGCCAAATGGTGGTCCCTGGCACATCCCTCAGCTGCACGCGACGGACGGCTCAGCTTACCTCACGCTGTGTCCCAGCCGCTCCGGGCCAGCGGGTCCTGCACCACCCCAGCATCGCAGATGGCAAAGCTGCACCCCTGCAAGGGTCCCAACGGCTCGGGCTAAATGGGCACTGGTAATCACCCAGCACACTTACAAGGCCCAGCAACCCACACGTGGGGTCCCAGCTGCTCAAGCCAAACCGGCCCCTGGCACCTCCCCCAGCACTGCCTTGGCACCAGCTTATCCTGGGCGCTGGTTCCCAGAGGCCCGCCAGTCGGCTCCCCTGGCACATCCCCAGCGTGGTGCATCGGGCCTAAAGGACCTGTGGGTCCCATGGCTCGGCCAACGGTCCCTGGCACCTCCCAGCACGCAAGACGTGGGCCCCAGACACCCCAAGGGTCCCAGCTGCTTGCCAGATCTCTGGCCCCTCCCCAGCGGCCAAGACGAAGCCCTCCAGTGAGCCTGGGCGCTGGGGCCCCAGCAGTTCGCCAAGCCAAACGGGTCCTGGGCACCTCCCCAGTACTGGGCACTGGCCCAGTGACTGCGATCGGGTCCCAGCTGTCACAAATGGCCCTGGCCCTCCCTCATGCCAAGACAAGCCCCAGCGACCCCTAATGTGGGATCCCAGCTGCTCGCCAAATAATCCCCTGGTGACCTCCCAGCTGCACAAGCCCCAGCTGACCCATCGGGATCCCAGCTGTTCTGGCCAACATTCCCCTGGCACCTCCCAGCACACATGCACTGGCCTCGGTGAGCATGTGCCCCAGCAGTTCTCAAAATGGTCCCTGGCACCTGCCCAGCACACTCCACGGGACTCAGCGAGCTCCTGAGCGAGCCCCAGCGGTTCGCCAAAAAGGTCCCTGGACCTCTCCCAGCACGCTGCACTGGGGCCCAGCTTAATTACACGCGGGTCCCAGCGGCTCAAGAAAATGGTCCCTGGCACCTCCCCATGCCACTGCCACAGACACCCAGCCAGTGGTCCCAGAGGCACCCAAACGGTTCCTGCACTCCTCCCCACCACACCACAGGGGCTCCACTCACCCTCACCTGGGTCCTAGGGCTCGCTAATGGTCCCTGGTCTCCCCAGCGCAAGATCGGGGCCAGCGACCCCACATGGGATCCCAACGGGCTCGCCAAAAAATGTGTCACCTGGCACCTACCCAGCACACGCATCTGGGCCCAGCGACTGCACGCCGGGTTACGCATGGCTCTCCAAATACCCTGGCAGTTCCCTTTGAGCATGCACACTGCTTAGCTGCACCCCTGGGCGCTGGGTCCCAGTGGTCGCCAATGTCCCCGGCCCATCCCCAGCACCCAGCATCGGCCTCTGAGGGCGCCAAGGTCCCAGCGCTCACCAAATCCATCCTGGTACCTCCCCAACATCACAAGACTGGAAGGCCTCCAGCGACCACAAGGTCCCAGCTGCTCACAAATGGTCCCCTTGCACATCTCCAGCACGTAAGACAGGCTTTCACAGTGACTTCAAGGTCAAGTGGTAATTCAAACGATCCCTTGAAAATTTCCACAGCATGCACACTGGGCCCAGCGCATCTGCTGGGTCCTGCAGCCGATCTGCAAACAGTCCCTGGCACCTCCTCAGGCACGCATCGGCTCCTCAGCGAAGCCATGCTGGGCCCCCCCCAGCAGTTCACAAATGGTCCCTGCACCTGCCCAGCACACGCACTGGACTCAGCGAACACCTGAGCGAGCCCCAGTGGTTCGACAAATCCAGTCCCTGGCACCTCCCCAGCACACGACCGGCCCCAGCACCTTGGAACGGGTCCCAGCGGGTCACAACCATCCCTGGTACCTCCCCTGCACTCGCCTCTGGGCCGTGCAGTCAACGTCCCTGGTGCACTCCTCCCCAGCTCGTGCACTGGGCTCCAGCGACACTGTTCGGTGTCCCATGCACGCTAAACGCTCCTGGCACCTCCCCACCACACGACGGGCTCCACTGACCCCGCCGGGGTCCCAGGGGCTCACCAAATGGTCCCTGGCAGCTCCCCAGCGTGCTCCACTGGGCCCAGGCCGACCCCACGCCAGGTCCCAGCATCTCAAGAAATGCCCCCCTGGCATCTCCCTCAGGCCCAGCACGTGGGCCCCAGCCGACTCTCACCCTGATCCCGCCTCCAAACGGTCCATGGCACCTCCCCAGCATGACCGGGCCCAGCAACTCACCAATGGTCCCTGGTCTCTACCCAGCTAGGATCGGACCCAGCGACCTCTTCTCAAGGGTCCCAGCTGCTCAAATGGTCTCCTGGCGCCTCAAGTGGCGTGCACTGGCCCCAGCATCACCTCACGCTGGGTCCCAGAGGCTCGCCATAAATAGTCCCTTTGCACCTCCCCAGCACGCCAAGACGAAGCCTCAGTGAGCCTGCATGGGGCCCCAGTGCAGTTCACAAATAGTCCCTGGCACCTCCCCTCATAGCACGCCAAGACGAAGCCTCAGGTGGAGCCTGGGAGTGGGGCCCCAGCAGTTCGCCAAACGTCCCCAGCACCTCCCCACCTCACACGACGGTTCCACCGACCCCACTGGGTCCCAGGGTCGCCAAATGGTCCCTGGCCCCTCCCCAGCGCTACGACTGGACCCGGGCGCATCCCACATGGGATCCCAACGGCTCGACAAATGTACCTCAGCACCTACCCAGCACACGACTAGGCTCCAAAGGACCGCACGCTGGGTAAATGAGCTGCCTCCAAATAATTCCTGGTACCTCAGCATGTAATATTGGCCCAGCTTAACACGCTACAGGGGTCCCAGCCGCAACGGTCCCTGGCACCTCCTCAGCAAGCGACGGGCTCTCATGAAAGCCTGGCAAAGGCCCCAGCAGCTCCTCCGGCAATAGTCCCTGGCACCTCCCAGCAAGACGAGTCTCAGTGGAGCCTGCGCTGGGCCACAGCACCAAACGGTCTCAGCACCTCCCAGCACGGAGACTGGGCTCAGCACCCCGCTGCAGGCAGGTCCCTGCGCTCGCTAAATGATCCCTGGTACTTCCCAGCCAAGACCAACGAAGGACCGCTGGGTCCCAGCCACTCGACAACACTCCCTGGCACATCCCCAGCACCGCGACGGGCCTCCAGCGAGCCTGAGCATCCCCAGCTGTTCGCCAAACGGTCCCTGGACCCTCCCCAGAACGCAGACACCGCCCCAGCGACCTCGGAACAGGTCCCAGCGACTCGCAAAACTATCCCTGGTACCTCCCCAGCATCGCACAGGCCCCACCGACCTCGGAACAGGTTCCAGCGGCTCGCCAAACTATCCTCCTGGTACCTCCCGTGCCCTGGGCCCAGGGCCCCAGCCCGACCCACGCCCAGACTCCCAACATTCCTGGCCTCTCACTTCCCACCACGGGACCACTGACCCCTCAGGGTCCCAGGGGCTCACCAAATGGTCCCTGGCAGCTCCCAGCTTAGCGCCTGGGCCCAAGCGACCCCACGAGGGGTCCCAGCATCTCTAAATGCCCCTGGCACTTCCCAGCGCAGCACGGGCCCCAGCCACTCACATCGGATCCCAGCGGCTCGCCAAGCGGTCCCTGGCACCTCCCCCAGACGCACACGTGGCCCAGTGACCCCACTCGGGGTCCCAGCGGCTCACCAGATGGTCCCTATTTCTAGCGCTTGCGTGGCCCAGCGTCTGCGGGTCCCAGAGGCTATAAACTGTTCCTGGCACCTCTGGCAACGTGCACAAGCCCCAGCGACCCCCACGTAGGATACCAGAGGCTGTAAATAGTCCTGTGCCTCCCAAGCAGCGTCCGGCCTCAGTGAGCCTCTTGTGAGCGCCAACAATTCGCCAAACGGTCCCCAGCACCTCCCAACCGCGGGCACTGGGCCCAACGGCCCCGCTCGGGGTCCCAATGACACGCCAAATGGTCCATGACACTTCCCCGCCGATGCATGGGCTGACCCTGCGCATGGTCCCAGCGGATCGCCAAGTTGTCCTGACACATCCCCAGCGCCACGTCCATTTAACGACCCGTGCGGGATCCCAGCTGCTCCCAGCAGTCCCTGGCTCCTACCCAGTACGCAAAACAGGGCCAGCAATGACGCGTGGGGTCGAGGATCACAAAGTTCCTAACACCTCCAGCATCGCGGGACAGAGACTTCACGCATGGTCCAAGCAGCCTGTCAGACTGTCCCTGGTATCTCCCCCAGCTAATCCATTGGAACCACGCACCTGGGCGCTAAGGGTCCCAGCGGGCTCATGCCAACCGTCCTCATGTCACCAGCTGGCAGTGGCCCCAGCTTAATAATAAAAGACAGGTTCCCAGTTGCTCGCCAAATGTTCCCTAGCACCTCCACAGCATGACGGGCACCAGCTAATTCCTGCAGGGTCCCAATCGCTCGCAAATGGTACCTGCCATCTACCCAGAGCGAAAGCACAGGGTCCAGCAACTGCAGGGTCCCACCCTGCCTCGCAAATGGCCCTGGCATCTACACAGAAGGAGCACAGGGTCCAGCAACCCCTGCTGGGGGACCCAGTGCAGCTCGCCAACTGTCCCTGGCACCTCCCCAGTGTGCACGACTGGACCCAGCGACCAAGACGCGGCTCCCAGCGGTTCGCAAATGGTCTCTGGCACCTGCCCAAAGGCCCCAGACAGGGCTCAGCAACCCAGCGCTGGGTCCCTGCGGCTCGCCAGCTGGTACCTGGCACCTCCACAGCACACGCAGGGGACCAGCAACCCTGCAGGGGGGTCCCAGCTGCCTTGCCAGGCAAGGCCCCTGGCACCAGCAACCACACAAGGGCGCCCCAGCGGCTCGCAAATGGTCCCTGGCACATCCCCAAAGGCGTGCACTGGGCCCAGCAACCCCAAGACGGGTGTCAGCGGCTCCCCCCCAGCGACGCGACGGACATGAGCTGACACCCCACCCGGGTCCCAGCTGCTTGCGAAGGTCTCTGGCACCTCCCAAGCGCACGCATCGGGCACCAGCTTACCTAGCGCTGGGTCCCAGCGGCTCGCTCAATGGAACCTGGCACCTCCCCAGCACGCTAGGGCACCAGCAACCCCGCAGTGGGGGTACAGCGGCTCGCCTAATGGAACCTGGCACCTCCCCAGCACTTAGGCACCAGCAACCTGAGCGGGGACCCAGCTGCTCGCTAAACTATCCCTGGCACCTCCCCCAGCGCACGGCCGGGACACCTGGGGCAACACCACGCTGGGTCCCAGCAGCTCGCCAAACTGTTCCTAGTGACTTCCCAGCTACAAGACGCAGCACAAGCACCCCTCAAGACAGGCTCAAGAGCGTCTCGCCAAATATCCCATGGCACCTCCCTCAGCGCAAGACATTGCCAAACAAACCCGCTGGGTCCCAGCTGCACGCCAAATGGTCCCTGGCAATCACTCCAGCACGCATTATCGACACCAGCCACTCCTGTATGGGGTCCAGCTGTCACTAAACAGTCCCTTGAGCCTCCCCCACGCGCCAAGATGTTCCCCAGTGACTTCAAGGCCGCGGGTCCAGCGGCTTGTCAAATGGTCCCTAGCACCTGCCCAGCACGCCAAGACGGGGTTCCCAGCTTACCTCGCAGGTCCCAGTGGCCTGCCAAAGCGTCCCTAGCACCTCCCCAGGGTGCACGGGCACCACTTACCCGGGTCCCAAAGGGTTAGCCAAATGGTCTCTGGCACCTACTGGCGTGCGAACGGGGCTCAGCACCCAGCCGGGGGTCCCAACGGCGCTTCGCTAATGGAACCTGGCACCTCCCCAGCGCCGCGCGCCAGGACCCAGAACCGGCGCATGGTCCAAAGCGGCTTGTCAGACTGTCCTGGCACCTGCCCTGAGCAGCACTGGAACCAGCGACCCTACCCGAAAAGGGTCCCAAGACTCCTAAAACGGTCCATAGCACCTCCCCAAGCGCGAGCCTGGCCCCATGAGCCGTGGCGGGGCCATAGCGGATGTAAAAGGTATGGGTACAAACTTTGTTTGGTTGTCTGTGAGAGAGTGATGGAACGAATATAATATTGGTGGGTACACACTGTATGGGAAGACCAGGCAGGACAGAAGAGGCGGAGGTGGCGCTATACATAGGAAATAGTCTTCAAGCCCAGGTGTTAAATCAGGACAAAGGACAAAACAATGCAGAATCAATATGGGTCAGAATAATGGACACAAATTCAAGGAGCATAATAATGGGGCATGCTATGGCCGCCAAATTCAGGCGGCTGAGCAAAATAATCTGTTGTACAATGACATTCGAAATCGTGTGAAAAGGGAAGCCATACTAATGGGGGTTTCAACTTCCCCCCATATAAAATGGGAAAACCGATGGGGGCACAGCGGACAGCGAAATGGTGGAAATGACAAATGACCTTTCTAACGCCAATTTGTCAAGGCACCGACTAGAGGAGAGGCATGCCTTGATTTGATTTTTTCAAATAATGAAACAAATAACTAAAACAGAGGTCGAAGGCCATTGGCAAACTCAGACCACAACATGGTCTCATTTGAAGTATTTTTTAAAACTCAAAAGTAATGACTAAAGCGAAGGTTTGTTTTAGAAAAGGAAACTATGAAGGTATGAAACTGAGACTAACAGAAGTAGATTGGGGTAAAAATAGAAAAACATCCACAGAAAAAGGGTGGCTGTTTTTAAAAATGTAGTACTAGGCGCAAAACAATTACATCCCAAAAGTAGACAAATCTAAAAAAAATGCACTTACAGAGCGTTTAAAAGGGACCAAAACAAACACACACAGAAAAGTACTTGGGAACTGCAAACACAAGTCAAAAAGAAAGTTAGAAAGGCCAAGAGATAGAAATCAATATTACTAGGGGGCTAAAACCAATTCCAAAATATTTTCCAACATTATAACAGCAAGAGAACATTCAAAGGAGGTTAAATGTCTTAGAGACAGAAATGAGAAAATCATAGATGAAAAAAAATAGCAAATATATTAAATGATTACTTTTTCACGTTTTTTACAAAGGAGGACAACATGCCAACATGAGCACATTCCTATCAAATTTTAAATAACTTTAGCATAACAGAGGCAGAAGTGTTAAAGGGACTAGGAGCTCTTAAAATAAACAAATCCCTGGGCACGGATGAGATCCTCCCAATAGTACTCAAAGAAATGAAAAGAAGTTGTTTACAAACCACTAACCAGACAAAGTTGATCTAGACAGCATTCAGAACTGGGCAGACACATGGCTATAAAAAATGTAAAGTGTGCGCAGGCAATAAAAATGCATTATAAATATCATCTAGAATACTGAAATTGAAGAGGAACTATCAAAAAGACCTAGGGTTTATGTTGACGAAATGTCTTCATCTGAACAATGTGAGGAAGCTATAAAAAGGCCAACAAGATGCTTGGATATATTGAGAAAGTGTTGAATTTAAATCAGGAAGTAATGTTAAAACTTTACAATGCATTGGTAAAGACCTCACCTAGAATATTGTGTTCTGGTCCTCGTTACAAAAGGATATTGCTGCTCTAGAAAGAGGTGCAAGAGCAACCAGAATTATCGGGTTTAAAAGGCATGTTGCATGCAGACAGGCTAAAAATTGAATCTATTCAGTCTTGAACAAAAAGAAGACTACGGCGATCTGAGTTCAAACATTCAAAATCCTAAAAGGTATAGACAATGTCAAGCAGGGGACTTCTTTGACCTGAAAAAAGAAACAAGGACCAGGGTCTAAATGGAGATTAGATAAAGGGGCATTCAGAACAGAAAATAGGAGGCCTTTTTACACAGAGGTGTGAGGTCCGGAACCAACTCCCAGTAATGTTGTTGAAGCTGACACCCTGGGATCCTTCAAAAACTGCTTGATAGACCAAACGAGCAAGATGGGCTGAATGGACTCTCTCGTTTGTAAACTTTCTTAATTCTTATGTTCTTAAGTGTTGTGGGAGATGTTATCCGTAATAAAACAAGGTTGTGCTCTGTTTTTATAAAGGGGTGTACTGAGCAGGCATTGGTAATTGTAAATGAATAATAGAAAAACCTGGGTAACAATTATTTGCCATACTAATAGATTTTAACGAAAAAAAAAACCACTTCATTTATAAAATCCTGTCCTTGGACAATTAATACATCTTGGTAAACCTTTTGTTATATAATATTTTGGCACTCCTTTCCACTGGTAAGTAGATACCTGCAAGGATCTGTGTTTTGTGCTATATAGGGTCATCACTGGGTTCTCCCTCGCCTTCCCCAAGGCAGTCAGCGTCTACTTCAAGGAGCTGATGAAAGACTTCCAAGTGGGCTACAGTGACACCACCTGGATCTCCTCCATCATGCTAGCGATGCTCTCACAGGGACGGGTAGGGGTATGTTTTAACATGCAGGCGCCCGGCCATTTTATTATAAATCAAGAAATCAACCAGTCACAGCTCAGGGTTTGTCAAAAAATTCAGTGCATCTTATCTTGTGAATTAAGATCCTGTGCTTAGAATATAGCCCCCAAAAGCAAAAAAACGAAAAAAAACTTTTTGCAGTTTTTATGTGGTAAAATATGTTTTTAATTTATAGTGAGTTAACTAGGTAATGTTGGGTGACTCATATCATATATCATATTTACTTCTGTTCACGGTTCTCTTGCCTAAAGCCTTCTGTTCAACATTAATGAGCTGTTATGTAACAGTCTGCAAGAATTTCATATAGGTTTAACCTCTTCCCGTTTGGCGGGTCAGTCTCCATTATACTGGTGAACAAGTTTGGCTGTCCTGTCATGCTGATTGAGGTTGCTGGCTTCAGCAGGGATGGTCCCCGCCTCTTTCACCACCAACATCCTAGAACTCTGCCTTGACTGCTGGGTGGTGACTGGTAGGAGAGGGTCGGTCTGGACGTCCACTAGAAGATGATCACTGCAATTGGTCCATCATTGCAACATCTAGTATCTCACTACCCTGAAGAGCCAAATAAGAAGTAGAAAACATCAAAAGTTATGAAGGAGGTCAGTCAGCCCATCAACCTCCTGGATCAATCCAGAACCCCATCCAGCCTGTTCTTGAAGGCTCCAAAAAAACTAGTAACAACAGCGACTACCCATTCAAATACCCACCACCCTATTGTGAACAAGCGCCTCTTACCCTATGTCTTGTGATTCCACTCAGCCCCTGGTCCTGGTCTCCTGCTCAATTTGAAAAACGGACTGGGGCTGACTTGGTTCCATCTTTATAAGATTTTTTTTTTTTTTTTTTATCTCCTAACCCTTCTAGTTTCTAGACTAATTGTTTAAAGTTCATCAACCTATCTGCATTAGCACCAGGAAACCTTAAGAAATTAAATATGAATTTCAATTTTTATATATGTAAAAAAAAAAAAAAAAAAAAAAAAATTTTGACAAGTCATACTCAAACATGTCATACTCCTCATGTATCCATCTTGTAATGAATTGAAATGCAACCCTTGATAACAACCTTGTTCCTCTTTCTCTTCTCAGGTCTGGGTCTAGCCCTGAAACTGAACCCTCTCTGATCATTCTTAGCAGCTACTTTGATAGCGGCGTCCCAGCCAATGGCCTCGCTGCTGCCAGGGCGGTCTTTTCTCGGCCCTGTCTCCCCTGGGTCCAGGTCTTGCAAGACCCGGTTTACGGCTGGAGGGGCTTCCTCGATATGGGGGCTGCTGCTGAACTGCTGCACCTGCAGGCCATAATGAGACCTCTGATTCCTGGAGGCGGTTCTGGCTTGAGCACATCAGGGGATCCCCGGGAGCTGAGGAGATGCTGCCCATGAAAGGGGAGAATGGCAGAGGAAGAGGGGTTGGAGAAAACAAGGTCAAGAAGCAGAAGAAGAAGCTCTTAGTTTCGTCTTCTTCGACCGGCGTTTGTGATATGCACTGTAACAAAAATTCACCGTCTCCACAATCACAATCCTCTTGGTGAACTACGCCAAGGATATGGGGGGTCCCCAAACCGCGAGGGCTGCCTTCCTGCTGTCCATCATCAGGTTTCATTGATATCTTCCGCCCGGCCCACCTGCGGGTCATTGCTGGCCTGAAGTGGGTGGACCAAGGTTGCCTACTTCTTCAGTTTTGCTCTGCTCTTTATGGCTCACCAATGTTTGTTGACAAAGCGTTGAGCTACATCGGGCTGGTGTTCTGTGTGTTCTTCGGGGTCTCATATGGCATGGTTGGGGCCCTGCAGTTCGAGGGTCCTCATGGGATCGTTGGATCTCAGAAGTTCCAAGCGCTCTGGGTCTGGTGCTCCTGATAAGGCGTTTTATGATTTTGATTGGGCCTCCTCTGCAGGTAATGCTTATTAATTCTTATTCCACAATGGCGGGATTGTCCTCTTATTCGTCTCATTGGGCTATGCAATGTCTCATGAGGACAACACCATGGTTCTCTTGAAACTCTTTGTGTTAGTTTCATATTAGGTTCTTTCTCCAGTTTCACCTGATGAAAAATGCAATAATAATAATGTTCCTCATGTTTTGTTCCCTGATGTGGGACGCCTGGTAGAGCACTCTTTTAATAATGTTCCTCTTGTGTTTTATTCCCTGATCTTGGGACTCCTGGTAGAGCACTCTTTTAATAATGTTCCTCTCGTGTTTTTATTCCCCTGATCATGGGACTCCTGGTGACACTCCTTTTAATAATGTTCCTCTCGTGCTTTTATTCCCTGATGTGGGGGCCTGGTGAGCACTCTCTTAATAATGTTCCTCTCATGTTTTTAATCCCTGATCTTGGGACGCCTGGTAGAGCACTCTTTTAAATGTTCCTCTCGTGTTTTATTCCTGATCGCGGGACACCTGGTAGAGCACTCCTTTAATAATGTTCCTCGTGTTTTATTCCCTGATCGCAGGGGCGCCCTGGTAGGCGCCTTTAAGAACTGAACTGATTTTCTACATAGCAGGCTCAGGTTGATAGCTGCCCTTTGTTTTCTGTGCTTGGCTTCCTTTTGCTGCATTAGTCGGGATCAGTGCCGCCGAATCCGCCTCAGGGGTGGGATCGGATGGTGAGGCAGCGTGCCCATTGGGTGACTCTTGAATCCTCGCCCCTGCCAATAGCGATGCTCAGATGATGGATGAGGCGAGGTTTTGCGGGAAGGAAATCGCGGCTGAATCTGGATCAAAGTGGAGGAAGTTTTAGAAAAAACAAAAGTGGTCTTGCACTTTGTTCAGTCATTTTGAACATGAATTAGAAATCAAATATGATTATAATTAAGAGAGAGAGAGCAAAAAGGGCATATGTCAC
>CM072681.1:8577261-8620796 GCA_036884735.1 Huso huso | reverse complement strand
ATTAAAAAAGAAAAAAAACCTTAAATTTCATATTGGTAATGTACTGTTTGGTTTCACTAACTATAAGACCAGTGAAAATAATGAGTATTACATTATAAATTTGATTATTCTAATGGCCAAATTTCATATTCACAAGTGTAAATTCTCTAATCAGAAGCCTTTCTTTTTTCTTTTTGTAAAAGAAATGGAACAGTACATTAAGGTTATTAAGATGTCCAATAATAAAAAAGCTTTGAAGACACTTCATGTATGTAACCTATTTAATATTTTTTTGTAATTGTATAAAGCCCACCCCCTGGCTTCCATTATAATATGTTACTATTCTGGTTTTTTTTTTTCTACTTTCTGTACATTTTCTTTGTTTATTTCAATAAAAATGCATTGAGAGAGAGAGAGAGAGAGAGAGAGAGAGAGAGAGAGAGAGAGAGAGAGAGAGAGAGAGAGAGAGAGAGAGAGAGAGAGAGAGAGAGAGAGAGAGAGAGAGAGAGAGAGAGAGAGAGAGAGCTTTCCACAACCTACATGAATCAAAGTTAATGTATTTTTTACTCTCCCAGAAAACATTTAGGAACATGGTATACCAAAAAAAAAAAAAGGACATCTCATTTGCTTATGTAATGTCCATCAATATATAGTGAGGCGTAGGGGTTTAAGAGACCAGTGCCCTTCAACAACCTTTTTTTGAAACTGTACCCCTTTTATCTGGAGGTTTCAGCTCGAGTACCCCTTTACAATTTTCGCTCAACTGAACAGTACCTCAGTTACAATAAAATGGAGAATTTAGGTGTGTGGTCCAGTGGTTAAAGAAAAGGGCTTGTAAGCAGGAGGTCCCCAGTTCAAATCCCACCTCAGCCACTGACTCATTGTGTGACCCTGAGCAAGTCACTTAACCTCCTTGGTCTCCGTCTTCCAGGTGAGACGTAATTGTAAGTGACTCTGCAGCTGATGCATAGTTCACACACCCGAGTCTCTGTAAGTTGCCTTGGATAAAGGTGTCTGCTAAATAAACAAATAATACTAAAGTGTTAGAAAATATATCCTTTTAATACTAAAGAATAATCTGAGGACCCCCTGTTTATTTAATAAATTTGGGTGACAAACTGCTGGTTTAGGACAGAACAACAAACAGTAGGCTTAATTCTTAAAACTTTTAACTACAAATATTTGGATGCACAGAATTAAAAAGACAAGTATTGGGTTAGGAGCACACCTATATTTTTGTAACTTTGATGGCCTTTTTTAAATTTTGACAGCCTTTTGTAAAAGTTTGAAGGCCTTTTGATACCCAGCATACACTGCAATACCCAGCAAAGTTATACACTGATATTCTGATAGCACAGCAATTCAAATGAAGTTTGTAATTGGTTGTGTTCCTCAAATACACAATAAAAAGTGATATTTATAGGGTATACAGTTATACAGCGATACAGTGGTTTCAAGTATCTGGATTCATACCCAGAGGTACTCTGTAGCCTCCTGGGACATTCACAGCTTGTTTGACACCCTCTTGTAGTTGCCCGTTTCTGCATATAAAGCAAAATGCTGTTTGTCAATCTCTCTTTTTTCTTATAAATCAGTCTTTGCAGGAATCATTCCAAAAACACTTGAATCAGTTAGGGACTACCAGTCTGACACTACAGGCCTTTAAATTGCAGTACCAATTTGCAAGTTGCTAAGTGGCTGCGTTCCTCAAATTTGCACTGCAAAGTGATATTTTAAAGAATAGGGTATATAGTGCTTTTTTTCGCCTCTGCTCACTTTTGGTGCAAAACTATGCTCTGATACACTCAAGCTGATACTGTGATCACAAAACACTTGGAATGGACTTAAATTGGTGCACATTTCAGGTCTTATATATAATGGACATTTTTTTGTATGTATTTTGCTATAGGAAATCGCGGTCAGGGGGTCCTACTGTCGTACCCATGAGTCCACAAATCTTGGGCTAACAAAATCGCTAGTACTCTCTTTAGATGTACAGCAGTCTTAGCTAAAGAAAATGGGCTCCTTCGAGTTCGTACGACCCACGACCACCATTGGTCGAGCCTTACCCGATGGTGTTTTTATAATGGGATTTGCCTTAGGGAAGGGGTGGTCTCTTATCGTATCCGTATCTCCACGACCCTGGGCCAACGAACTCAGAAGGGCACTCTTTGCGTGCACAAGAGTCTTAGCTAAAGAAAGACGTCGACCCACGGGTTCAAACGCCACCCCACCGCCAGATGGTGGGCGTTGCCCAAAGGGGTTTTATAATGGGATTTCCCATAGACATTTTTCAGGGTGCTGTATCTCGGGTTCCGGGGTCCCCGAGACTTGAAAATCGGCACGGAGGTCCACCTCGGGGCCCCTGTCGATCCCTCCAAGCGACGTGTCCCCAGCTAGAAAGGACACCAGTTTAGACTTTTTTGCCAACCTGGAGCTCAAAAGCTATTGGAAATGTAACCTTGCCATGCCATCATGCTGAAAATGTGTAAATTTGTTGAAAATGTACCATTTGAAAACGGATGGCTCCCCTGAAAAAGGGGCCCCCAGACATGACCCTAGGAAGTTCAACCGGTTTCTAGGCCCCGGGGTCATGGAGATATGACCCGAAAAGGGTAGTTTTTGGACATTTTGACAGGGCATATCTTGGGTTCTGTGGGGTTAGGAACTTGATTTTTTTTTATGGTGGGGCCCCATGGGGCCCAAGACAAGGAGTCACCATTTTCATGGTTCAGATGCCAGGACGGCTTGGCAAAGTGAATTTTTCGTCATGACATGAGTTTTTGGGTGAACCACCACACCGTTTTAGGGGGTGGTTTGGGGTGCTCCCTGAGTTTATATCACTTTGAATGGTGGTTCTACGTGCTCGGGTTCGAGAGATATGCATAAAAATGTGTTTTATAACAGTGCCATAGACATGAATGGGGCTGAATACTCAAAAATATATTTAGCAAATAATTGCTACGGTGGGTGTATGCGCAGGGGTTGCATGGTGGTGTGTGCATGCATGTAGGGGTTGCATAGTGGTGTGTGCATGTAGGGGTTGCATGGTGGTGTGTGCATGTAGGGGTTGCATGGTGGTGTGTGCGTGCAGGGGTTGCATGGTGGTGTGTGCATGCATGTAGGGGTTGCATGGTGGTGTGTGCATGTAGGGGTTGCATGGTGGTGTGTGCATGTAGGGGTTGCATGGTGGTGTGTGCATGTAGGGGTTGCATGGTGGTGTGTGCATGTAGGGGTCGCATGGTGGTGTGTGCCTGCAGGGGTCGCATGGTGGTGTGTGCCTGCAGGGGTTGCATGGTGGTGTGTGCGTGCAGGGGTTGCATGTTGGTGTGTGCCTGTAGGGGTTGCAAGGTGGTGTGTGCGTGCAGGGGTTGCATGGTGGTGTGTGCCTGTAGGGGTTGCATGGTGGTGTGTGCGTGCAGGGGTTGCATGGTGGTGTGTGCGTGCAGGGGTTGCATGTTGGTGTGTGCATGTAGGGGTTGCATAGTGGTGTGTGCGTGCAGGGGTTACATGGTGGTGTGTGCCTGTAGGGGTTGCAAGGTGGTGTGTGCGTGCAGGGGTTGCATGGTGGTGTGTGCCTGTAGGGGTTGCATGGTGGTGTGTGCGTGCAGGGGTTGCATGGTGGTGTGTGCGTGCAGGGGTTGCATGGTGGTGTGTGCGTGCAGGGGTTGCATGGTGGTGTGTGCGTGCAGGGGTTGCATGTTGGTGTGTGCATGTAGGGGTTGCATAGTGGTGTGTGCGTGCAGGGGTTACATGGTGGTGTGTGCCTGTAGGGGTTGCAAGGTGGTGTGTGCGTGCAGGGGTTGCATGGTGGTGTGTGCCTGTAGGGGTTGCATGGTGGTGTGTGTGTGCAGGGGTTGCATGGTGGTGTGTGCGTGCAGGGGTTGCATGGTGGTACACGTGTGTGGAGGGGAATTGGAGTTCAGGTTTTGCGCAAAAGAGGGGCGGGGTAAAGACTGGGAAGGGTAGGGTAAAAGAAAAATTACTACAATCATTTATTTTCACTGTCGACTCCCAGTCTCCTTTCCCTCACTTTATGATTTTATTTTGTGATTATTTAATTATTGTCAAAATAAAGCGCCTTCATCTACTCACAGTTGCAGTCTCATTTCTGTCCATAAAAAACCTGAAACACTGCAATATATTGATGGACGTTACATAAATAAGTCATTATTTCGGAATACCATGTTCCTTCCCAAAAATGTGTTTTAATATTAGCCTTTAATAAAGGAAAACAACTGCTTTAATTAATTTTCATGTATCTATTTCAGTGCAATGTAGTTTCTTCATGTATTAAGAAATACGTTTTTTTTTTAACATTTACATTTTATTTCTGATTTTTAAAAAAAAAAAAAAAAGATTTCTGGGGAGAGTAAAACATACATTAACTTTGATTCATGTGCTAAGGGTTGCTCTCAAATGAATTCACGATCCAGTTTATGGTAAACTGTGCATGACCAAGGCGGCCCAGAATTTGGGACGTTATCTAAAAACCAAAGCGGCCCAGAATTTGGGACGTTATCTAAAAACCAAAGCGGCCCAGAATTTGGGACGTTATCTAAAAACCAAAGCGGCCCAGAATTTGGGACGTGAATGAAAACAGGGGCAGTCTATATGTAAAACTGTGATTACATTAGAGATAAATCCTCTAACAAAATTACAATAGAGTATACATTTTATATTAAAATACATCGCAAAAAACGATTATAGAAATATGCTACTTGAAAGAAAAAAGTACACCACCACAGAAAGCCAATTCTTACATTCGTGCATAACATGATAATTCATATAAAGTAATATAGTTTGTTATATCAGTACAGCGTAATACCAAATTATATTTTAATGGTAAGGTTGTGGAAAGCATCTCTCTCTCTCTCTCTCTCTCTCTCTCTCTCTCTCTCGCTTTTCCACTCGTGTGACGACATATTCATGTGACAGACATGTACCAATCAAAACGCGAGACTGTTATGCGGTTCCATCCCAAAAACCGGGCCTGTGTCATACCTCTATGAGACCGAACCAACTGACTCATCCGTTTGGAATTATTCATTAGGATTTATTTAAACGGGTTTGCACACCAGCTTGATAGGCGAGGACGATAAATACGATAATTTTTTTTTCAGGCTTTTTACAAATTGAACAAGGCCGATTCTATTAAAATGTAAAGAAATAAACTAAAAGTCGCCAGTGAAATGAATAAACACAAACACACACACACACAATGTATGTATATATGTTTATTTTGACAATTAATACAGCACGTCCGAAAAAACACGCAAGACTTTGCAGAAGCACAAAATCCTTTCTGGCCGCTTATTCTAACGGGAGTGACAAGTTTGGACACAGTTGCATTCCACGTGGAAATCGCGGGATAAGCAGCCGGTTGGTTAATAAGATGTAGGCTGTAGTTAATGTGTGATCGCAAATATTTATTTACTGTATTAAAAGGATTTACACGTCAAAATGATGTCAGTCTTTAATCGAAATAAAAAGGTTTTAGTAATATTGTAATGATATACAATCATACAATATTACTAGTATTGCTAATGTTTTGGCAGTAGGCCTAGTGTTAACTATCACAGTTTACAAAGACAAAACTTTAACATCCTAGTTTTGAAGAAAAAAAAAAACTTGAGCTCAAACATGACAGCTACGTTAGTAAACAGGTTTTGTATTCTTTGAACAGGAACAGGAATTGTACCTAATTATACAAAGTACTGTCTGTAAAAAATGAATGAAAGTACGAAGCGCATAACATAATAATACATGTGCATCATGTGACTGCTGTGCATCGTGGCCTAAGTTAGTTACCCCAGCATGCATGGAGCTCAGTTTTGTCCATGACTGAACTCGTGCTTCGATTTTTTGATGATCGCTCTCATATCTATCCTATAGTAGGTTACTACTTACACGTTAAATATATATAACAAAAACTTCTCGAGTTGCAATTACATTTGTTAAATAGCAATGTTTAATCATAATTAAACCTCATGCACGTGTGTATGTATCAATCTATACATAATACCCCTAACTCTGATATTATTGAAAACCGCGAACCAAATTTGAACAGATTGTGACTCGTTTGTATCCTACAGCATAAAACAAGGCAGGCGGAAAGTTTATCAATGAAGATGCACCCTCAAAATGAGACTGAGCCAGCTGTGAGGTGGAGAAAGGGGAGATGGTGGGAGAACGAAGCAAGATGACCCTAAATTTATGAAACGATGGCATAGTGTTTTTAAAAAGCTTGAATTGCGGGGCTCCTGAGTGGCGCATCCAGTAAAGGCGCTCCGCGTGGTGTGCAGGATGCGCCCTATAGCCTGGAGCAATCTAGGTAAAGTACTTTGCTCAAGGATACAGCAGCAGTGTCCCCACCTGGGATTGAACCCACGACCCTCCGGGCAAGAGTCCAGAGCCCTAACCACTACTCCACACTGCTGCCCCAGATTGAGCTGAGCAGTTTGATACCAAACATGCCCTCAATCATCAAGCAGTTTCAAGCAGTCGAGAGCTGAAAACACCAGCGAATTCACACAGGCGAGAAACCGTATCGCTGCTCTGACTGTGGGAAGAGTTTCAGTCAGTCACACAGCCTTGTTTCGCACAAACAAATTCACACAGGAGAGAAACCGTATCGCTGCTCTGACTGTGGGAAGAGTTTCAGAGATTCAGGAGCCCTGAAAAAACACCAGCGAATTCACAGAGGAGAGAAGCCTTAAAGAGCATGTTCAATGGAACTTTTCACTCACTTGGGGAGAAAAACTGTTAACATTGCATTGAGTCCCTGTGTAATTTTATTATTTATTTTAGTTTTTTGTATAGTCTGCACCGTAATCGAGACACTGCTTAAAAGAGACAGCGCTGGGGGGGGGGGGCAGTTTTTCCCAATGCTATTTATGTTTAATTGGGATACAGTATTTTGAAATGCTGAACAGTGAACGCTTTTCAGAGCAAGACAGGTTTGCGTTGTGCCGTTTGGGCTGGAGGACCTTTACTTATGACCTTGTGCTTTTGTGTATTTACTTTTAATTGCTTGAAAAAAGTAATTGTTTTTTTTTCAGATCAGTAATCTGAAAACTGGCAGCACTGGAATGCTTAATTGAACTGACTGGGGATGCTTTCAATACAAGATGGTCCATTAATTACTGTGTATGTGTGTTTCTGTATCAGCATTAATGTGTAAAAATTTGCAATTCATTATTTCTTTATTGCTCCTTGCAAAATGGCTTTAAATGTGGCGTAGACCATACAGAATTGTGTAATGTTAAATTTATAATAAACTTCCTGCAGACTATTTTATACTTTTTTTTAATAGTTTATAGTGTGCATTTACTGTTTTGTAGCAAATGTTATTCCCAGAGCATTCTTACAGGAAAAAGGTGCATCTTTTCTGATTTGCAGGTAGAATAAATAGGGTGTACCGAATGACATCATTCCCCCCCCCACTTATCATTCCTGTTATTTGGTTTCCAATTTTGTTTTTCTTTCCATCCTTGAAACCTATTTTTTAAAAATGTTGAGCTCTGCCAGGATCTTCGCACTGTTTTCTGGTGCTTCTAGTTAGTTCCCCACAATGGAATTTGCATTATTAACATGAGACTAAGGGTGATGTATGATAGTTTTAGTGCAAATAATTGCGGATGCAAAATTCAAATTGCATTATGGCCAGGCAATTATTTTGTACTGTGCCCTATGTAAGCTTAATAGCAAAAAAAAAACAAAAGTCATTGGAAGGGCAGCAAAGTCCTCTTGGCACACAGAAAATAAAGTTTTCCAAGGAGCTGAGAGTCCTTACGGCTGAGGTCACTCAGCATGAAAAGGAGTTGTTTGGAAAAGCCTCAGACATCATCAGTTATGCTAGTATCCTTAGGAAATGAAATGTATTGGCCTGCCCTTTATTAGCATGACATCCAGAAGTGTGCCTAGCACTCTGGAAAAGGTGGATTGGGCGATCCATCCAGACATTCCAGCTGTGGTCTGAAAGGAACCAGAGGCCAAGCTGAATTACAAATGTTTTCAGTGGGCTAAACGACTTGAAAACAGCCGATTATTTCACTGATTCACCACTAATGGTTATTTAGCTCTTACAACCTTTACATATTTTTCAGCCCATTGCATAATTTCAATAAACTAGTATTTTGAAATAAAACTATAAATACAAAACAGCCACGATCTAATTTCTGGCTGGGCACGTTTATTTCATTTGCATTTGGAATTGTCCATAACTTCAAAACACCCAAACCCTGTCCTCTGCAGAAGGCACTAGCTGAAAAATCTGTCTACTTTCGGATTACGCAACTCGATCCAGACATTGAAAATTAGTAATTCAAAAACAACTATGCTAGAATAGACTAAACCTCAACACAGACCATCCTTTTAAAAGCACTCACTTGTTTAGGGAGGAGGTAAGGTGCATCCGTTTCTACAACTATTCTGTCCAGTGGTATCCTTTTCACCGCCTCTTTGGTTTGGACACCGCGACGGTAGGTGACCATTGCACTGAACCCCACTGAAAGATTAGGAAACTCCTCGAGAAAAGGCTCGATCACATCATAGCTGTTTGTGAAGCAGTGCCTGAAGCAAGAAACATGCAGCATTCAAAATGGATTACACAAACTGTTCTCCGGAACAGCCTATAAGGTCGTGCCTTTTGGTCGGGTTTCTTGTGAGACAGCTATAATTTGTGTTACAGTATATCCTGTGAAATGTAACCTGAACCACAAACCTCAGGCCAGCGATTATGTGTATTTCCACAGATGTAAAAGTACAGATATTAGCACTATGGGGTCACTGGACACATTATGAAACCCTGAACACAGCCCTGTGTTCAGACTTTGATTAAAGTTGTTACCTGGAATGATACAGATTTTGGTGAAAACTGTGACCCTCTTCTGAACCCCCTGTTCCAATGAAGCTGTAATCTAAAACGTTTTCCATTAAAATCATCCTAGGTGTCAGGTTTAATAAACATCTGAGGCATTGCTGTGTTCAAATTAACCTTCGATGAATTGAGTTGTGACGGAATGACTCATTTTTATAACCATTCTCCTCCAGACTGTGGTTTCCTTGTTTTCAAGCTAGTGACTCGGAGGTAATTTAGTTGTGTTGGCTACCTGTGTATCTTGTAGTCCCTGGGCACAAACCTCTTCATAATCTCAAACAAGTCTTCATCAGCATTCCTGCAGTGTATAACAGGGGCTTCCTCATAGATACGCTAAGCGGAGCTGCCTCTCAAACACCTAGAGAAGACAAACAAGACACCTTGCATTAAATATTACCTCACCAGCTTTGGTGTAAGAAAACTTCACTATACAAAATAGAAACTTTACTCCGATTGAAAGCCTACAAGAAAACCAGCAGGAATATAGTGCAGTGCAGTACAGTATGTTCTGAATTTAAAAAGGTAAAGGGGTTCTATCATGTCTTTTTAGGAGTTTTCTTGATGGAAAATCATTAAAAAAAAATTGCAGGTACAATTTATTATCTGTCAACTCCCTGGTTCCAATTGGATAACCAAGGTTTTACAGTAGATCAAAACACTGACTCACACAAATAAGATGATCATTTACTATACCTGTTTTTGCTTTAAGACTTCTGTGCTGCACCTGTGTGAATAGTCCAGTCCCATTTCACCAAACGTAATTGCTTTGGGGTGTCTCATAGCATCAAGTATGGCTCTCTCGTGTGCTGCTGTATAGTAACGAGCAAAGTGTGGGTGACAGCCAAAAGCCCCCCAAACTTTCTCTTCCCTCAGCAAATCTTCCCAGAGACGCTCTCTAATGATGCGATGGGGATTACAAAAATTAGAAATGCAGCCTTCGAATTCCGCAGGGAAAGTGCTGTGGTAGAGGTTCCGGAATGCAGCAAAGGTCCCTTTATAAGCCAGCTTGGCATACAGCCTATCCAGGTGGCAGTGCGTGTCTATAAAACCATGCTGCTGAGGTCTTGTGGATGTGTTGATGAAATCGCATGCCAGTGTATATTCAAGCGCTGGAGGTGAATCATCGTACTTTCCTTTCTTCAGGCTGCTCGTAACACAATCCTCGTCTTGTGAAAATGTCACTACAGTGACCGGGTCATCGACATCCGACCAATCAGCTCCATCCGATGATTCCTGGCCTTTCAATACAACACTTTGTTGGGCAAATGCAAAAGAATGTGGTTTAAAGTCAATGTGATGTCTTATAGACCTAGAATGGGGGACCTAGCCATGTTCTTGATGCTGAATTATTGGAATCCTTTTAGACTTCCAACATTTTCAGATTAATCATCTTTTATAGGAACTAGACAATCATGGAAGGGCCGGATGGTCTGCTCACGTTCTAGATTAAATGGTTAAGTTTTCCAAGTGTTTTCTCAATAGTGTGGTAAATAGGGGAAGTGCCCATATCTTTAATTAATTTAAATAAGGAAAGTGTCAAGGAAAACCGACAAATTCAATGTGCTCTTTTCAAAGGCTCCAGGTGGATTTTTTTCTGCATGTCTTTTCCAAACGCTGCAGAGATGGCTTTAAGGTATATGACTTTCAATCCATCCTCGCTAAACTGAGCACAGGTTACCTAGGATAAAAAAAAAAGTACAGTAAATGGCTCAGTGGTCCAAAGCAAGGGGCTGGATACCAGTAGGATCCCAGTTCAAATCCTGGCTCAGCCACTGACTCACTGTGTGTGACCCTGAGCAAGTCACTTCACCTCCTTGTGCTCCATTTTTGGATGAGACTTAAAACCAAGGTCCTATTGTAAGTGACTCTGCAGCAGCAGCAGCAGTTGATGATGCATAGTTCCCCCGAAGTCTCTGTAAGTCGCTTTGGATAAAGCGTCTGCTAAATGACTCAATAATAATAATGGTATTAGAACACCCCATTGTTTCTGTAGTTTTGATTTGTTGTGCATATAAAATCAAACCACAGTAACTCAATTTTAACAAATTGTCAAAACAGGCAAATTAGTGATTGTCTAATTTAATTTCTGACTTTAATATGCCACACAAGCAATTCATTTAAAATAGTAAGAGAAAAGGATCACAGCCACAAATGGTAAAACGCAGGAGACTTTTTAGAAGTTGTTTAAGACGCCTAATTAAAGCACAAAGTGGTCTGACATTTTCACACAGGAGTGCCTATTGTTTCTATATATTACTGGCTACTGACCGAAAATCGAAATTCTTTCAACCTGCGGTTTTCATGCAGGCAGGTATATAAAGGATATCAATAACAAATATTGATGTGTTCCAATACATTTGCACACTACTGTATCTTACTGCAGTTTCTACCAGATATACTTTCTTTGTGAAGCTATAAAAAAAAGCTCCCTAGTAATCAGTATGGCTCTATTAGTCAAAAATGTTATACAACTGTGGTTTGCACTTATTACCCGGGGGTGCATATCCCTGGAGAAATGATAAGTAGGTCCCATATGTAGGTAAGTATGTGTGTATGTAGCAGACCTTATACAATTGTAATGAAACATGCTAAAGACATTGTTTAGCATCATTTAGAGTATAAGAATGTTATGTAGAGAAATGCTCATTGGATTTTGATTGGTTGGGACATTCCTCCTTGAGAGTATTAGAGTGTGGGATTATACAGAGGCACCTGTATCACATGTTCACTGTACATGTGCAGAATACAGATGTAGGTCATGGTGATTTACTTTTGAATGATTCTGACAGCTCAACATTTTTTTTTTTTTTTTTTTACAGTCTTGGCAAGGATGTGTGTCACTGAGAAAATGAGTTTCTTTTTTTTAATTTCTTTTCAATAAGGGTAAAAAGAGAGTAATGAATAATACATTTATCTTCAGTAACCAAACCTGATACACGACATTGTGTTTTGTGGTGACCACCACATTCAAGAAAAATGACCCGAGTTTTACATCCATCAACATCCAAAGACAATTTACTTCACCTAAATACTGAATTACCTTGGTGGGAGTCTGTGGTGGAAACGACCTCTTCGAAGCCCAGAGCAACTCTTCAGTGAAGAGCGACTGTCTTCACCACCTTGAGCGTTTGCTGATTATGTATTGAGCTTACAGCTGTTTTTTTACACTGGTGTCTCCAGGCAAATAGTGTGCATACTCTCCAGGTGAGCAGAGTCAGAGGAGACGTTCAGAGGTGTACCGCAAGCCTCATCTTCACAATCCTCCTCCCCCGTAGACCAGCACAACCTTGGGCAGCGATACTTGACTTTTCTGCTTCTACTGCTGTTGTCCATATTGAGACACCTAGTCAGTCAAAACAACACAGGACAATTTGTTTTTAGTGTCAGTGTACAGCTATGGCCAAATGTTTTGCAGCCCTTTATAGAATTAACTAATTGTGCCTCAAAGTTGAATGAAACCTGCTGAATCATGTTAAGTTAACACATTGAACTACACACAGCTTTGTAGTTTTCCATATACTTAAACGAAAAACTGACAAATTGAAAAACGTGGCATTTCGAAATATAACATGAACTATTTTACTACTATTATGGCTTCCGGTAGACTTTTTTTTTTAATTTCTTTGATTACATTATGTTAAACAAAAGATCAAAATGATGTTGCAGTACACACTATGTTGTGTGGATCCACTCGGAGGCCGAGGTGTAAACACATACTGGAATTTAACAACACCCCCGTGCAGAATCCCTACTGGTTATTTATCGGCAGTCGTGAAGGCATGACATTAATTAACTAAAAATAATAGCAGGTTACGGTATTGACTTCAATTGTATAACACGATAACAAAAACATTGGATGCTGTGTTTATGAACTACGGCCTGCAGGTCATGTTTGGGCTGGTTCGGTGACGAAAGATGCATTTTTTAATTACTTTGCAAGTTTAATTCGACCATATACCCGATGCGTTTTATTACTACAGTACTTTCTTACGAGTATTGCATTTTATTAATTAAGAAACTTTATTCACGAGAACTTTAAAAACAAAAAAGGTGTCACAACAATATTCAAATGTGATTAAAAAAAAAATACACGGATGTTCAGAAAGCGTTATTTAACAATTAGCACAGTTGATACATTCCATCTTGTATATACTTAAAAAGAACAATTTGTTATTCAATTTCCGAGACGGCGTTTCACTGACGAAGTCACCCACCTGTACTTGACTTGTCAGCAGTTCCGTCTGCAGTAGGGATGGGCGGATCGATCCAAAGTATCGAGACTTCCGATCCTGACGTTTCATTTTTGAGAATCGATCCTCACATAAAAATATCGATACCAGGTGCTTTCTTTAGCCAGTGATTTTTTTTAATGAAACTAAATGTGTATCAGATATTGAAAAGTGAAAATAAAATAAAATGAAATGTAGCACATTGTTGTTTAGGATAGGAACTACTTCTCCTTCCGCCCTCTCCCTCCGCTCCTCATATCGCCTATAGGCACGCCGAGACACACGCAGTCACTCAGTCACAGACAGTCAGTCACATCAACGAGAGTGAACACGGTTACCAGCGCTGCTCTGCTTTCATGGACGAAAGAAAACGAAGCATCGTTTGGAGTCATTTCACTCCAATAAACAGCAATGAAGCAAAATGTGACATATGTCAAAAGTGTGTAAGATATTGTGGCAATACCACAGACCTTCTAAAACACATAAAAATCAGTCGCACACGAGAGCACGACGAGTTGCAGCGGAGGCGATTAGAGGAGGGGGAGAGAACACAGATTTTTTAACGACCCTATGCAAATGGCCCTGTAAACGAAATCGGTGTGCAAACTCAATTTTGTTTATACAAAATAAAAATAAACTTCGTAGATCTTGATTAAATACATATTTGAGGGTTTAATGGTTTTTGACTATTTTTTGACGTACAACACGCGGTATTATTATTATTATTATTATTATTATTTATTTCTTAGCAGACGCCCTTATCCAGGGCGACTTACAATCGCAAGCAAATACAAATACATTCAAGTGTTACAATACAAGTCATACAATAAGAGCAAGAAATACAATAATTTTTTCAAGTGTGACAAACCACAATTCAATAATACAGCAGATAATAGTGAAAGTTACATCAGGATGTGATTAAATAATGATAGTTACATCAGGATATGATTAAGTACAAAATACTACAGGTTAAACACTTGGCAGATTACAGTATTCTGAAGCATAGGATTAAATGTAGTAAAATAGGGGGCAGATAAGAGCAAACTAAAGCATATTTAAATGAAGGGTGATAGTGTCCCAGGATACAAACAGAGGAGTTCTACAGGTGCTGTTTGAAGAGGTGAGTCTTAAGGAGGCGCCGGAATGTGGTCAGGGACTGGGCAGTCCTGACATCTGTAGGAAGGTCATTCCACCACTGCGGACAAGGGTGGAGAAGGAGCGGCTCTGGAGGCAGGGGAGCGTGGCGGAGGTAGAGCTAGTCTTCTAGTGCAGGCGGAGCGGAGAGGTCGAGTGGGGGTGTAGGGAGAGATGAGGGTCTGGAGGTAGCTGGGTGCAGTCTGGTCAAGGCATCTGTAGGCTAGTACAAGAGTCTTGAACTGGTACCAAAATAAACATTAACAAGTATATAAATATTAAAATGTATAACGTTTATGTTTTTAATTCTTAAGTGCTTTATTTACAGTGTTTGAAATCCTACACCAAACTACAAAACACCTGCGTGTAAGGGACCCGCGACAAACAACACCGACGTTCCTCGAACATAAGTCATGTTAAAAGTATCTTTTTTGCTGTATTTCCAGACAGCAGAGGAGGTGTTTGAGACAGAAGAGAAGACAGGCTGATTGCTCCAATGCTGCAGACTGCAATTCCACATCCATCATATCACCATATCAAAGGAAACCGTAAAGAGACGTCTTTGAAAAGCTGGTATGATGGGGAGAGTTTCAGCTCGAATTTTGTAAATAATTTTAAAATACATGTGAAGTGTCTGATTTTTTTTTTTTAACATCTGTGAAATTTATCAAGCATAAACTATCAATTAAGACGTGTTCTCGTAAAAACATTAATATCTGCGTTTGCTTAAAAAAAAAATAACATTTGATGTTATCACAAAGGGATTGAAATTAATTCAGCGGCTCTGAAGTTCATAGAGGAAGCTGAACCTACAGTTCTACTGAGCTGTGATGGGAATTTCTGCCTTGAGAGGGAAAAATTACTGGACATTCGGGGGTAAAATATTTGGGCACTAAATTATATTAAAAAAATAATAATTAGAAGACTTTACAGTGAAAGTGACTGAAAGCAAGTGAAGAATGAGTCATGGAGTGTGTGTATGTTTGTTACAGCGTCTCAGAAGAGATGCCTCTGTTTTGAATGGTCTGAGTTTACATGGCCAGTAACACTCCACTTGTATTCGGAATACTGAATAATCTGAATATAAAAAGGAATATTCCACTTCCAGGGTAATAAAACCAATCCTCGCCCAAGACAACTGGAAGCTGCTAGAGACTGGAAAATGCTGGCAGATGTTGGTCAACGGCTTATTTTCCCACCTGAGATTGCCACCACTAACCTTAGACCTGATATTGTCTTATGGTCTGGATCAGCACGCCTTGTTCACCTGGTAGAGTTAACAGTGCCATGGGAGGATGCTGTAGATGAGGCGTATGAGAGGAAGAAACTGCGGTATGCTCAACTAGCCACTGAAGCGGAACAGCGAGGATGGAGAGTCCGGGTTTACCCAGTGGAGGTGGGTTGTCAAGGATTTGTGGCACACTCTACAACCCTATTTTCTCAGAGACGTCGGATTCAGTGGCCAAGAATTGCGATGCATAGTGAAGAACTTATCTGAAGCAGCAGGGAGGAGAAGCAACTGGCTCTGGCTGAGACGGAAAGAATCTGGTTGGGGACCTCAAGCACAGTACAAATAAAAAAAACCGTTGATGGAAAGGAAGGTAAGTAAGCTGGGTTTAGCTGAGTGGGGGGGCGGAGGGGGGTGATGCTGGGACGCCAGAATCACTGTTGAGCCCTCTTGAGGTGTCGTGGGCTAGTCGACGAAACACCAAGGATGGAAGGTGCCCACTTGAAGACCCCAGAGAAGTGCCCTACTCATCTCAGTCCAGACGGTTGTCATGCTGATGAGCTGGGGAGGCCGCACTGTGGTTGATCCCCGGAGCCAGCATCGCAGCCGTTGTGTGTGCTGATGCGCCAGGGAGGCAAAATAAGCTGATCCCTGGAGCCAGCATTACACTTCAGCCATTAACACCAGACAGAAGGATATCTACATCATTAGATGGAAGGAAACGTAAATGGATCACATTAGTTTACAGTAACAGAAGCAACAGACACACGGAATAACAAACACTCACAGCAGTAAACATGACACCACGTGCGAGAAAACGCAGCTCCTTTTGGTCTGATGAGGAGACATCACTTATTTTAAAAGAACTGGACATCGTAAAACAGCTTGATAGCTAGAAACAGAGATGTACAAAAGTGTTTAAAAGGATGGCAGAATAAAATCACGAAGGGGGATTTGAGAGAACTGTGGATCAAGTTTGTCATCGATGTAAAGTTTTAAAAGGTACTATAAAGCAAAAAGCAAGCAAAAATCGATCAGTTTCCTTTCTTCAACCTCATGGTTTAGCATCCTGTGAGATAGCACGGCCCTTCAGCACAGCAGTGTGCCTTGAACACGTGAGGGGAGACGATGGCAAAAAACTGGAGTTTAACATTTTAAAACTAGACGAACCAAGCACACATTGTCCTTTGTAGGTGTGTTTATTCACACAACAGTTTCCTTACAAAATTGAGGATAAGCATATAAAAACTAGGTGCTGTAGTCAATGTGTTATTAAGTGTAGCGCTGTATATAACTAGTAAGTAGCAAAAATTACAAAACAAAAAGGAAACATGTATTTGTTTTGTAAGGGGTGCACTTTCACACTGGAGTGGTCCGGACATCCATTCTATCAGTATTATTATTTATTTCTTAGTAGATGTCCTTATCCAGGGCGACTTACAATTGTTACAAGATATCACATTATTTTCCCATACAATGACATTATTTTTACATACAATTACCCATTTATACAGTTGGGTTTTTACTGGAGCAATCTAGGTAAAGTACCTTGCTCAAGGGTACAGCAGCAGTGTCCCCCACCTGGGATTGAACCCACGACCCTCCGGTCAAGAGTCCAGAGCCCTAACCACTACTCCACAAATCAGCACCAAGAGAGGTGATTATTCTACTGCTATCAGCACTCTCGGTTTGCAGAGGGAAGCAAGGCACACGCGTTCATGGCATAATTCCGTTTCCCATGGAAACGCGGAATATGAAAGGAATAAGATAATTCCTCCTGCATGTATACAGAGCATCCGGAATATTCTAGTATTCCAAATATTTAATATTCTGAATACTTGTGCCATGTAAACATACTGAGGTATAGTTGTGTTATCTGAAATAGTTTACCTGTTATAAGTGTGTTGCACACAACCATTCAGATCCTGTGCTCACATCAGAGGCAAATCACCCCTTGCATTACACGATCAAATTGTCCTCCCTGCATAGTAAGCACATTATATTTCCAATTGCACACAGTGGAAAATCAGTTTTCCTTTGTTTTATAGATCATGGTCCAGGTGGCTTACTGCACAGACAGCCCTCAAACAAAAGTGTTTTGTATCTTGTTTTTCTGCATTTCCAGACAGCTCATTAAAGTTGTGTTGTCTGCGTCATTTTGAAAGTTTGTGTTAGAAGGCCAGACAAGAGTGATTACATAATTAAATAGTGTATCAAAATGTAAACACATCTATTAACACTGTAGTTCCGTCATCCATGTTAGACTGAACCGCCCCAGGATCAAAAAACATCCTTAGAAAAGCACCTGCACACTCAATTAAAAACACTGATACAATGTTTTTTTTAAAACAGGGAGCGCTGCTATATAAAAGTCTCCAGAAGGCTGAGCAGCAACAGAGACCATGGATCGAAGCATCAGGTACTTCGATATGTGGATAGATTATCTCAACCTGGGGCTGTGGTGCAGGACCTGCAGCAGAACAGCGGAGGTACCCTGGGTGTGGGTAGCGACGTGGCCCCTGGTTCCCCCACATCCATCTCCACCTCCCAGAGTGGCTGCAGTGAGGGAAAGCAGGACGGAGAGCCCCAGTCCAGCCGGGCAGCCCCTCTGAGAGCTGCTGTGGCTTCTGCAAGCAGAACGACGAGACTGTGCAGGTGTACTCTTCTCACTGCCTCAGGACGGACAATAGAAAGGTCTGCTGCCCTGTCCTGAGGAACTACGTCTGCCCGTTCTGCAAGGCCACTGGAGACCGTGCCCACACACGCCGCTACTGCCCTCAACAACAGGGGCAACACCAGGGACAGACCCATGCTAAAGGGACACACTGCAACCGACCCAGACTAAAACACTGAGCCCAGCGAGGGGGAAACGCAGGGACTGAGTCATCTCTGTATGTAACAAGAACACGTTTCTGTTTCACTGGAGTTTGAATTTAAGACTTCTTGGACTTTGAATTTGTTTTCGAGGAAGTGATTGGAGTGTTTCTTCCTGTTTGTCATAAAAAAAGCATTTAAATTATGATAATGTATTCGTGTTTTTTTTAATAAAAAGTTTCTCTTCATAATGTTGGTGGTGTTGTTGTTTGTTTTTTTAAAACACTGTTAGTAATTTTTAAAAGTGTGAGCTGGTATAAGCATATTTAAAAATGTATTCAAAATATTTATATTTTATAAAATGTGTTTTCTTGTAAACCATACTAGAAATGAGCTTTTAGGTGTGAGGTGATTTATTGATTTTTATCCAGTGGTAAACGTCCACCACTTCTTTTTAGATCAAACTTGATACATGAATTACAGGGCTCTTTTTGCATTCTTTAAAAATGTTAACAATATTGTAATCCCTATTTTCACATGTAAAAATGACGATATCAGATTCCATAGACACACTCTTGAAATCAGCAGAAAGAAACGTATGCAAAGAGAGGGTAGGATAGCGCAGGCTACAGTTGGAGGTGCGATCATGCTTCACACAAGAACAGCGCAAGACGCCAGAATTCAGTTCCGCCGCCCACACAGGAAAGGCTTTATCGTAAATGAATATTTAATAAAAAAAAGAAGAAATTAGGATTTGTTTTAACAGTGCATTTCTCTGCAGAGTAACCATGACGCACATTTCTGAGGTTAAACTTTTCCATAAATGTAAAAACAAAACAGACTTGTGTCTAGTTTCTATAAAAGAACCACCATTAATTTATATGAGACCACCGGCGTAGATTTAGTTAGGGACAGTAGGGACATGTCCCTACCAATGTCAAGGGACCGTTGAATGTCCCTACCAATAATTTAAAATCTGAAACGCCTTTTGTCAAGTCGCTTTTATCCGCTCGGCTCCACAAAGGGTTAACTCTCAAGATCCCCTCGTTGCTCCTCCAGTCTCCAAAAACCCCAAAAAACGCTAATTTGATTGGCTTAGGCCCTAGGTTCTCAACCGGGGCGCGATGAACGCTTGAATAATAACGTACTAGTAATAATAACAGTGACGTAGCCAAACGACACTCCCGATTTCGACCCTTTGAGTGCAGCGAGTTATTAAAGAGAGAAAGAGATACCGGAGTTTAAAAAGAATGGCACCCTGGGATTTGTGGGTGTTTGGTGGGGTTTGGGTTTGCAATCAGCAGACAATACAACTACAAATTCCATAATGCATCACTGTAACACGGACTCAGTGCGCCGGCTGACGCCAGGGACCAAGCAGTGTCTGGTGTTGTTTTCATTGAGGCGCGAAAGTACACAAGGACTCGGGAGTGAAAGGTAATTTTCCGGGTTTAAAATAAAATTTTAAAAAAATCTAGTCATTCTTAAACTGTATATTGTGCCACAATTTTCACATTTACTTAAAAAATAAGAATAAATATAATCAGTTTCATTCGATATTTAGTTTGTGTTTGTTGGTTAATGCGTTGTCACTTTATTACTATCCTCCTCCTTCCTCCCTTTGTGACTAACTTACTCCTTGCTTGATATTTTTTGTATCGTGTGTGTAAAAAGCGAACATGAACAGTATATATGTATTTGATTGAATGGACAGTGTGACTATCCAGGAGGCTAAATAAACACACTATATAGTCAGTAATAATAAAAAAAAAAAAGTTAAAAAATCAAATTAAAAAAAGGGGGGGGGGCAGATATAAAAATAAATTTCAGTGGGGCATGAGTTAAAAAAGGTTGAGAACCGCTGACTGGACTCTGGAAAGACGCTCATCTGAAGTTGCCGCTTGCCGGTCAGTCTGATAGGAGTGTGAGCCACTGGCTGAATGAAAGCCAGGTGCCGGGGCTGAAGGTATTGTCAGCTCGTCAGCAACATAGTTTGAGAGAATAAACCTACCTACCCACCCAATGGATAGGTAGGTATGTTTATTACGTTAGCGACCCATTGCTAGTTGCTAACCCCACGTCCTTGGTGGCTAGCTAGCTTGTTTCACAGCTAAATCATTATGTGTGTGTGAGTGTGCGTGTGCGTGTGCGTGAGCATGTTTTGATATCGTTAACCAAATAACGTTAGCTAATCACTTCAATTTGGCTTTAGGTGACTAAAGCAGAATGGCAGCCAAAAAAAGAAAGATGGACATAAGGACGTTTTTTTACAAAAAGTCAACGTGTAAGTAGGATGGAAGATGTTGTTAAAGTAATAAACACAATTGATAATGATTCTCATAGCAAATGTAACAATAATTTACTAATGAAGTTAGCAGAGTCATACTTTCTCTCTAAACAGCATGCATCAATTTATCATTTTATCAGGTGAATGAAGCAGTGCAACCTGGTAAAAGCAGTACAGAGGCAGGTGGAGCAACAGGGTCGCAGGTGAGGTCTGTAATGGCTTAGTGATTATTTGAGTCTGTGAGCTTTTGATCTGAACAGATTGTGATTAGGGGGGACCCTGTTTATCAAGCAGGTTTATTATTTTGTTTTCAGTAGATATTTCTGTATTTAGTCAAATGCACTCCTGTTGTTTAGGTGTCCCCAAGCGTCTGCAATTCTGAGAATGTTCTCGAGTTCTGTAAGAGTCTGCAACTGACTTCACTTCTCCACACTAAGTGCAGGGATAGGCTTACACACCTGTGTGAATTTTATGGTGTCTTTTAAGGTTTCCAAACAGGCTGAATCTCTTCCCACAAACAGCACAGTGATAAGGTTTCTCTCCTGTGTGAATTGTATGGTGTCTTTTAAGGTCTCCTAACTGGCTGAATCTCTTCCCACAAACAGCACAGTGATAAGGTTTCTCTCCTGTGTGAATTGTATGGTGTCTTTTAAGGTCTCTTAAATGGCTGAATCTCTTCCCACAAACAGCACAGTGATGAGGTTTCTCTCCTGTGTGAATTTGATGGTGTCTTTTAAGGTCTCCTAACTGGCTGAATCTCTTCCCACAAACATCACAGTGATGAGGTTTCTCTCCTGTGATAATGTGCTGGTGTGAATGAAGATTTCCTAACTGTGTGAAACTCTTATTACTGGTCTGTATGTGGGAATGTTTCTCTCCTGTGTGAATGCGCTGGTCTCCTTTAAGCAGTGATATATGATTGAAACTCTTCCCACAATCAGCCCAGGAAAACGTAGTCCCTCCTGTGGGATTTCCTTTGTGAGTTTCAGGAACGTCTAATTGACAGGAACTCTTCCAACCTTTAATAGAATGAGGCAAGGTCTTCAAGCTGCCCTGGGTTTCAGAATTGTTAAAACATGCAGAATGTGGTGTCTCTGTACTCTCCACAGTAAGTGGGTGTCTGTCTTGTAAAGAAGGGATTTTAACTGAGTGAGTTCTCAATGTCTTCACATACTCTTCTTGGGGTGTCGTTTCTCTGTGCTTCTTGCACTGTGGTTCGGCACTAGAAGAGTTTTTGCACTGGGGTGATGGAGTGGAGTCGTGTTTTCCTTCATCTACTTTAGAAGCTAAAGAAAGAAAGAGAAGAGAGACAAAGGTTATTGTACAGCATTCTTCCACATGCACTGTTCTGCAGGGCTTCATGTCATAAACATGACAATAATAACACAGCAATGCTTACTTTGAGACGCACAAGAGTGAAATGTGCCGCTGAGAGCAAACATTACAGTCCCTGGGATAGTTGTAGTGAGATGAGCTTTTAAACAGGATATTGTATTTGAATAAAGTGTAAGAAATAAAATAAGACTGATGGGTCATACAATACGGGTTCACTCTCATTGTGGCGATGCTGCTGCATACTCTCCACAGAAATGCTCTACTGAAATGTTTCTTCTGGGGACGCTAAGCAACCAGACTGGATGTGACATCACCCAGTGATGGGACATGTGATCCCTGCAGCTCTGTAAAGCTGTGGGAGCAGCACAACTGCAAACAGTCTACCAGAAATGGGGAAAGACACAGATCTAACACAGGGGTTTCCAAAGCTGGCCCTTCCACTCCTGCTCTTTGTTCCAACCCTGTTCTGAGTTGTTTAAATGAACCAATTAAAGCTCCATCCAGGCACAGGAGCAGCACTGAACCTGTTCAATGTGGAGTGGAATGGCCTCCAGGAGCGTGATTCGACAGCGCTGATCTCACAGCATTCTAAAGAGGCGTGGCAGTGGCTGCACATCTAGCGTGATTGGACAGCGCTGATCTCACAGCATTCTAAAGAGGCGTGGCAGTGGCTACACATCTAGCAGGTGCCTCAGGAGCAAGCACAGTGATGTTCTTGTTGACATAGTGGTTGGGCAGCTCCCCTTGTTTAAAATATGAATCTCAAGCACACTGCTGGTGTTCAGTACCAGGTTCTGCAGGATGAATAGGCAGCTCAATGCTGCTTGTTTTGTAGGATTACCTCCAAATCCCAGATCACATTCAGATGGAGAATCATCACACAGGCTGGATCCCAGCTTGTTGTTCTCCTCAAGTGTACAGACATTATTTTCAGTAGGAAGTTCCTCTGCGATGGGGACACATTCCTGTTCTATGAATTCCTCTTTAATAGGAACACATTCCTGTTCAGGGATGTCTTCATCTTTAACACATGGCAGCTCTGTAACCTGCAATAGACTTGGACACCACTCCTGCTCAAAGGACTCCTCTTGTGTGTAAACTGCTTCTATCTTTGGCCCCTTCTTTGCTTCAGATTCAGGGATTGCGTGGCTCTCTATGGGATCTGTGGGAAACAAAATTGTATAATATTATACTTACTAGCTAGGTTCCTCTACAAAGCCAGCCCCTTGTCAGAATGACTGAATAGATTCAATTCTTTCAGCCTGTCTGCATACGACATGCTTTTTAAACCCGGGATCATTCTGGTTGCTCTTCTTTGCACTCTTTCTAGAGCAGCAATATCCTTTTTGTAAGGAAATATGTGTCTGTGGTTAGTGAATTACCCTGAATACTGGAATGCAGCCCTGTACCCCAAGTTAAACTGCCAAGAGGGGATTCTGAAAAGGGGAGATTGATTATTACTATTATTTCTTATTTATTTCTTAGCAGACACCCATATCCAGGTCAACTTACAATTGTTACAAGATATCACATTATTTTTACATACAATTCCCCATTTATACAGTTGGGTTTTTACTGGAGCAATCTGGGTAAAGTAACTTGCTCAGGGGTACAGCAGCAGTGTCCCCACCTGGGATTGAACCCACGACCCTCCGGGCAAGAGTCCAGAGCCCTGACCGCTACGCCACACTGCTGCCCCAGATTGAGCTGAGCAGTTTGATACCAAAGCCCTCAATCATCTTTAGATCATGGGGTCTGCATTGCTCCTTAGAAAAGTTAACTGGAAAAGAAAACCATGGTAAGAACATGGAAAAATCGCTCCGCGCGGAGTGCAGGATGTGCCCTATAGCCTGGAGATCGCAGGTTCGAATCCAGGCTATGTCACAGCCGACCGTGACCGGGAGTTCCTAGGGGGCGGCGCACAATTGGCTGAGCGCTGCCCAGGTAGGGAGGGCTTAGGTCGGCAGGGGAATCCACGGCTCACCGTGCATCAGCGACCCCTGTGGCCGATAGGGCGCCTGTGGTTCTGCAGTGGAGCAGTCAGATCTGTGTTGCCCTCCGGCACTATAGGTCTGGTGGCATTGCTGTGGATCTGCAGTGCGAAAAATGACGGCTTGGCAGGAGCACGTTTCGGAGGACGCGTGTTCCAGCCTCAGTTTCCCGAGTCGGCTGGGGGGTTACGAGCGGTGAGCCGAGGATACAGATAATAATTGGGCATACTAAATTGGGGTGAAAACCGGGGTAAAATAATTGGCGACGGCTAAATTTAAAAAAAAAAAAAAAAGAACATGGCAAAATAAAGGCAATTCTAGATAAGTTTGATATTGTATGATGATAAACTGATTACATACACAGATTCATGTAGAAAGTTAAAGTAGACAAATATGTTGACTTATTTTCTTTTGCTTAATTAATTTATTATTATTTATTATTATTATTATTATTATTATTATTATTATTATTATTATTATTGTGACTAACCTTTTGGGGTTGCAGCACCCCCTAGCGGTCACACACAGGATTTATTCAGCTAAAATTAAACAAAGATCTGTTATAAAACTGTGGTATAATGAAAAACAATTCATGTGAAAATCTGCGGGTAACATTGAAGCAGGGTTTCACTCTAACTATTCTCCTGTTGAATGCAAACCTACAAGTGTGGTGTTCTGTTTGTCTCTGCTCTGGGGGCTCTTGCCAGCCCTCCTCAAAGGCTCAGCCGCTGTAGAGCCTCACCCCTCTGAGGAAGACTCCCTGCTGGGACAGAGTGGGAGCCCCTGGACAAACAGTCACTTCAATCCAGCCTGAAGCTGCCCCTGCCTTGTGCATCATTGCAGGCAGCCTCCAAAAGAGATGTCACAGACTGGCTGCAGACATGGTTCCAGAGGCAGAGTGGGGGAGCTCACAGGTTAGAACATAAGAAAGTTTCCAAACGAGAGGAGGCCATTTGGCCCATCTTGCTCGCTTGGTTGTTAGTAGCTTATTGATCCCAGAATCTCATCAAGCAGCTTTGTGAAGGATACCAGGGTGTCAGTTTCAACAACATTACTGGGGAGTTGGTTCCAGACCCTCACAATTCTCTGTGTAAAAAAGTGCCTCCTATTTTCTGTTCAGAATGCCCCTTTATCTAATCTCTACTTGTGAACCCTGGTCCTTGTTTCTTTATTCAGGTAAAAAAAAGTCCCTGGGTCACATTGTCAATACCTTTTAGGATTTTGAATGTTTGAATCAGATCACCGCGTAGTCTTCTTTGTTCAAGACTGAATAGATTCAATTCTTTTAGCCTGTCTGCATACGACATGCCTTTTAAACCCGGGATAATTCTGGTTGCTCTTCTTTGCACTCTTTCTATCCTTTTTGTAGCGAGATGACCAGAACTGAACACAATATTCTAGATGTGGTCTTGCTAATGCATTGTAAAGTTTTAACATTACTTACCTTGATTTAAATTCAACACTTTTCACAATGTATCTGGGCATCTTCTTGGCCTTTTTTACAGCTTCCCCACATTGTCTAGATGAAGACATTTCTGAGTCAACATAATGTCACCGGGTCTAAGAGGAGCTATTTCTCTTATTTTATTTATTTATCTTTAATTAAGAGTGTTACTTTACCCTTTTTTAACTCCCAAATTAAAACACATTTTCCCTCGCAGCAGGAAACCGCACAACAGCTGAGGACAACAGAGGCAAGTCTCAGCAAAGTGTCTGAGGAATGTCTTTCTGTGAACTCATACTGTATTGTGATCATGGTTGGGATGGAAACTGTCAACACAGAATACAAGTTTCAATGTGTCAAATACAATGAGCAGACAAGGGGCTGCAGCAGGAGAGCTGCTTATTCTCAAAGCACCTTCATGGAAACAAGTGATTTACACAATTCTGACTCTTCAAAGTGCAGCAACATGTTTTTTTGTACAAACTCCACCTGTGTAATAATCATTAGTAACAACACTGGAAGCTTACTTGTGCAAACCATGTGAACTGTATATACATTCAATCACATCCCTTCTATTCTGTTATACCCTGTATTAGTAAGTGTCTGGGTTTGAAACAATATGAGCGATCGTTTCCTAATTCTGTTATACCCTGTATTAGTAAGTGTCTGGGTTCTAATTCTGTTTACCATCAGCTGAACAAAGTACTTTATTTATTTTATCTGCAGCATCACGCTGTTTTGAGCAAATGATAGATCTTAATAACAGAATAATACACACTGTTATAGTATAATATATACTGCACCACTATCCATTCTTAATAATACACACTGTTCTAGTATAATATATACTGCACCACTATCCATTCTTAATAATACACACTGTTATAGTATAATATATACTGCACCACTATCCATTCTTAATAATACACACTGTTCTAGTATAATATATACTGCACCACTATCCATTCTCAATAATACACACTGTTATAGTATAATATATACTGCACCGCTATCCATTCTTAATAATACACACTGTTATAGTATAATATATACTGTACCACTATCCATTCTTAATAATACACACTGTTATAGTATAATATATACTGCACCAGTATCCATTCTTAATACACACTGTTATAGTATAATATATACTGTACCACTATCCATTCTTAATACACACTGTTATAGTATAATATATACTGCACCACTATCCATTCTTAATAATACACACTGTTATAGTATAATATATACTGCACCGCTATCCATTCTTAATAATACACACTGTTATAGTATAATATATACTGCACCACTATCCATTCTTAATAATACACACTGTTATAGTATAATATATTCTGCACCACTATCCATTCTTAATACACACTGTTATAGTATAATATATACTGCACCACTATCCATTCTTAATAATACACACTGTTATAGTATAATATATACTGCACCACTATCCATTCTTAATACACACTGTTATAGTATAATATATACTGCACCACTATCCATTCTTAATAATACACACTGTTATAGTATAATATATACTGCACCACTATCCATTCTTAATAATACACACTGTTATAGTATAATATATACTGCACCGCTTATCCATTCTTAATAATACACACTGTTATAGTATAATATATACTGCACCACTATCCATTCTTAATAATACACACTGTTATAGTATAATATATACTGTACCACTATCCATTCTTAATAATACACACTGTTATAGTATAATATATACTGCACCACTATCCATTCTTAATAATACACACTGTTATAGTATAATATATACTGCACCACTATCCATTCTTAATACACACTGTTATAGTATAATATATACTGCACCACTATCCATTCTTAATAATACACACTGTTATAGTATAATATATACTGCACCGCTATCCATTCTTAATAATACACACTGTTATAGTATAATATATACTGCACCACTATCCATTCTTAATAATACACACTGTTATAGTATAATATATACTGTACCACTATCCATTCTTAATAATACACACTGTTATAGTATATATATACTGCACCACTATCCATTCTTAATAATACACACTGTTATAGTATAATATATACTGCACCACTATCCATTCTTAATACACACTGTTATAGTATAATATATACTGTACCACTATCCATTCTTAATAATACACACTGTTATAGTATAATATATACTGCACCGCTATCCATTCTTAATAATACACACTGTTATAGTATAATATATACTGCACCACTATCCATTCTTAATACACACTGTTATAGTATAATATATACTGCACCACTATCCATTCTTAATAATACACACTGTTATAGTATAATATATACTGCACCACTATCCATTCTTAATAATAATACACACTGTTATAGTATAATATATACTGCACCACTATCCATTCTTAATACACACTGTATATATAATATATACTGCACCACTATCCATTCTTAATAATACACACTGTTATAGTATAATATATACTGCACCACTATCCATTCTTAATAATACACACTGTTATAGTATAATATATACTGCACCACTATCCATTCTTAATAATACACACTGTTATAGTATAATATATACTGTACCACTATCCATTCTTAATAATACACACTGTTATAGTATAATATATACTGTACCACTATCCATTCTTAATAATACACACTGTTATAGTATAATATATACTGCACCACTATCCATTCTTAATAATACACACTGTTATAGTATAACATATACTGCACCACTATCCATTCTTAATAATACACACTGTTACAGTATAATATATACTGCACCACTATCCATTCTTAATAATACACACTGTTATAGTATAATATATACTGCACCACTATCCATTCTTAATAATACATGAAGGCAGGGTGCTGCTGCCACCCCCTGTATTCACCCAGTTCGGTCTGGAAAGGTCGCTGTAAATGTGTGTGAGGAACAATAAGGAAATATGACTAAAGCAAACGAATGAGCCGTGACTGTACCAAAGACAAACACAGCACTGGAGCTGAAGACAATGAAACCATTGATCTAAAAACAGATTTGCAGTCAAACACGAAAACACGATGCGCTGCTGTGTGTTGATATGAGGTCCCAAATCATTATTCTAAAGCTCTGCAATATGGTCTGTGACTCTCAGTGGGACTCTATACAAGACATCACTTTACCTGAAGGACACCGTGTAAGACTCTATAATTACAGACTGGTTAAGACTTACCAATATAGTAGTTTCTTAGTTTCTAGAATACCTATTTAAATATGAATTAGACTAGGTTAGATGCACTACGTTCTTATAATCTATAAAATAACACAATGCCTCAATTAGACTCCTTATAACCAATATTAGGACAGAGCTGTGCTGTTAACCGCGCTTATAATAATCAAACACTTTAAAACGTGTCTGAAGAGAGATTCGAACCAAGATCTTTCCAGTAGAAGGTGGTTTGAGGTGTTGGATTGACCGAGCAATACCACACAATAAAACCAATCTTACCTTGAAATATGAAAGGCTGTTTAATGTCTGCATCTGCAGCGTTTATACACCCTCGCACGGCTTTTCAGCTCGCTCTCTCTGATATTTCCAATCTCAGCTTCAGACTTTCATCTCTCTTCATTCCAGACATTTCCTCTTGAATTCAGTGAATTTGCTGCCGACAGCTTCAGTAATCGCGCACACGACGCTGTCTGCAGCCGCTTTCACTGCGAGCTCGACGGTGGAGGCGAGCTCGTCTTGAAACAACGACACGGAGACACTGACCTCCATCTTCACTGGTTTAGTTTGAGACTGGTCTAGCGGAATCCTCTTTGCATTCAGAAACACCGCCTTCGGTTTGTATTTAGTAAGATATATCTGTTTTTATCGTAGCCTTCCCATTCAAATACATGCATCACACACAGACTTTGCAAGCAGTAGCAACCCTTTCTATTCCCGGTACTAAGTCTGAGCACATTCTGCGGAAAACGTGTCCAAATTCAGATCCAGGTCACGCATCCACGGGTTTAAAAGTCTGCAGAGCCGCGCAGCTTCTCAAGAGGTCCTGCGCTGGAGCAGCCGCGGCGCAAAACAAGAGACGAGCGCTGGCTGACAAAGAAGTGTGTAGCAAGCAGATCCAATCCTCACTCCATGTGCTACTGCCACCTAGTCAGGGGGTGTGAATCGCCTTCGAGTCATGTCATTAATGATCTTATAAATGATTTGTAATACAAATTAAAATGATTTGACTCTTTTTCCACACAGTTATTATACTTTTCAAATATTCAGTTATTTATTCTAAAGGTTTAAAAATAAAAAAAAAAAAAAAAAAAAATGCTAAACGGTTGAAATGAACCTAAAACCGCTCTGTTATTTTCAGCAGGTGTAATTGGTTATTGATGAAAGGCTATCAGGGACAGGGAATAACCTACTTTGAATTAAGGAGAATAAATCAGCTTTAATAACAGGTAGTTGAAGTGAGATATGTGATCATATGTGCAAGTATTTGAACTATTTTTGTCCCAGATCAAAATACAGTGCTGTCTAACAACTGTCTAATATAAACATACGTTTATATTATCTCTTTATAGCAGGGACTGTTTCTACTATACATTTTCTGATCATGCTGTAAATTATGAAGCTAGTGGAGCACAAAGGGAACTTCGATTCGTCAATCGTAATTGAAATAGCTACTAAAACTACTGCTGCCCCCCTTGTTAGTGGAGGAGAACGACATGTTATCTTTACGCCTTGTCAACGTTGTATTAAATACACGGTAACCCTTTAAAATAAGCGTCTGTTCATATGTAATGCATGATGAATTGCAGACACGGAATTACATTATTAGAATTTGAAATGTATTCATCATGAATTCACATTGTATCAGCTGATAAATGTATACTGTTACAATGAAGTTCATGTTGAACAATGACATCAAACTGACTCTGTATAGTCTGAGAATCCAGAAACTAACTACAGGACGTGTAAACATTACAATGAGGTTATAATGGACTGCAAATGAATGCAATCCGCATGTGTGATACATTATGATAAATGAAACAATTCAATGTAATTACGTGTCACTATATACATCAAACAAATAGGATAAGTCATTCATTGTGCAGCTAGAGTATAAACAGGGGATGTTGTTGGTAAGTTTCCCAAAGGTTTGGAGAACCAACGTGACGTCAAACAGAGAGGAGCCAGCTCTGAAATACAAGAACACGACCAACCTTAAAATAACTCTCCTAACCCCTAAACAAATAACCTGTGTGCATTCACCTGCTTTAACGAGCTCTGTGCGTCGTAATCTGCAAAACAAACGCAAACACCTCCTCGCTTGGCTTCCTTCTGAACAAACCAACATATTTAATGAGATCCAGCTGTTTCACACTGAGACACGCCCCCTGTGAGCTCATTAATTCGGCGTGGCTCTATCGAGCGTGTTACAATGGGCAGAGCAGGCAGTGAACTTCATGGAGACGGGCAGAACGCAGCTCTCGCTATTCCTTATCCAATGCTGCCATCGTGTGGCCATTTAGTAGGACTGTTTGTTCAATAACTTTTTTGTATTTTTCCTTTTATCTGAACACAGCTCTGTTGACCTTTGAAATGACTCGTATTTACCCCTGTGCAGAAATAGACATTTCAGATACATTCTTAAAATACAGCAAAAATAATATTTACAGGATAACCAGGAGAATACTGTGTGTATAAATAATAAGGTTTTCTGTAATTGCTCTTATTTGAAATCATTCTCATGCATTTATCATGCTTACTACGTGTTCCTATCAGTTACTATCAGGTTTAGCTGCACCTAGTCGAATTCGCTCTTATAATTTACTGTGTGCTTTATTTTGCTCTTACTTGAATTGATTTTATGGTACTTTCATAACTGCTCTTATCTGTATTATGATATTCTGTAATGTGATATTTTAACAATTGTAAATCGACCTGGATGTTTGCTAAGAAATAAATAATAATAACAGTAATAATGTCTTTGTTGAATTTCACTACCTGTACTACCCATTGTAAACAGCAGAGGGCACCAGCAACCGCTTATCACTGAGAGCTGTGTTGTGTGTTCAGATAAAAAAAAAAGTTAGGTTTATTAGAAATAACAGTTCAACCAAATGGCCACACGATGGCAGCATTGGATAAGGAATAGCGAGAGCTAGGTTAGACCATAAGAACATAAGAAAGTTTACAAACGAGAGGAGGCCATTCAGCCTATCTTGCTCGTTTGGTTGTTAGTAGCTTATTGATCCCAGAATCTCATCAAGCAGCTTCTAGAAGGATCCCAGGGTGTCAGCTTCAACAACATTAATGGGGAGTTGGTTCCAGACCCTCACAATTCTCTGTGTAAAAAGTGCCTCCTATTTTCTGTTCTGAATGCCCCTTTATCTAATCTCCATTTGTGACCCCTGGTCCTTGTTTCTTTTTTCAGGTCAAAGTAGTCCCCTGGGTCGACATTGTCTATACCTTTTAGGATTTTGAATGTTTGAATCAGATCGCCTGAGTAGTCTTCTTTGTTCAAGACTGAATAGATTCAATTCTTTTTAGCCTGTCTGCATATGACATGCCTTTTAAACCCAGGATAATTCTGATTGCTCTTCTTTGCACTCTTTCTAGAGCAGCAATATCCTTTTTGTAACGAGGTGACCAGAACTGAACACAATATTCTAGGTGAGGTCTTACTAATGCATTGTAAAGTTTAAACATTACTTGCCTTGATTTAAATTCAACACTTCTCACAATATATCCGAGCATCTTGTTGGCCTTTTTTTATAGCTTCCCCACACTATCTAGATGAAGACATTTCTGCTCTTAGTGGAATTCGGTAAAGCTAAGAACAGATGAGAGAATGGATTTTAAAGATAGTTAGCACTTCTTCAAATATATATATGTGTGTGTGTGTGTGTGTGTGTGGTGTGTTTTTTACACATTTCAATTACAATGCATGTATATTGGTCTTACTTGAATCTATAAATAAATAAATAAATAAATAAATACATACATACATACAAAATAAATAGTGAACAGAAACTCTGTGAACTTACCTCTCAGGAGTAAATCTCTGCAATGAAGATTCTGCTGAAAATTCACTGCCAGAGACATTATGACATCACTTTCCTTTATGATGTCACCACCATGTCAGTGCTGAACATGAACAGCATGATGTCTGTTGCCATGGCGCTGTCTCATAAACAGATAACTGCATTTAAAATGGCTGCTCTGGGTAAGGGGAGCGGCCAGTCTTCTTCAATACAATGAATAATTATCATTTGAAATACCTGCAATGCAAGCTGGTCCTGTTGCTTTTCTGGTCTTTCTCTGCTCTGCATACCAGTGATGCCCTTCTACCCAGCGTGCAGATCTACTGTGCTGCTTCACTGCTTTCATTAGGTATTAGGTATGAACAAGGTTTCTGTGATGCCTTTATAATAATAAAACAAAACAAAAGAGAGTGACTTTTTACAATGAAAACATGTAACTTAAGAAATCAGACCTTTAGTTTTCTTTCATCCTTTCAGGTAATTGAAATGATTTATGAGTTTCTCTGACATACATTATCTGGACAGCAGTGTGGAGTAGTGGTTAGGACTCTGGACCGGAGGGTTGTGGGTTCAATCCCAGGTGGGGACACTACTGCACAAGGTGCTTTATCTAGATTGCTCCAGTAAAAACCCAACTGTATAAATGGGTAAGTGTATGTAAAAATAATGTGATATCTTGTAACAATTGTAAGTTGCCCTGGATAATGGTGTCTGCTAAGACATTAATAATATCTGATTTCATTATTCATTCAATACATTTAGTTTATTAACCTGCTCTGTCACTCCACTGGGTAGTTATTCATATAATAAAAAGCATTTCATTCAAAGAGCTTTAGTTTTCTAACGCCTCTCAGGGTTTTCTTGTGGAATGGGACGCTTTTTAATCACAATAAGACACCTCAGGACATCTTTTCAAAGCTTTTACACCAGTCTTTAATTAACTCCTATTTATTTTAAAGAGGTAAACCACCTGTTCATTTTACAAAACTAGAACCACACAGCTGAGTGATACACTGTATTTCAAGTCCTCTTCAGCACTCTCAGTGTGTTTAGTTTTTCATGTTGTAACATTAACATGATGTTTTGTCCTTTTTAAAATCAATAGCAGTTAATTAAAGCCTGGAGGAAGCGCTTTGATAATGCGGCCCCTCGAGTCTCACAGAGCAGCGCACTCCTTGGCGTGTCTCATTGCTGATGACTCTTCTGCTGCTGTGGAGGCGGCTCTGTTGCCTGGTTTAGTTCGCAGCGCAGTCTGAGGAAGAGTCTAAATCTGTGCCGCTGGACAGCAGGGAGGAATACTGTCCTGGATAAAGAATAGGAGACAAGAATACAGTTTAAGAGAAACGAAATAAAAGCACGTGGTAGAAATAGCAGAGGTTACTACCTGGAAGTTTACTCGTAAAGAATGACCTTTCTGCTACCCTGTGCTGTATTTACCAAAAACAAGTTCACACGCACTGAACCTCCAAGACTAGCGAAGAGAAATCTATGAAACTGCGCCCATGCCTGCGCCATTGTGGATCTGTTTGTGACAACGGCGCTCAAACTTGAACTAACCTAATACACTTCTAAAAACATTATCAGGCCTATACCGTTAGTGTTTAAACATCTTGTTCTGAAGAAAAGGACGGGAAATAACAATATCGGTACAAAACACAGATTACATATCCGCGAAAAACTCTCTGCATCGGCGCTGCTGCCTCCAGTCACAGCGCCCCGCTTCATAAAAGATTGTACCAACTCCGACATGGAGGAGGGGGTTACTTGAATTAAAATTGTATTCACTGGAAAAACTAGAGCTACAAACAGCTCGTTTACGGTGATACAATTGAAAGTGTTGTTTATTTTTTATTAAAAGATCCCCGGTATCACGATTCCCTTTGCGGTTCATATTAGATGAATTGTTAAACCGCGCTGAACAGTTTGTATTTTGTGATTGGTTTATTCCTCGTTCTGTGGGAGACAGACCCGTTCAGACACTGAGGGAGAGCAGAGAGGAGGTAAGAGAGTCTGCATGGAGCTCTACAATGTGTTTTAAAACTACAGAAAGCTGTTATATTGTATTATTTTGAAAGGTCCGGGTTGTAGTGTGGTAGGAGCGCGTTGTTTTTATGTGTGTGTGTTGTATTTGTGAAGCGGCGTGGCTGTGTCAGCGCGTTTGTTTTTATTCTCATCCTCTCATTCACAGTCTGCGTGTCTCAGGGCTGACAGCTTCGCGGGTTTCCAGACAGATTCTTATTGTTCTGAAAGCGTCTCGCGGGTAAATACGGGTTTCGTTCTGTTACCCGGAGCGCGCGCCGGCTGCTCTTGGCTGCTGTCTTTCTGACGTCACACGCCGCTTGTAGAGAAGCGCGTCTCCAAACCTCGCAGCGCAGCTCAGTGACGCGCTTGAAAACGCGACACAGCATTCCCTAATAACACTTGCCATGCATTATGACTTCAAAGTCATCACTGTACGGCGATGACCTTATTATTTATTGATTTTATTTTGTTTTATTTTACTTTATTATTTCTTTGATCACCAATTGCCACGACAACACACTGTTTATGTATGTAGTACTTATTTTAAGGTAATAAATAAACACAATTCTCTAGGGATTTATTTATTTATAATTCTTATTACTCTCTTACATCTCATTACATTATGTATGTGTGTGGAGATTAGATAAAGGGCTATTTGGAAGAGAAAATAGGAGGCACTTTTTTACACAGAGAATTGTGAGAGTCTGGAACCAACTCCCCAGTAATGTTGTTGAAGCGACACCCTGGGATCCTTCAAGAAACAGATTCTAATAATAATAATAATAATAATAGTAATAATCTTTAGTTTTATATAGCGCCTTTCATAGTGGACCACCATCACAAAGCGGTGTGTGAGCTATGCATCAGCTGCAGAGTCACTTACAACAACGTCTCACCTGAAAGACGGAGCACAAGGAGGTTAAGTGACTTGCTCAGGGTCACACAATGAGTCAGTGGCTGAGCTGGGATTTGAACCGGGGACCTCCTGGTTACAAGCCTGTTTATTTAACCACTGGACCACTCAGCCTCCTAAAAGGAACAATAAGCTCCTAACAACCAGGTTTGAGGACAAAATGACTCCTTGCTGATCAGTCTTTAAGAGAATGTTTTATAAAACACCAAACATACTTATTTAACGAAAAGAGAACTATAGTAACTTTCATCCATCATTCTTGAGATTAGACAGATACAATCCTCTGGTATTATAAACGTATTACAAGAAATTCTGTGTCCCTTCAATAGTAAAGCCAGCCCTGCTATTAAAGCCAGGTTTTGTCGGTCCCTTGAATGGCCTTAGTAGCACTATATTTAAATAAATGCATTTCTTTTTCAGCTGCTACTAAGCAGAATCCCGTGTGCTGCCATGGACAGTGTGGAGGTGGACTCTGTCCAGATTAAAGAGGAGTTCTCTGAACCTGAACTTTTCCCCTTTAGAGCGGAGGTCTCTGGGCTGGCTTCCCTTCCCATTAAACAGGAGCTCTGTGAGATGCAATGTGACAGCAGTCAGCCACAGGTCTCTGAGGTTAAAGCTGAGCACAATGAATTGGAGATCCCCCAGACAGAAGAACCCCTTCCTGTGAAACAAGAAGAGGTGCTGGAAATTAACCATATTAAACAGGAGCCCCCTGAAGTAGAGTTTGAGCACATGGAACCAGGGAAGGAAGAATCCGAGGACTTCAAACCAAACATCCCTGAGCTGGAGAGAGTCTGTGTGAGAGAGCAAGGTGCTGGAGAGGAAGGCTGTCCCAACAGCATGCAAGGAGGTGGAAAGGAAGATGGGCAGTCACATTCAGAATGCAGTCTAGCAGGTGAGTGACTCCCAGTAGCTGTGACATTGTCATTCTAGATTGCGTGATAGTGTGGCAGAGAGGGAGGGAGGGAGCATGTGGGTTACATTACTAGCTATTTGTTTTTCCTGTACCACTCACACCAGTTCAGGATAGGACTCACTACTGGTGATCTTAAGATACAGATATAAGCCCCTTTCACACTGGCACTCCTACCTGATTATACCAAGGGGAGAAGAGCTAAAGTACTGTATATAACATTAGAAATGTTCAGTGTCTAAATAGAGGGATATTATTGTACATGTGTAGCGTTATTAGGGGTGCTTGATTCCATTTCATTTATTTTAGACTTTTAGACTTCTACAAATATATAGTTTAAACATTCAAGTAAAAACATTGAGAGTGCTATATCTTTTTAAATAAATAGCTTTCTATAAATGATCGCATAGCCTATATGTCTGTAAAAAGGTCTTCTGATTGTTCAGTGTTTTACCTCAGCTTTTCAACTCTCCTTAAAAAATGCAGTTGATCCTGTTAAGTCGAGGTGCAGTCGGCACCCTCATTATCGTATAGACATTTATCAATGATTATCCATGCACTGAGGTTTTATTTTTCAAAATAAACAAACGTTATTTATTTATTTTTTTTAACAGACGCTCTAATAACTAAAACAGTGTTGTGCATAACAGTTAAACAAAAAGGCACGACTTGCATTCAAATGAGAACACTTCAATTATATAAAAAACAAAAAATACAAAGGACTTACATTTAACAACTGAAAAGAATATGCGTGCGTCTTCATCAGATTAACATTGTAATAATAATTTAAAATACTGTATTTAACAGAAGTAATTTCTGAACTATGGCTTTTCAATACTTTTCACATTTTATGTCCAAAAGCAAAGCGTTTGAATTAATCTCTCAAACCGTGACTAATGTAACAATTGGACTAAATCCAGCTTATTTTTCTATAGTATTGCCATATAATCCAAACACAACATGCTTTGAAACAAAAGGTAATTGGTAGATTTAATAGATAAAAATAGTGTTGCCTTAATTTTTAAATCAAGAAACCGTGCATCCAATAGGCCTGCTTGTGATTTGTCTTCTCCAAGACGAATGTAAAGGCTTGAAGTGTGTATCCTAGCAACGCGCTGATCTGCCGTACCAGCACACACTCACACTCAAGGTTTTAATGCAAACCAGCAGGACTAAAAATCTGGATCAACAAAACACATGAACTTGTTGAATCAGTTGCGATCGTCTCAGTAATCAACCATGGTATTGTGTTTTCAGCCAGAGTTTTATCAAGTTTCCTGCACTACCAGCCATGCACTTGCATTGTTGTTTGCCTGGGCCCCACTTCCTCCTCACTAGATCCAGCACCAGTAGTTATATTTTCATGTATTTTAACATTGTTCCTGTACTGCTGCTGTAACTAAGCTCTGCAGAGCACAGTCTCCCTTTATATCACAATGTGCCCAGACAGTTTTCGGTTATTTAGATCTCCCAAGATAACATTGATAGTCATGAGAGCAAAAGCATGCTGGAAATTGCGGAGGTGAATATCCAGTGACAATGATGTCACGTGACAAAGGTAGGAAATGGACAACGAAAGAAAACTGAGTAGCCGTTATTTGCAGACACGCTTCTTCTTAATATTTGACCTGCACATTTGACAAAGTTTAAACAATTAAGCAAAATTAAAAACATTTGACACTTTGCTAACGTTTAACCATTTAAATTTTAAATCATTAACACCCCTAAACGTAATGCTATTCAAAAAATATATAATTGTAGGGTGTTTTAGAGGAAATAGACCCGAAACATTACAGGAGAACTCTGAGGGCAGATTTTGATCCCAGGGCTCAGTTTCACCAGCGTCAGTCTTTACTGACTTTGCTTTTACACATAAAGTAAAGGCTATAAAGAGTATGTATGGGGTTCTGAAAAATATAGCGTTCCACATCCCCACGTGTTGCTACAACTGTTTAAATAACGTACCTGTCTTTTCATTCTTCACTTCCAGACAACTTTTTACACTGTCTGTTGCAAAGCTCTTTTAGAAATGTCTGCTCTAGTGCACTGAGGTTTGAGATCTGTACTCTAAATCACTACAGGAATAGAGATCCATAAAACAGGGTGAGTCTGAATAATCAAGTATTCTAAATGAAATTACTACCGAAACACTGTGATCAAGTTTCAAGTACTCAAGTTAATTTCTAAAACAAATGGAAAAATTAGCTAACTACACCGAAAAAGCTTGGCATGGTATTTTAACAGAGGAGCAAGTTAAAAGTGATCAGCCACTACAATTGTCACCTCACTGATAACTGACAGGAGGCGGGCTCTTCCTTACCTAGCTCTGCTATTGGCTAAGGGAGTACATGAGCAGTGAAAATAGCATCTTTAAAAAAAAATGCAATGCTTGGAAGTATTTTGAAAAAAAAAGTTAAACAAGATCACCGTGCAATGTAATCTCTGCAGCACAAGCATTTCATATTGTAAATCAACAAGTACATTCTCAATCATCTAAAATGCCAGCACCCATCTGCTACTTTGGAAGAAAACACAGAATGTGGCAAAAAAACAAGCAAGCAGTGCATCTTTTACTGTGTGCAGTGGGGGGGGTGAGGCGTCTCGACTGAAACAAGCAAGCAGTGCATCTTTTACTGTGCGCAGTGGGGATGTGAGGCGTCTCGACTGAAACAAGCAAGCACAGTGCATCTTTTACTGTGTGCAGTGGAGGCGTCTCGACTGAAACAAGCATGAGTGCATCTTTTACTGTGACTGAAACAAGGAAGCAAGCAAGCAGTGCATCTTTTACTGTGTGCAGTGGGGGTGTGAGGCGTCTCGACTGAAACAAGCAAGCAGTGCATCTTTTACTGTGTGCAGTGGGGATGTGAGGCGTCTCGACTGAAACAAGCAAGCAGTGCATCTTTTTACTGTGCGCAGTGGGGATGTGGCGTCTCGACGACTGAAACAAGCAAGCAGTGCATCTTTTACTGTGTGCAGTGGGGATGTGAGGCGCCCTCGACTGAAACAAGCAAGCAGTGCATCTTTTACTGTGTGCAGTGGGGATGTGAGGCGTCTCGACTGAAACAAGCAAGCAGTGCATCTTTTACTGTGTGCAGTGGAGATGTGGAGACTGAAACAAGCAAGCAGTGCATCTTTTACTGCAGTGGAGAAAAACAAACAAGCAAGCAGTGCATCTTTTACTGTGTGCAGTGGAGATGTGAGGCGTCTCGACTGAAAAACAAGCAAGCAGTGCATCTTTTACTGTGTGCAGTGGGGATGTGAGGCGTCTCGACTGAAACAAGCAAGCAGTGCATCTTTACTGTGTGCAATGGGGATGTGAGGCGTCTCGACTGAAACAAGCAAGCAGTGCATCTTTTACTGTGTGCAGTGGGGATGTGAGGCGTCTCGACTGAAACAAGCAAGCAGTGCATCTTTTTTACTGTGTGCAGTGGGGATGTGAGGCGTCTTGACTGAAACAAGCAAGCAAGCAGTGCATCTTTTACTGTGTGCAGTGGGGATGTGAGGCGCCCTCGACTGAAACAAGGAAGCAGTGCATCTTTTACTGTGCGCAGTGGGGATGTGGAGGCGTCTCGACTGAAACAAGCAAGCAGTGCATCTTTTACTGTGTGCAGTGGGGATGTGAGGCGTCTTGACTGAAACAAGCAAGCAGTGCATCTTTACTGTGTGCAGTGGGGATGTGAGGCGTCTCACTGAAAAACAAGCAAGCAGTGCATCTTTTACTGTGTGCAGTGGGGATGTGAGGCGTCTCGACTGAAACAAGCAAGCAGTGCATCTTTTACTGTGTGCAGTGGAGATGTGAGGCGTCTCGACTGAAAAACAAGGAAGCAGTGCATCTTTTACTGTGTGCAGTGGGGATGTGAGGCATCTCGACTGAAACAAGCAAGCAGTGCATCTTTTACTGTGTGCAGTGGGGATGGAGGCGTCTCTACTGAAACAACAAGCAAGCAGTGCATCTTTTTTTACAGTGGGCAGTGGGGATGAAACAAGCAAGCAGTGCATCTTTTACTGAGGCGCCTCGACTGAAACAAGCAAGCAGTGCATCTTTTACTGTGTGCAGTGGAGATGTGAGGCGTCTCGACTGAAACAAGGAAGCAGTGCATCTTTTACTGTGTGCAGTGGGGATGTGAGGCGTCTCGACTGAAACAAGGAAGCAGTGCATCTTTTACTGTGTGCAGTGGGGATGTGGCATCTCGACTGAAACAAAGCAAGCAGTGCATCTTTTACTGTGTGCAGTGGGGATGTGAGGCATCTCGACTGACACAAGCAAGCAAGCAGTGCATCTTTTACTGTGCGCAGTGGGGATGTGAGGCGTCTCGACTGAAAAAAAAAGGCTTTTTTGTTTATTAAGCCATATCCAACAACGGAACGTGGAGCAACACAAGCAAATAAGCAAGAAGTCATTGCAGTCAAATGGGAGTATCCACACCAGCAGCTTTACTGTGTGCAGTGATGCGAGCTGACGCCGCTGTGTTTGAGAAAAAATTCAGTGCATCTTTTACGCTAAAATAGAACTTGTTTCTGTTTTATTTTTTTTTTTTTTCAGTGGGGATTGAGGCGTCTCAACTGGAATGAAGCTGATCAATCTGAAGTAAGGTTGTCACCCTTGACAGACATCAAACACACGCCTCGACAAAAACACGTCCCATCCATGGGGTTAGGATGTTAACACTTTTATCTGAACACAACACTTCATGTCAAATGAGGGGGAAACAAGCAAGCAGTGTCTTTTAGTTTACTGATAGAATGTCTGAATGCATAGAAAATATAATCATTCATAAGTAAATGAAGTCAGAGATGAAACAAACACATGATCTGATGTGTCACAGTCTTCAACAGTGTTTATGAAGAAGTGTAGCAAAAAAAATAGATTTGCAGAACGGCATCGTGAGGGTGTGACAAACAAGCAATAATAACACGGATAATACTACTAATAATAATAATAATAATAATAATAATAATAATCAAGCTTTTAGTTTATTAACAACAACAACATAATAATAATAATAATAATAATAATAATCAAATAATAATAATAATAATGTTGCACGTTTTAAAATACTTTTTAGTATAGAACTTGTTTCGTTTTTATATTTTATTTTACAATGGAGTTGACCAAGAGGTCAGGATAACCCTTTATCAAAACAAGCCCTGTTTTCAAAAGACAGCCCATCTCTAGTTTGTCCAATAGGAACTTCATGTGGGCTGGGTCATGTGTTTATTTCCAGAATGTCTGGATCCTTTCCAACATTGACATTCGGTTACTTGACTCAAACACATGATCTGATCTGTCTGGTGTGGATACGGTTTTAGAAGTGACCTTTCATTCAGATTTAAACTGCAAACTATCCGGCACAGATAAACCTTTACTAATACTGTAATATATATATATATATATATATATATATATATATATATATATATATATATATATATATCACACAGTGCCAACATTTTACCCCACAACTTCCAAGTGAAAAAAAATATTCTAGAAATTTGTAGAAAATTAATTAAAAAATAAAAACTGAAATACCTTTCTTGTTTGGATAAGTGTCCACCTTTGCTCCTATATATAATAGCAATCCTAAATTAGCTCAGGTGTAACCAATAACCTTCAAAATCACACACCAAGTTAAGTGGCCTCCACCTGTGTTAAAATGTAGTGATTTCAGGATAAATTCAGCAGTTTCTGTAGGTTCCCTCTGCTGGGTAGTGCATTTCAAAGCAAAGACCATGAGCACCAAGGAGCTTTCAAAAAAGAACTCCGGGACAAAGTTGTTGAATGGCACAGATCAGGGGATGGGTATAAAAAAAATACCAAAGGCCTTGAATATCCCTTGGAGCACAGTCAAGACGATTATTAAGAAGTGGAAGGTGTATGGCACCACCAAGACCCTGCCTAGATCAGGCCGTCCCTCCAAACTGGATGACTGAGCAAGGAGACTGAGGCTACCAAGAGGCCAATGACAACTTTGCAAGAGCTACAGGCTTTTATGGCCAAGACTGGTCAAAGTGTGCATGTGACAACAATATCCCAAGCACTCCACAAATCTGGCCTGTGTGGTAGGGTGGCAAGAAGGAAGCCGTTACTCAAGAAAGCCCACCTTGAATCCCATTTGAAGTATGCAAAAAAAACACGCAGGAGATTCTGTAGCCATGTGGCAAAAAGTTTTGTGGTCTGACAAAACTAAAATGGAACTTTTTGGTCTAAATTCAAAGCGTTATGTTTGGCACAAACCCAACACAGCACATCACCCAAAGAACACCATCCCTACTGTGAAGCATGGTGGTGGCAGCATCATGTTATGGGGATGTTTCCCATCGGCAGGGACTGGGGCACTTGTCAGGATAGAAGGGAAAATGAATGGAGCAAAGTACAGTGAAGTCCTTGAGGAAAACCTGCTGCCCTCTGCAAGAAACCTGAAACTGAGACAGAAGTTCAGCATGACAACGACCCAAAGCACACAGCCAAATCTACACTGGAGTGGCTAAGGAACAAAAAGGTAAATGTCCTCGAGTTGCCCCGTCAGAGCCCCGACCTAAATCCAGTCGAAAATTTCCATCAACGCTCCCCAAGGAACTTGACAGAGCTTTAACAGTTTTGTAAAGAAGAATGGTCAAATATTGCCTAATCTAGGTGTGCAAAGTTGGTAGAGACCTATCCCAACAGACTCACAGCTGTAATTGCTGGCAAAGGTGCTTCCACCAAGTATTAACTCAGGGGGTTGGTGACTTATCCAATTATGATCTTCCAGTTTTGTATTTGTAATATATCATTTTTTTCTCAATAAAAAAACTTTTTTTCCCCTTAACAGTGTGGAGTATGGTGTGTAGATAAGTGGAAAAAATCCTCATTTAAATGCATGAAACTCTGAGGCACTGACACAACAAAATGTGAAAAAAGTTCAAGGGGGTGTAGACTTTCCATAGGCCCTGTGCATAAGAACATAAGAACATAAGAAAGTTTACAAACGAGAGGAGGCCATTCAGCCCATCTTGCTTGTTTGGTTGTTAGTAGCTTATTGATCCCTGAATCTCATCAAGCAGCTTCTTGAAGGATCCCAGGTTGTCAGCTTCAACAACATTACTGGGGAGTTGGTTCCAGACCCTCACAATTCTCTGTGTAAAAAAGTGCCTCCTATTTTCTGTTCTGAATGTCCCTTTATCTAATCTCCATTTGTGACCCCTAGTCCTTGTTTCTTTTTTCAGGTCAAAAAAGTCCCCTGGGTCGACATTGTCTATACCTTTTAGGATTTTGAATGTTTGAATCAGATCGCCTGCAAATATCTTATTATTCGAAATTCC
>CM072681.1:8472659-8576761 GCA_036884735.1 Huso huso | reverse complement strand
GCATCTTTTACTGTGTGCAGTGGGGATGTGAGGCGTCTCGACTGAAACAAGCAAGCAGTGCATCTTTTACTGTGCGGAGTGGGGATGTGAGGCGTCTCAACTGAAACAAGCAAGCAAGCAGTGCATCTTTTACTGTGTGCAGTGGGGATGTGAGGCGTCTCGACTGAAAAAAGGCTTTTTGTTTGTTAAGCTGTATCCACACCGGACGCAAGCAACACAAGCAAATCATTTAGAAGTCATTGCAGTCAAATGGGTGTATCCACACCAGCAGCGAGTGATGGCACTGCTGGACATCTTCTGATTGCGAAGGGAAGTAAGCATGATGTGTCTTTCATCTGCTGCAGTAAGTTTCCTTGGCCGACCACTGCGTCTACGGTCCTCAACGTTGCCCGTTTCTTTGTGTTTCTTCAAAAGAGCTTGGACAGCACATCTGGAAACCCCTGTCTGCCTTGAAATTTCTGCCTGGGAGAGACCTTGCTGATGCAGTATAACTACCTTGTGTCTTGTTGCTGTGCTCAGTCTTGCCATGGTGTATGACTTTTGACAGTAAACTGTCTTCAGCAACCTCACCTTGTTAGCTGAGTTTGGCTGTTCCTCACCTAGTTTTATTCCTCCTACACAGCTGTTTCTGTTTCAGTTAATGATTGTGTTTCAACCTACATATTGAATTGATGATCATTAGCACCTGTTTGGTATAATTGTTTAATCATACACCTGACTATATGCCTACAAAATCCCCTGACTTTGTGCAAGTGTACCTAGAAGAATTGATGCTGTTTTGAAGGCAAGGGTGGTCACACCAAATATGGATTTGATGTAGATTTTTCTTCTGTTCACTCACTTTGCATTTTGTTAATTGATAAATATAAACTATTAACATGTCTATTTTTGAAAGCATTCTTACTTTACAGCATTTTTTCACACCTGCCTAAAACTTTTTTTTGCACAGTATATATATATATATATATATATATATATATATATATATATATATATATATATATATATATATATATATATATATATATATATATATATATACAGTGCCGTCCTATCCCACAACTTCCAAGTGAAAGAAATATTCTGGAAATTTGTAGAAAATTAATTAAAAATAAAAACTGAAATAGCTTGTTTGGATAAGTGTCCACCCCGCTTGTAATAGCAATCCTAAATTAGCTCAGGTGTAACCAATAGCCTTCAAAATCACACACCAAGTTAAGTGGCCTCCACCTGTGTTAAATTGTAGTGATTTCTGGATAAATTCAGCAGTTTCTGTAGGTTCCCTCTGCTGGGTAGTGCATTTCAAAGCAAAGACCATGAGCACCAAGGCACTTTCAAAAGAACTCTGGGACAAAGTTGTTGAAAGGCACAGATCAGGGGATGATAAAAAAAATATCAAAGGCCTTGAATATCCCTTGGAGCACGGTCAAGACGATTATTAAGGAGTGGAAGGTGTATGGCACCACCAAGACCCGGCCTAAATCAGGCCGTCCCTCCAAACTGGATGACTGAGCAAGGAGACTGATCAGAGAGGCTACCAAGAGGCCAATGGTAACTTTGCAAGAGCTACAGGCTTTTATGGCCAAGACTGGTCAAAGTGTGCATGTGACAACAATATCCCAAGCACTCTGCAAATCTGGCCTGTATGGTAGGGTGGCAAGAAGGAAGCCGTTACTCAAGAAAGCCCACCTTGAATCCCATTTGAAGTATGCAAAAAAAACACGCAGGAGATTCTGTAGCCATGTGGCAAAAAGTTTTTTGGTCTGACAAAACTAAAATGGAACTTTTTGGCCTAAATTCAAAGCGTTATGTTTGGCACAAACCCAACACAGCGCATCACCCAAAGAACACCATCCCTACTGTGAAGCATGGTGGTGGCAGCATCATGTTATGGAGATGTTTCTCATCGGCAGGGACTGGGGCACTTGTCAGGATAGAAGGGAAAATGAATGGAGCAAAGTACAGTGAAGTCCTTGAGGAAAACCTGCTGCCCTCTGCAAGAAACCTGAAACTGGGACGGAAGTTCACCTTTCAGCATGACAACGACCCAAAGCACACAGCCAAATCTACACTGGAGTGGCTAAGGAACAAAAAGGTAAATGTCATCAAGTGGCCCCGTCAGAGCCCAGACCTAAATCCAATCGAAAATTTCCATCAACGCTCCCCAAGGAACTTGACAGAGCTTTAACAGTTTTGTAAAGAAGAATGGTCAAATATTGCCTAATCTAGGTGTGCAAAGTTGGTAGAGACCTATCCCAACAGACTCACAGCTGTAATTGCTGCCAAAGGTGCTTCCACCAAGTATTAACTCAGAGGGTTGGAGACTTATCCAATTATGATCTTCCAGTTTTGTATTTGTAATATATCATCTTTTTCTCAATAAAAAAAAACAGTGTGGAGTATGGTGTGTAGATAAGTGGAAAAAATCCTCATTTAAATGCATGAAACTCTGAGGCACTGACACAACAAAATGTGAAAAAAGTTCAAGGGGGTGTAGACTTTCCATAGGCACTGTACATAAGAACATAAGAAAGTTTACAAACGAGAGGAGGCCATTCAGCCCATCTTGCTCGTTTGGTTGTTAGTAGCTTATTGATCCCTGAATCTCATCAAGCAGCTTCTTGAAGGATCCCAGGGTGTCAGCTTCAACAACATTACTGGGGAGTTGGTTCCAGACCCTCACAATTCTCTGTGTAAAAAAGTGTCTCCTATTTTCTGTTCTGAATGCCCCTTTATCTAATCTCCATTTGTGACCCCTGGTCCTTGTTTCTTTTTCAGGTCAAAAAAGTCCCCTGGGTCGACATTGTCTATACCTTTTAGGATTTTGAATGTTTGAATCAGATCGCCTGCAAATATCTTATTATTCGAAATTCCCACCCCTAACAAAAAACGTGAGTGTTGTGTTTGTTCGTTTGTCTAGTAAACTGTTTGTTTGTTTCTAAGACTACTAACACTGTCCGGAGCTGTAGCCGCAGGCCAGCATCAAACCCGGACACCAGCACTTCCCTCACCACAACAAATTGTATTACACACCACGAGCACTAAAATCACTCACTAAAGAACTGTGTCTGTGTTTTGTGTGACGTGTGGGTGTTAAAAGAACGGGACTTTTTGTTACGGGTCAAACCCGGGGATTCTAATTCAAGTGATACACGTTACTGTATCACTTTACAACAGTATTATTTACAGCTGATTGCCGTCAGCCTCTGGACATTGTGAAACCAATACACACCCTTGCACCTGGATATAATTGTGTCTGTTTTCTTGCACCTGGATATAATTGTGTGTCTGTTTTCTTGCACCTGGATATAATTGTCTGTCTGTTTTCTTCTGCACTGCTGCATTGCCTTGACCTGCACTCACTTACCCACTTTGCCACAGCGTCCCTATGTGTGGTTGCTGCTAATACTTTCTAAGGACCTGTCACTGTTATGAGTAATTAGAGGTTGAGGAGTCGAAACTTTCATTCTTGGTATATTCGAATATCTTATTATTCGAAATTCCCACCCCTAACAAAAAACCTTAAGTGCTCTGTTTTTTCTGTTCCATACCACATCATGGATCGCTGTTGCTGTGTTACCTGACAATGTTGGCAATAATCCTGACGCTATCAGTGCACTAGGGTGGGCATTTTGAGAAGAGCTTTGAAACATGCTTTAAAGTTATGTGTAAAAAGTTGTCATGATGTTAGCATTGAAAATAAATGACAGGTACGTTATTTAAACAGTATTATTATTATCATTCTTCTTCTTCTTCTTCTTATTTATTTCTTAGCAGACACCCTTATCCAAGGCGACTTACAGTCGTAATCAAAATACAGTTCTAGCAACACATGGGGATGTGGAACGCTATATTTTTTGGAACCCGCTACTTACTCTAAGTTTTTAACTTTAAGCTGGTGTAACGCAGTGCAAGCCCCCACCGCTGAAATTCATATGCTTTAATCCACTCCTCCACCATTGTTGAACTCCATGGCAGTGCTTGACAACACAGTGGGGCTCGGGCACAGAAATATCACGCGTGCACGTCCAGCGATCTTTGAGAAACTGCCCCTGCACAGGGGATACACAATTCTATGGGGTACAGAAATCTGCATAACACCCGTCAGGACAATTTGATTTTGAGATGCATGCCTCGGTTTGAATGTCAGTGAAGTCAAGTTTTACCTGTAGATCTAGTTTGCCTATGTGTTAATCTGGCCCTGCACATGCCCTGAGAGTTGGTTCATACATCACTGCAGATGAATGCGATACATCCAGCGCAGACCACATGCAATTTCAGGTCACAGACGCATGAGAAAAGGCTGTACGACTTTCCAAAAAAGACGCATGTCGCAAGAGTGTGTGTGACCTGTCACATAGGGTCAGAGACCCTCGACTCCAACCACAAATTATGTCTGTTTTGCATTATGAACCATAATGCAAGTCTGAATTATGAACCAACCTTAAGCCTACAAGCAGTCCGTCTACTTTCTTTCCTGTTCATGTTTTCCAGGTTCCAGTCCAGCAGCTAAAGCGAGGGCAGGCGGTGGAGAATATCCTGACTGTGGTAAAGGTTTAACGCAGTTAGGGCATTTAAACAAAACCCAGCGAACTCACACAGGCGAGAAACCGTATTGCTGCACTGACTGTGGGAAGAGTTTCAGTCATTCAAACAGCCTTGTTTTACACCAGCGAATTCACACAGGAGAGAAACCGTATCACTGCTCTGACTGTGGGAAGAGTTTCAGTCAGTCAAACAGCCTTGTTTTTCACCAGCGAACTCACACAGGAGAGAAACCGTATCGCTGCTCTGACTGTGGGAAGAGTTTCAGTCGGTCAAACAGCCTTGTTTTACATGAACGAACTCACACAGGAGAGAAACCATATCACTGCTCTGACTGTGGGAAGAGTTTCAGTCGGTCAAACAGCCTTGTTTTACACCAGCGAACTCACACAGGAGAGAAACCATATCACTGCTCTGACTGTGGGAAGAATTTCAGTCGGTCAGGCAGCCTTGTTTCACACCAGCGAACTCACACAGGAGAGAAACCGTATCGCTGCTGTGACTGTGGGAAGAGTTTCAGACAGTTAGGCAGCCTTGTTTCACACCAGCGAACTCACACAGGAGAGAAACCGTATCACTGCTCTGACTGTGGGAAAAGTTACAGTCAGTTAGGAAGCCTAAAAGGACACCAGCGAACTCACACAGGAGAGAAACCGTATCACTGCTCTGACTGTGGGAAGAGTTTCAGTTGGTCAGACAGCCTTGTTTCACACCAGCGAACTCACACAGGAGAGAAACTGTGTCTCTTAAACAAGCCCTTCCAAAACACCAGTGAATTCACAGAGGAGAGAAACCTTAAAGACTGTTTTGTGTATCACTCTTAACCCTTTGCGGTCCATTTTTTTTCAGCATGTATGTTTTGTGTATCACGCTTAAGAGCATGCATTTGAAAATGTAAAAATGCAAATCCACTCTCTTGCTCTCTGTCAAAGTGGGCGGTGACGCTGACACGTCACAAGAGTCTTCTCTGCTGTCAGTTTAACTCAGGCTGTCAATGCAGTCAGTGCCTGGGAGCGAGAATATGCAGAAAGGAAACTATTCCACACCTCATCTGATGGACGAGTTGGGAGAAATCAATAACTCAGTGTGGAAATTAGTTTCAGAGTTTAACATTTGAACTTCATTAACTTGAAAATAAATAAATTGATGGGAATGAGTATCCAGACCCCTGATGTAGCATCCCAGAGACGAGACTGCAGCGTCCTTACTGGGCAACCGCCTGGAGGATGGGTCTTGGAAATTCATCACTATTCAAAAACGTATGAAAACTGATAATGTTGCATGACTGTATTATGACATGAATGAGTGAATATTGCGTGACGTGTCGCTTTGCAGCGTGCATTGTCCATGCTTGTGTTTGTGTTGCTTTTTTGTAAAGTGCCCCAGTAGTAATAGCAGTGCAGCAGGCATGTGTACGGATCTTGGGTACAGAAAGTCATAGCGGTTTCATCCCTGGCTCTTTCTTGCTCTTTTGTAATATCTTGCACTTGGTGACAAATTCCCAATGAAAATGTAGCTGAGCTATGACTATTAATCAGGGTTCGTACGCTAGTCTGGAATACTGGAAAAAGTATGGAAAAATGCAAAACTGATTTCCAGGGCTTGAAAATGCTTGAAAAACCACATCTCCGTTATGAAAGTCTTGAAAAAGTCTGGAATTTTACTAGCATCACGGGAGAATGAAAATGATTCCGCGATTACTTTTATTATTAATAATAATTGATCTCTAAAGCGGGTCAGCAGCTCTAGCAGTAACTGTCTAGACAGTTTACTAGTAGCAGCTATGTTGCTTGTGACCCAAATTCTGTGAGGATTGCCCCGTGTAACACCCCTGACAACGCCCTGACAACTCAAAAGCAATCCTATCCAGTCAGTGCACTGGTATATGTCACATGACTCTGTCTGCTCCAGTGAAACGAAGGGTAAAATGGAGTCTACGACAGCCAAGGCTATGATTTTTTAAACAAAGTTACAGACTGGAATTACAAGCTACTGTACTCTGCTCACCGAGATTCACATTGTGTTATCTTGTTGTTACCTTTATTAAATCATTAATGTTATTTCCCAACCCAGGAAAAAAAAAAAATCGAATACGATAGTTAGGGTGTATTCAAACTGGGTTCATTTCAAACATCCTCAGTTCGGTTTGTTTGTTTTGAAGCAGTGTATCAATGTGCTAGCTGTTCACACTTGCCTTGTATACAAACGTACTGAGTTTGTTTGGAAATTAACTGGGGCTCGTTTTCGTGGTTCACTTCCGTGTTTTCCCAGGACTCAGTTCACTTGTGTTCTTATTGAAATAATCAGGGCAGCAGTGTGGAGAAGTGGTTAGGGCTCTGGACTTTTGACAGGAGGGTTGTGGGTTCAATCCCAGGTGGGGACACTGCTGCTGTACCCTTGAGCAAGGTACTTTACCTAGATTGCTCCAGTAAAAACCCAACTGTATAAATGGGTAATTGTATGTAAAAATAATGTGTAAAAAAAAAAATATAATAATTGTATGTAAAAATAATGTGATATCTTGTAACAATTGTAAGTCGCCCTGTCTGCTAAGAAATAAATAATAATAATCAAGTGAACTCGTTTTTTATTAATAAAAGACCATCGGATGTTTACATTTTCTGGCATTGCTTCTTCACACTATGTAAATATTCAATTACAATAGTAGTACAGTAGCTACTGTATATATTGTTTAACATTTTGCTTTTTTTCATTTATATAAAATCCTCGTATATTGAAAAAAAAGAACTACGGTATTGTAATAATGACAACAGATATTGTTTAGGGATGTAGCTCCTCGTGTAAAACATTAGCATAGAGTGTGTACAGCGATAAATAAATAAATTGTGTTTTATTTCATTTATGCAAGACAACAGAGAACACGTAATTCATACCTGGGAACTATCTGTCAAACTCTGAGACGGACATCCTACTGCATAGCATTGTTTTCTTTCTTTAAGTTTACTAAACCAAAATCAGGAACATATAATAATTTAGAAAAAAAATCTGGTCCTTTTTTAATATAATACTTTGTATTTTAGTTTTTTTTTTTTTTTTTTTTTTTTGCAGCACTGGTAAACAAATTTACGTACACACCAAGCATAACTTTAACAAACAGACGTTTGTTAAAAACTGGACAACGAGCCAAAAACGGAATGTTTAACTTGCTTACTGTACTATATTGTATAATAAAGTTGGTGTTTGCACACTCCCTTGCACAGCATTGTATACAGTAATCCACATGCAGCTGTATTTTCTGCAAATGTGATTTTTTTCCCCCCCAATGTCAGTGATGAATCATGAAAGCGATTGGAGGCAGTTGACATCATTCAACATGAACTTGAACAATTCTACAAAAAAAAGAAAACAGCTTTTTTAAAAAAAAGAAAAAGAGGTTATAGCAACCGCACCAGCCAACCGGAGCCACGGTAATTTTAATAAATTCCCAGGTATGTTGATATTACAGCAAATACATTGGGTTTTGTCAGTCTGATTTTTAATTTTTTTTCTGATCACATTTCTAACAATGCCGTTGTTTCCCCCGTTGTCCATATCACTCATCTGGACATTTTTACCACCTGTTTGTGTATGCAGTAACTGTACGCTACTGTACAGCCAAATCTACCGGGTTTGTTTCCTGTTTGCAAAAGAACCGAGACCGTCCAGTGTTCACATTCATGTTTTTTAAGCGAACCGAACTCAGTTCTTTTGCCAAACGGTCTGAGACCATCTCTTCTAGTGGTCTCAGTTCAGTTCAGTTCGGTTTGTTTGCAAATCGAACTTTGATGTTCACACTGCTCTCCAAACGAACCGAACCGTACTGAGTACGAAAAAAAGCTCCAGTGTGAACAGGCCCTTATTATCACCGACTCGGATTTTAAAAAAAAATAAACTCTTTCTGCAGCCCCTTGGTTTGTACAAATGTAGCATGTTAACATCGCTTTTTTCATTTCTTTAATGTGATTAATAAAACGTACTGGTAATTTTAAATGTATGGTGCTTGCTTGTAACTTACAGTACCGAGTGCAGCAACTGTCTCGGGTCCAAACCGTCAGCTGAGTGTATTATTTACATCCTCGCTATATGGCCTTCATTATACGATTAAATACTGATTTTAAAATCAAACTGCTGCTGATGTTGGCTCGTACAGCTCTATGCAACCGGCACGGCAAAGTAACATTGATTTTATTTATTTATTTTTTAAAAATAATGAACCAAGATTTAAATTAACTTTTGCAATTGAAACAAAACTGAAACTTTGTTGATGCACTTTTATTTGGCAGTTTATTGTTTGTTTTGGGTTGTCCTTTTACTATAGCGAACAAAAGGCTTTGGACCCAAACAGGGTTGTTATAGCGAGGGTGTGCTGTATTTAGTGTTTGACTTGTATGTTTAATATACCACACTTGCACATTTGTTATTTCATTTTTGTTATTTTTCACCTTCCAGAGTGTTCAACATTTAACAGAGGGTGTAAAGAAGTTTGGCTCAGAATCCAATCTCATCCCTTACAAAAAAGTAATATACTATTATTATTTATTTCTTAGCAGACGCCCTTATCCAGGGCGACTTACAATTGTTACAAGATATCACATTATACATTATTTCACATTATACAGATATCATATTATTTTACATACAATTACCCATTTATACAGTTAGGTTTTTACTGGAGCAATCTAGGTAAAGTACCTTGCTCAAGGGTACAACAGCAGTGTCCCCTACTGGGGATTGAACCCACAACCCTTCGGTCAAGAGTCCAGAGCCCTAACCACTACTCCACACTGCTGCCCAATACTGCATGTATACTTGTGCCAAAATTATCTGGTTTTAGTATCCTATTGGTCACATAATACTATCCTATTTTGACATAAGTATACTTGCAGTATACAAATTTTTGTATTATTTTTGTAAATAATGCAACGTAGTTCTCAAATATTGGGCATTTCTTAGATTGTATCTTACTTCTCTTTTGCATACCTGCATTGTCTCTTCCTAGATATGCACCTCCAGATTCTAACAAATACTTTTAGAAAACCAGGAGCAACTTCTGCTCTGAATCAAAAAGCTATAATGCTCTGCGGCTGCCCGTCTATGTGGATAACTATCGAAAAAATAGTAGAAACTAACTAAAACACAAGTCTGGGAAAAAACAAATGGAAGTCTAGAAAAAAGTATGGAATTTTGATGTTTGAAAAAGTGTATGAACCCGGATTAATGGATGAAGCTTTCATTACAGAGCACAAAATAATCTACAATACAGTGTGGCAATGGAAATAAATGTGGGGCGGGGGTGCTCTATAGATTTAGCTGGTACATCCGCGACCTGGACTGTAAACAATGTAATGCGTTTTGTCCAAATTTTAAATTAAATACTTTTGAGTATTTTCTTCTCTAGAGTGTGTGGAATGTCACGGCTCCTCACACCTGTGTCCATGGTCACCTCTGTGTTAATCTCCTAAAGGTTCAAATGAATTTCACTAAAAGCATCTGGACGGCAGACTCCCTTTCTACCGCTCTCCTCCTCTCATTCCCCCACTACTTCCTTTCTCATTCCCCCTCTCCCCCATCCTTCCCTTCATCTCTTTCCTCTCCTCTCCCTCTCTCTTCTCTTTTTCCCTCTCTTCTGTGATCCTTGATGGGAATACATATCCCACATACGTAGTCAGCACTCGGTTATCCGTTACCCAGATACATGTCAATCGCATTTTACCATCCTTTTATTAAGAATAAAATCAATCCCCATTGAGATATATAATGTAACAAATTAATACACTTGCCCGTCACGCGCGATTTCCGACTCTGTCACCAGTTTTCTAATACAAAGCCCATCCCTTCAATGTCACAACCCACATTTAAAAAAAATTATAAAATCTCTACTGCCAAATCAGTGTGTCTTATATTGTGCAGTTACACAGCGCTTCCTCCAGTTTCACCCGATGACAATGCAGCCAAAACAAAGTGAGTGAAGCAAGCTACGGTATTGTAACAGTTAATCATTAATCAGTTTTAGATACTGTGATGTATTTTTTTTTGTAATTGCTGTGTAGGGATGAATTCTGGAGGTTCACCTAACCCCAAACAATTCAATCTGAGGCGCGTTGAGTTAGATCAAGTCTATTTATTTGAAGGTTAACACACAGATGTTACAGAGTGCTCCGGAGACCCACTCAACCGGCACTTTATCAGTACACGGAAAAATGCGATCTGCCTGAATTCCCTTTTACATCAGTATATAGCATTCTCTATTCTAAACATTGCACCAATAATATTCTAACACTCAGCAGTTAATTCAGTCTTGTACCAATCACCTTGCAGCCCACGTCTATAACTCTTATCTTCTCTTTTCAACCCTATATCAAGAAAAACAACCATATATGGTCATACCACCAAATGGTGTCGACTGAAGCAGTTAAAACTGGTCCCGCTATCCTAAATTCCATTCCCCACCCATCCTTACACCACTTCACCCCAACCATTATCTATATGAGGCTCTCAAAACTTATCCAACTGCATGAAGTTATAGTTCGCATACAACTTAATATATTTTTTCCTTCAGTCCCCCCTTAAGGTCCATGACCAGCCGGTCAATAGGGCCATCCACTTCCTTGTCCTCTTCTGTGCCCCAGGTCAGAGGTTACCTCTTCTTATATTTTTAATGTGGTGTATCCAGTGCTTGCTCTGTGACGCTCTTGGCGTATCCTCTTGATGTTCTTCCTCGTGCGCCAATACATGCAAAAAATTATAATTAAACATAAGAATGACCCCAGAGAGGCTATTCTTCCTGATATGTTCCACCATCCAAATCAATTAGTCTTTGGCCAGAAGAGCGGGATTTCACAATTATTGCCATGTCCTTAGCCATCATTGCGTGGACTTCAGCCAATACTGCGTCATGTTTAACCTCCTGTAATGCATCTGTGATCTTCTGCAATGTTTGTAGTAAAGGACCATCACCCACAGTTTCCATGAACGCTACCTCAGGGGTTACTGGTGTAATAAACAGCGGGGGAAGGGCATGTATGGTGCGGCTTCCTAAAGTTACAGTGTGATTTACATATAAGCAATAACAGATATTTGTAGCACAAAGACGGGCCCCCATAGACAAGTGACTCCAATCAGACGTCACACACCAATGAGTTTGATTCTGCTGCACTATTTGCTCAAAGCCTTTAAGAGGCCTAATTACAGCTCTAAGATACAAACTAGTAAGATTCATTCTTGCATTACATGTACATACAACAACAACTTTTACTTGTATACAACATTCAATAAAGAGCAGACTGCCAGCCTATGTTATTCAAGGTATATACATGATTACCTTCTGGTATACCTAAGGCCTTGACCTGTCGTACTACAGAAAGTACTACAGGTGACCCTGAAGGGATCATAATCTGATGTGTGACATTGGTGGTTTGTTTGACCTCTGAATGGGCGGGTGAGGACAGCGTCCCATTCATCAGCAGCCCATTCAATACCAAAACCTCCCACTCGAGTCTTTTGTAGTGATTTGTGATGCGATATGGGCAGTCGGCTCGACAGTAAATCATTAATATCCCGTTCACAATGATATATCATGGCAGTTCCCATTCGATAACATCTTTCCTCATGTTGTGTAATATTTACATCTGTCATAATAGCTAACATCATAGCCCTTAATGACTTTACAATTAATTACACAGCATTAGTGTTATGATGCACCCCCGTAGCAGAGTGCATAATGCCCTGTGCATTACACCAGTTTGTGCCATCATTATCGCATTGCTGAAATTCACTGTTAATATTATTCATGGTAGACTGCGCTGCACCAAACCACCCCGCGGCTTCGGATAGAATTTCCCTTTTTCGCCTCTTGGGGGGATCATCCACTCGCGGGGTGCTGTGTTGCACATACTTCTTTAATGCCGACACCATTTATTTCTGAAAAATGGCTACTAGAGAGGGAAACGAGGTTTACAGAGTAATCGCAATGCACAGTTACTCAGTGCCATACAACATTTTCTATTAACCCGAAGAGTTCCCCTACTTCAATGAGACCATGGGCTGGTGGCGCATGTGTCTGGGGACATGGATAACACAGAGGAAGGCGATGCTTCCACCTGCCCCACACTGCAGCACCAGTTATGGTGGCATTTCGAATTGGACATGTGGTTCTTTGTTTTTCAATGTGTTCTAAACATTTTGGATCAGATGAGTTTGTAACTGTAAATGTCTCTAATTGCCATACTCCATACGGATCACTAGATGTGAACCTGTATGGTAAATCCCATACTAGTTCTGGCCATGTTTTGTTAGTTCCCAATGAAGCACCCTGACATTAACAAACAGCGTGCAGTTAGAGACATCAGACATGTTAAATGACTCATTAGTTACATTTAGAGAGTTTAGTACAGTTTTCAGCATAAGGTTATTCTCGTGACATTCCAATCCATTGTGGAATCGGTTCCACCTCCTCCTGTTAGCATAGCTGATCCTCGTTGACCAACCTGTATAAAGAGATATTTCCATCATTAGTATGTTATATGGAAGCTCCAATGGATCCATATGCTCCATCCCCTCGTTTAGTCGGATCCAGTCTGGCCACTTCCAGCACCTGTGGATAACAAATCTTTTCGCATATTAGTTGCGCAATACAGTCTCCTGGTTGTATGAGGAATTCACGTTCTCCCATATTGAACAGAATTACATTACCCGTGTAGTCCTCATCAACCACCCCAGTATAATTTGATTATGAAGTTCTGCTGTGTATTGAAGGGGTAGTGTACAGTGTAGTGTGATTCTGCAGTTCTGCTGTGTATTGAAGGGGTAGTGTACAGTATAGTGTGATTCTGCAGTTCTGCTGTGTATTGAAGGGGTAGTGTACAGTATAGTGTGATTCTGCAGTTCTGCTGTGTATTAAAGGGGTAGTGTACAGTATAGTGCGATTCTGCAGTTCTGCTGTGTATTGAAGGGGTAGTGTACAGTGTAGTGTGATTCTGCAGTTCTGCTGTGTATTGAAGGGGTAGTGTACAGTATAGTGCGATTCTGCAGTTCTGCTGTGTATTGAAGGGGTAGTGTACAGTATAGTGCGATTCTGCAGTTCTGCTGTGTATTGAAGGGGTAGTGTACAGTATAGTGTGATTCTGCTGTGTATTGAAGGGGTAGTGTACAGTATAGTGTGATTCTGCAGTTCTGCTGTGTATTGAAGGGGTAGTGTACAGTATAGTGTGATTCTGCAGTTCTGCTGTGTATTGAAGGGGTAGTGTACAGTGTAGTGTGATTCTGCAGTTCTGCTGTGTATTGAAGGGGTAGTGTACAGTGTAGTGTGATTCTGCAGTTCTGCTGTGTATTGAAGGGGTAGTGTACAGTATAGTGCGATTCTGCAGTTCTGCTGTGTATTGAAGGGGTAGTGTACAGTGTAGTGTGATTCTGCAGTTCTGCTGTGTATTGAAGGGGTAGTGTACAGTATAGTGCGATTCTGCAGTTCTGCTGTGTATTGAAGGGGTAGTGTACAGTATAGTGTGATTCTGCTGTGTATTGAAGGGGTAGTGTACAGTATAGTGTGATTCTGCAGTTCTGCTGTGTATTGAAGGGGTAGTGTACAGTATAGTGTGATTCTGCAGTTCTGCTGTGTATTGAAGGGGTAGTGTACAGTGTAGTGTGATTCTGCAGTTCTGCTGTGTATTGAAGGGGTAGTGTACAGTGTAGTGTGATTCTGCAGTTCTGCTGTGTATTGAAGGGGTAGTGTACAGTATAGTGTGATTCTGCAGTTCTGCTGTGTATTGAAGTGGTAGTGTACAGTATAGTCTGTGTCCTAACACTGCTCCATTACTGCAGTGGGCGTTGTGTGTTATACCATCTTATCTGGCAGCTCCAGAGCCAGTCTGACACATTTATCTCAGTGGAGCAGCGGTCTGGCCCTGTGATGAATATGAATACAGGAGTCTGGCTGTGGGTGTGCAGTACTTCACAGTGCAATCATGAGGAGTCTACGTGGGGTCTGGTTTGTTTGTGTCACACAGCTACAACTAACAGAGCTTTTGTTATGAAGATGAGACTCCTGGGGAGGGCCTGTCTCATTGTCTTGAGTTTGCTACCAGCTGTTTCTACACAGAGAGGTGAGAGGGACTGTAGAAATTAAGCTGATGAAGAGACAACCTGCTATTTCTAACATGAAGATCTTTCAATAGGACAGAAGCACTGACATGCATCAATGTATAATGTTGAGCTTCTAGATCTCACAGGGGTAGCACCAGCCCCCCTTCTAGCTTATAGCTCTCAACTATTGAAATAGGCCTGCAGTCGTTTCCCAGTGTCTGGCTTTGCTCTTGGAGCTGCGGTGGGGAGGCTGCTGTCAGGTATTGTGCACGCAGGTGTCCAGGCTGGCTGTCAGGTATTGTGCACGCAGGTGTCCAGGCTGGCTGCTGTCAGGTATTGTGCACGCAGGTGTCCAGGCTGGCTGCTGTCAGGTATTGTGCACGCAGGTGTCCAGGCTGGCTGCTGTCAGGTATTGTGCACGCAGGCGTCCAGGCTGGCTGTCAGGTATTGTGCATGCAGGTGTCCAGTCTGGCTGTCAGGTATTGTGCATGCAGGTGTCCAGGCTGGCTGTCAGGTCTTTTGCATGCAGGCGTCCAGGCTGGCTGTCAGGTATTGTGCACGCAGGTGTCTAGGCTGGCTGCTGTCAGGTATTGTGCATGCAGGTGTCCAGGCTGGCTGTCAGGTATTGTGCATGCAGGTGTCCAGGCTGGCTGTCAGGTATTGTGCACGCAGGTGTCCAGGCTGGCTGTCAGGCTGGCACGCAGGTGTCAGGCTGGCTGCTGTCAGGTATTGTGCAGGCAGGGTCCAGGCTGGCTGTCAGGTATTGTGCATGCAGGTGTCCAGGCTGGCTGTCAGGTATTGTGCATGCAGGTGTCCAGGCTGGCTGTCCAGGCTGGCAGGTGTCAGGCTGGTTGTCATTCAATTTAAGCATGCAGGTGTCCAGGCTGGCAGCTGTTGTGCATTCTTCCCAGGCTTTCAGTTCAGCTGATTGGTCTACAGAGGGACAGGCTGGCTGTTATAAATTATTCAATTTCCAGGCTGGCAGTGCAAATGTGCAGGAGCTGATTGTTCTACAGAGGGACAGTGTTGGCTGTGTGCAGAGGAGAGCTGATTGTAGGCTGGCAGAGGGACAGTGTTTTGCAGGTGTGCAGAGGGGAGCTGATTGTTCATGCAGAGGGACAGTGTTTTGTTGTGCAGGTGTTGTGCAGCAGGTGGACAGTGCTGGTTGTCTGATTGTTCTACAGAGGGACAGTGTTTTTGTGTGCAGAGGGGAGCTGATTGTTCTACAGAGGGACAGTGTTTTGTGTGTGCAGAGGGGTCCTGATTGGTTGTGTTTTGCACAGGCTGGACACAGAGGACAGTGTTTGTGTGTGCAGAGGGGAGCTGATTGTTCTACAGAGGGACAGTGTTTTGTGTGCCCAGGCTGATTGTCAGGATTGTTCTGCAGAGGGACAGTGTTTTTGTGTGCAGAGGGGAGCTGATTGTTCAGGCAGAGGGACAGTGTTTTGTGTGTGCAGAGGGGAGCTGATTGTTCACAGAGGGACAGTGTTTTTGTGTGCAGAGGGGAGCTGATTGTTCTACAGAGGGACAGTGTTTTGTGTGTGCAGAGGGGAGCTGATTGTTCTACAGAGGGACAGTGTTTTTGTGTGTGCAGAGGGGAGTTGATTGTTCTACAGAGGGACAGTGTTTTTGTGTGTGCAGAGGGGAGCTGATTGTTCTACAGAGGGACAGTGTTTTGTGTGTGCAGAGGGGAGCTGATTGTTCTACAGAGGGACAGTGTTTTGTGTGTGCAGAGGGGAGCTGATTGTTCTACAGAGGGACAGTGTTTTTGTGTGTGCAGGGGAGCTGATTGTTCTACAGAGGGACAGTGTTTTGTGTGTGCAGAGGGGAGCTGATTGTTCTACAGAGGGACAGTGTTTTGTGTGTGCAGAGGGGAGCTGATTGTTCTACAGAGGGACAGTGTTTTCTGTGTGCAGAGGGGAGCTGATTGTTCATACAGAGGGACAGTGTTTTGAGTGTGCAGAGGGGAGGGGCTGATTGTTCTACAGAGGGACAGTGTTTTGTGTGAGAGGGAGCTGATTGTTCTACAGAGGACAGTGTTTTGTGTGTGCAGAGGGGAGCTGATTGTTCTACAGAGGGACAGTGTTTTTTGTGTGCAGAGGGGAGCTGATTGTTCTACAGAGGACAGTGTTTTTGTGTGTGCAGAGGGGAGCTGATTGTTCTACAGAGGGACAGTGTTTTTGTGTGCAGAGGGGAGCTGATTGTTCTACAGAGGGACAGTGTTTTGTGTGTGCAGAGGGAGCTGATTGTTCTACAGAGGGACAGTGTTTTGTGTGTGCAGAGGGGAGCTGATTGTTCTACAGAGGGACAGTGTTTTGTGTGTGCAGAGGGGAGGGACAGTGATTGTTCTACAGAGGGACAGTGTTTTGTGTGTGCAGAGGGGAGCTGATTGTTCTACAGAGGGACAGTGTTTTGTGTGTGCAGAGGGGAGCTGATTGTTCTACAGAGGGACAGTGTTTTTGTGTGTGCAGAGGGGAGCTGATTGTTCTACAGAGGGACAGTGTTTTGTGTGTGTGCAGAGGGGAGCTGATTGTTCTACAGAGGGACAGTGTTTTTTTGTGTGCAGAGGGGAGCTGATTGTTCTACAGAGGGACAGTGTTTTTGTGTGCAGAGGGGAGCTGATTGTTCTACAGAGGGACAGTGTTTTTTGTGTGCAGAGGGGAGCTGATTGTTCTACAGAGGGACAGTGTTTTGTGTGTGCAGAGGGGAGCTGATTGTTCTACAGAGGGACAGTGTTTTCTGTGTGCAGAGGGGAGCTGATTGTTCTACAGAGGGACAGTGTTTTGTGTGTGCAGAGGGGAGCTGATTGTTCTACAGAGGGACAGTGTTTTGTGTGTGCAGAGGGGAGCTGATTGTTCTACAGAGGGACAGTGTTTTGTGTGTGCAGAGGGGAGCTGATTGTTCTACAGAGGGACAGTGTTTTTGTGTGCAGCAGGGGAGCTGATTGTTCTACAGAGGGACAGTGTTTTTGTGTGTGCAGAGGGGAGCTGATTGTTCTACAGAGGGACAGTGTTTTTGTGTGCAGGGGAGCTGATTGTTCTACAGAGGGACAGTGTTTTGTGTGTGCAGAGGGGAGCTGATTGTTCTACAGAGGGACAGTGTTTTTGTGTGCAGAGGGGAGCTGATTGTTCTACAGAGGGACAGTGTTTTGTGTGTGCAGAGGGGAGCTGATTGTTCTACAGAGGGACAGAGTGGACAGCTGATTTTCTACAGAGGGACAGTTGTGTGCAGAGGGGCTGATTGTTCTACAGAGGGACAGTGTTTTGTGTGTGCAGGGGAGCTGATTGTTCTACAGAGGGACAGTGTTTTGTGTGTGCAGAGGGGAGCTGATTGTTCTACAGAGGGACAGTGTTTTGTGTGTGCAGAGGGGAGCTGATTGTTCTACAGAGGGACAGTGTTTTTTTGTGTGTGCAGAGGGGAGCTGATTGTTCTACAGAGGGACAGTGTTTTTGTGTGCAGAGGGGAGCTGATTGTTCTACAGAGGACAGTGTTTTGTGTGTGCAGAGCTGAGCTGATTGTTCTACAGAGGGACAGTGTTTTTGTGTGTAGAGGGGAGCTGATTGTTCTACAGAGGGACAGTGTTTTTGTGTGTGCAGAGGGAGACTGATTGTTTTTGTGTGCAGAGGGGGGACACAGAGGGACAGTGTTTTTCTGTGTGCAGAGGGAGCTGATTGTTTACAGAGGGACAGTGTTTTGTGTGTGCAGAGGGGAGCTGATTGTTCACACAGAGGGACAGTGTTTTGTGTGTGCAGAGGGGAGCTGATTGTTCTACAGAGGGACAGTGTTTTGTGTGTGCAGAGGGGAGCTGATTGTTCTACAGAGGGACAGTGTTTTGTGTGTGCAGAGGGGAGCTGATTGTTCTACAGAGGGACAGTGTTTTGTGTGTGCAGAGGGGAGCTGATTGTTCTACAGAGGGACAGTGTTTTTTGTGTGCAGCAGGAGAGCTGATTGTTCTACAGAGGGACAGTGTTTTGTGTGTGCAGAGGGGAGCTGATTGTTCTACAGAGGGACAGTGTTTTGTGTGTGCAGAGGGGAGCTGATTGTTCTACAGATGGACAGTGTTTTGTGTGTTCAGAGGGGAGCTGATTGTTCTACAGAGGGACAGTGTTTTATGTGTGCAGAGGGGAGCTGATTGTTCTACAGAGGGACAGTGTTTTATGTGTGCAGAGGGGAGCTGATTGTTATGGCACAGGTGTTCGAGGCTTGTTCCCATAAGAGGAAAGGACCAGGGTGTTGGACGAGGGTGTGGTTTCATCTGAGACACTGCTGTGTTTGGAGACAATTTCTCGTATTTTGGAATCTATTTAAACTCCTAATTGGAGCAGAGATGTAGTCAATGTTGTCTCGGAGTTGGTTATGTTCAGTAATTTTTGGGGGTTATGAATACACACGGGTGGAAATCATTTTTAAAATTGATGATAAACTGTTTTGAAAGTTAACCACCAGAGAATCTAGGGTTTAAAACCAAAAAAGTGTACGCAAAACAAATGTTTGAAAGAAAAATGTAATGTTGATAAATTGTAATCATCCAATTAGAATATTTGCTGGCTGCAGTGTCATTTGTTGCTAGGGAAGACTGATCTGACTAGCTTCGTGCTGGCAGGAAAGATAAGCCAGCCACAAACAGAACATTCTTAACTCTCCGTTGTCAATAATATTTTGTGCACAGCTGTACTTATGACACACTTTTCTAATTTACAGTCTTTTGTATGTATTTGAACAAACAAGATCTTTAGTAAGCAACGGTTCTGGGTGGAAGTAAGCCCTAGCAAGGGTACAAACTGTTTTGAAAATTGATGCTGAACTGTTTTGAAAGTTTAGCACCAGAGAGATTACTGGTGTTGAATGATCAAACCCCGTCTTAATCAAGCACCCCACATAACCTCCCACACGACACAAACCTTCTCTCCTGTGGGTGCGGATGAGTGTGTGTGTGTGGGGTGTGGGGGGTGGGGGGTCATGTGAGTAGTCCAGACCCAATGAGAAACTATCATCATTTATGGTTGCCAAGGAATGAAAAAAACATATCTATCCTCTTATAGGAGCCTAGACTCAACCATGCGTCAGTCACAGGGATTTTTGCAATCCTTTCTAGTCTTGTTGAAACTCATAGTGGTTTTGACATATTCATCAATTTTAGTAGCAAAGTATCCAGGATTCAGCTGTGTATTGCCATCTTGACCCCTATGAACTAGATGCCTGAGGGGTAATGCACTGTCTCATTACTTGAACCAGGGTAGTGTGCATCCTATGTCAGTACTGTCTCATTGAAGCAGGGTAGTGTTCAGCCTGTGTCCGTACTGTCTCATTGAAGCAGGGTAGTGTTCAGCCTGTGTCCGTACTGTGTAATTGAAGCAGGGTAGTGTTCAGCCTGTGTCAGTACTGTCTCATTGAAGCAGGGTAGTGTTCAGCCTGTGTCCGTACTGTGTAATTGAAGCAGGGTAGTGTTCAGCCTGTGTCAGTACTGTGTAATTGAAGCAGGGTAGTGTTCAGCCTGTGTCAGTACTGTCTCATTGAAGCAGGGTAGTGTTCATCCTGTGTCAGTACTGTCTCATTACTTAAAGCAGAGTAGTGTTCAGCCTGTGTCAGTACTGTCTCATTGAAGCAGGCTAGTGTTCAGCCTGTGTCAGTACTGTCTCATTGAAGCAGGGTAGTGTTCAGCCTGTGTCAGTACTGTCTCATTGAAGCAGGGTAGTGTTCAGCCTGTGCCAGTACTGTCTCATTACATGCAGGAGTGTAGTTGAACTGGGGATGACTGGAGAATCAGACCCACTAAACAAAGAGATCCACCTTAAAGTTCAATTTTACAACAACAGGGGGTTAGACTGGAGAATAGTAATGTAACCTTTGCTTGTGAAGCACTGCAATTTTGCAGTTCTGCTGTGTATTGAAGGGGTAGTGTACAGTATAGTGTGATTCTGCAGTTCTGCTGTGTATTGAAGGGGTAGTGTACAGTATAGTGTGATTCTGCAGTTCTGCTGTGTATTGAAGGGGTAGTGTACAGTATAGTGTGATTCTGCAGTTCTGCTGTGTATTGAAGGGGTAGTGTACAGTATAGTGTGATTCTGCAGTTCTGCTGTGTATTGAAGGGTAGTGTACAGTATAGTGTGATTCTGCAGTTCTGCTGTGTATTGAAGGGGTAGTGTACAGTATAGTGTGATTCTGCAGTTCTGCTGTGTATTGAAGGGGTAGTGTACAGTATAGTGTGATTCTGCAGTTCTGTGTATTGAAGGGGGGTAGCGTACAGTATAGTGTGATTCTGCAGTTCTGCTGTGTATTGAAGGGGTAGTGTACAGTATAGTGTGATTCTGCAGTTCTGCTGTGTATTGAAGGGGTAGTGTACAGTATAGTGTGATTCTGCAGTTCTGCTGTGTATTGAAGGGGTAGTGTACAGTATAGTGTGATTCTGCAGTTCTGCTGTGTTTTGAAGTGGGATAGTGTACAGTATGGTCTGTATCCTAACACTGCTCCATTACTGCAGTGGGCGTTGTGTGTTACACCATCTTATCTGGCAGCTCCAGAGCCAGTCTGACACATTCATCTCAGCGAAGCAGCGGTCTGGCCCTGTGATGAATATGAATACAGGAGTCTGGCTGTGAGTGTGCAGTACTTCACAGTGCAATCATGACAGGAGTCTACGTGGGGTCTGGCCTGTTTGTGTCACACAGCTACAACTAACAGAGCTTTTGTTATGAAGATGAGACTCCTGGGGAGGACCTGTTTCATTGTCTTGAGTTTGCTACCAGCTGTTTCTACACAGAGAGGTGAGAGGGACTGTAGAAATTAAACTGATGAAGAGACAACCTGCTATTTCTAACATGAAGATAATTGAACAGGACAGATGCACTGAGATGCAGTATTTCATTTGCAGGGATGTACTGGCTCTGTATATAGTTGTCTGCAGCACTGCAGATAAGGTTTTGGATCATTGAGTAATTTACTCTCTAATTTAGACACTATGATCCTATTATTGTATGTGACTAAATGGACTAAAGTTATTTTTTTTTTTTTTAGGCAGGTGTAGTGAGGGCTGGTATAGCCCTGATTTTTGTAAATGACTATGGCCCTGTCCATACTATACAGTATATGTATATATATATATATATATATATATATATATATATATATATATATATATAACTTTTACATTCTTTTTTTTCATCTTCACAATTAAGAATTCAGCCGATTTTTACAGAGGCGACCGCCTCGGCTGCCTCAATGGATGCTACGCGCCTGTAAGGTTTCACTTCAGTGTTATATTACAGTACATAACTGAGTGATACAAGCAGAGGGGACAAAGCTTCCCGTATTTTCAGCTTCTTTGTTTATGGTGAATTGGTTATAATTGATCAGTTATTTTTGAAGGCTTATTTTGTATTTATAAATGTATTGAAAAAAAACCGATATGTATACATTTTAAAAGTATTTATTCATTGGCACTCAAATGGGCTCAATTTTTAAATGTTTACACCTGGCTGTGCATACGAATACCTGCACTTTTTTTATTGATAATTTCACCCCTGCCGCTACCTACTCTTTTAAAGTAGGTACAGTATTTATTGAAAGTACTCATGACTTCAAGGTAATGTTGCTTTTTACTCAGTCAAAATACATTTTACTAACACAGGGCCTATTTTCATACGCGACTAAGGTTGAAGCTGCATAAGCTGTCTTTTTAGTCGTTTATACGGGTGACCCGTGTGTGTGTGATTTTGGAACGTGTAAGTTGAGGTGCTTCCAGGCATTTATCGTCCGTCTATTTTAAGTTATTCGTGGCTAGTTAAATTAGCTGATATACCCCTACGTGTGATTTCCGAAGCATTTATACGTCTATTTGGCGTTTAGGAAGTTCTGAGCTACACCCGGCTCTACTTAGTGCAACTCAATCGCTATTGTTTTTGTTTTTTGTTTTTTCAACGTGGTTGCGGTGCAGGCAGAGAGAAGGAGAATAAGGATGACCAAACAGATGATCAGATTATTATTATTATTATTATTATTATTATTATTATTATTGGTGAATACCTTGTCAAAGTACTATAGAGTCATGCAAATATTGTACACGAACAGCCATCATATGCCTTAAACCCAGCCGTCAGTGTCCAGAGCTCTACCTACGACTACCACAGCCAGGGTCGGATTAACCTCTTGTGGGCCTGGCGCCAAACAGATTTGTGAGCCCCCATTTGTGGAACCATTGTAAAAGACAGGGGATCGACACAGAAGTTGTCTTTGACACATCACGTTTTTGAGCGCCGCTTACATTGTTTTTCATCATTTTCTTAGTCACTTGTTCCTTGATGTTTACTCTCCCGCTCTGAAACACTGCATGCACAGGCAATACACCTGTAGTGTACACTCAAAACACACTACCAGTCACTTTCAAAACACTCTCAAGCTCAAAACACATTGCTTTTTACAGTTATGGTATTACATTTGTATTCTCCCCAAACGTTTTTCAGCTAAAGTACTAATAGAAACTGTAACCGTACAAATGTACTGCATATCAAAATACGGAGTTGAAATACAAAGCAAACAAAAAATAAAAATTACCAAAATTAACTACACACACACACAAACAGTACTACATACAGAAACACACACACACAGACTAATACAGTAAATTGAAAATTGAAATCTATGGCTAATGGATGCCTTCTTTCAAGCATACTGGTTTGAGTTCCTTTGCTTCAAAAACAACAATCATTCTCGAGGGATTACACATTTTTTCGCTATACAGCATGTTTTGAATATGTTATCTTGCTTAATACAACTTTTTTAATGAACAAAAAAAAAGTTTAATATTATAACAAACAGTAACATACTGATATACATACTGATAGAATGTGTCTATTTTGTGGCTCACCTTTGTCGTTTTTTGTGTACGTTGTGTTTGTACATTAGTTAGCCACCTGTATTGAAAAAACGCTGGCACTGTCTCCGAAAATTAGCCACTTCCACTGTTCCTTTTAAGTGCATCTGGGTATTTCCCATTTGATAAATAATTGAATATTTCTTGAAAGTTGGTCTCTCCTTTTCCACCAGTCCCAGTGTCAGCACCAGTCAGTGTCAGCATCAGTCCCAGCAGTGTCAGCACCAGTCACATTGTCAGCACCAGTCCCAGCAGTGTCAGCACCAGTCACAGTGTCAGCACCAGTCCCAGCAGTGTCAGCACCAGTCCCAGCAGTGTCAGCACCGGTCTCAGCAGTGTCAGCACCGGTCTCAGTGTCAGTACTAGTCAGTGTCAGCACCAGTCCCAGCAGTGTCAGCACCAGTCACATTGTCAGCACCAGTCCCAGCAGTGTCAGCACCAGTCCCAGCAATGTCAGCACCAGTCCCAGCAGTGTCAGCACCAGTCACATTGTCAGCACCAGTCCCAGCAGTGTCAGCACCAGTCCCAGCTGTGTCAGCACCGGTCTCAGTGTCAGTACTAGTCAGTGTCAGCACTAGTCACATTGTCAGCACCAGTCCCAGCAGTGTCAGCACCAGTCACAGTGTCAGCACCAGTCCCAGCAGTGTCAGCACCAGTCCCAGCAGTGTCAGCACCGGTCTCAGTGTCAGTACTAGTCAGTGTCAGCACCAGTCCCAGCAGTGTCAGCACCGGTCTCAGTGTCAGTACTAGTCAGTGTCAGCACCAGTCACAGTGTTAGCACCAGTCCCAGCAGTGTCAGCACCAGTCACATTGTCAGCACCAGTCCCAGCAGTGTCAGCACCAGTCCCAGCAATGTCAGCACCAGTCACATTGTCAGCACCAGTCCCAGCAGTGTCAGCACCAGCCCCAGCAGTGTCAGCACCAGTCCCAGCAGTGTCAGCACCGGTCCCAGCAGTGTCAGCACCGGTCCCAGCAGTGTCAGCACCGGTCTCAGTGTCAGTACTAGTCAGTGTCAGCACCAGTCACAGTGTCAGCACCAGTCCCAGCAGTGTCAGCACCAGTCACATTGTCAGCACCATTCCCAGCAGTGTCAGCACCAGTCACAGTGTCAGCACCAGTCCCAGCAGTGTCAGCACCAGTCTTACCAGTCCCAGCAGTGTAAGGCAACTTAAGTAGCAGTGAACCAAATGCATGTCAATAAAGGTATGAACCCATCTACTTATTAATATTGATGTTATATTCTTATCCTTTTAAAATCATATATTTCTGACAGTGTCAATATGGTCATTTTAGGTTGCTGTGGTTTTGCTGGGAGACAATTAGTTTTAATCTTTGAAATAATATGGGTCATCAAATTTTAACATTAACATCATCATCCAAGGGACTTAATATTGCTTTGCAGTTTGCATGAACAGTCTCCAGGCTTTATAAGACGATTACTTTTAGCTTTGTAACATGAACAGGATCTGCAAGAGCTTTGTTCAACTTTTTTTTTTGCCTCAGTAAAAATCTAATCCTAGCTACGCCCCTGACTTAAATGACAAGCATTAAGAAACATTACTCTATGCAGTAACTGCTGTAGAGAGGGTTTGTGACAGTCCGACGGTACTAGTTGACCAGAGGCCAGATTCACATATAAACAGAAAAAAAACTATAAATGTAACACAATAGCGATGGTGATCAGATTCCAACGGTCTTAATTGTTAGTAGTAGTTAGTGTTATCATCACATCACCTCGTTGGGTTTTGTATTACCGGTGTCCCAGGAAATAAGTTGATCGGGAAAGAAGTTGATCAAGCTCTAGAATTTAAAGGGGAGGTTCCATTGTTTCTAATGTAAACAAGCCTAGTCTAGGAAATAAGTAGATCGAGCCAGGAAATAAGTTGAACGGATAAATTAATGAACAATAACAATTTTAAATTAATTTTGTAAGTATAATTTATATCAATTAGTAGATCGGATTTATTCGGCAGTATGCTGCTAGATAAGATGATGTGAATATCGCTTTAGATCCGATATATTAGCCTAACAAAAATGCATAATTTAAATGGACTTTTGTACGTATAATTTACATTAACACGTAGATCGGATACATTCGACAGTATTATGCTAGATAAGGGAATGTGAATATCGCTGTAATATATATTAGCAGCAAATAAATCATTTAAAATGAATTGTACGATTGTACATTTCTGATTGTGTATTTTTGTTTGTGTAACAAACGTTAACTAGCAAAATGTGTTACGTATTAACGTTATTTTGCATTTCTGGAGTACTAAGCATAACCAATCATATCTACCTAGGCATACGTTTTTCATATTTGCCCTATCTACTGAGGATTTGACAGGGTCATTTTTTAACAAATCTTATCCCATTGTAAATAATATATACTACAAGGAATAAAATTGCCACATTTATGAAGAATATGGCATTTATGTTAATGTATTGTGTGCAAACAACATGAGAGATTTGTTTTAATTCCCAACCTGAGTACACGACACAATTCCTTTCTAAAAAAACTTTCATCTGGCTATTTGTGGTTCATTTTCTTCACCCTATCCCAATTTAAAAACCACAACCCTAAACCTATAACCTTTTTTAAATAAACAATTGTATGTGCAGTGTACTGTATATACTTTTTTTTTAAAACTAGCAGTGGTAGGCCTACGCCGGAACTGTAGTAAGGTTACAGTTATACTAATATTAAAATGTAGAAAATACGACTTGCCCTGCTAATAATATTATGGATGCAGCATGTCATTATATTACTGAAACATTTTTATTTTGATTAAAGTTTGACAACATTTTGATTGACACCGATGTTATAGAAACATAAAAAGACAGGGATTTAAGACATTTTACTGTATAAAGAGCCGTCGATCACACATTTTGAAGTTTATATGAAAAGACAGTGGCACAAACACGCACCAACATACACAGTCTAGTAAATAAAACGGCCAGATAAAAATAAAAAGCCATGCAGTGAACCTCCCCTTTAATCAAACTGTAGCCCCGCCTTACTTTTTATCTACTTTTGCCTTACTGCGCTTGCGTGATCAACTTATTTCTACGACACCGGTACGAAGTTTGTAATTAACTCAGAAATGTGTACATTCTCAAACGTAAACCAAACAAAGTTCAATAGAATGAATATAAACAAACACAAAACTAACTCAGGATCCCAGCATAACTTAAACCACATACTTACCTGGTATGGTTTTTGGCTTTTCCTTCTTTGTTAGTAACTCCAAGCAGGTAAGTAAGTTTGGAATGCTTTTTTTGTCTTTAAATTCAGCGCATCCCCACTAGTCTAAGCGGTATGTTGGCCGACTGGTAGACGCACCCTGCGTTCTTTTAAGATTTGATTGACAAGGCGGGGTTAGAGGATTTAAAAGGAAGCGGGGCAGAACAATGGGGGAGAGCGATTGTGGGGAACTGTACCCGGTTGCTCTGCCTGTTCAAGCTTCCGAGGAGTATTCTGGTGCTTAGGAAAATATAGTAAGTGCGTTACGTTTGAATTCTAGCGATTCTGGAAAAAGTCTAGCATAGAGCGTTTTTTACCTCTTGGCGAGGCAGACTTTTGTTTTGTACTGTTTGGTTTTGGTTTTGATAATTTTGGATTTAAATAAATTACGGTGTACACACTGTTTGGTTTCCAGCTGCAGGAGCAGCAATACTTTAACCACGTGTGTTGTTTATATGGACGGAACTTGTTAAAAACATTACGTGTTCCCCAGCTGCAGGAGCAGCAATACTCTGACCGAGTGCATTGTTTTTATGAGCAGGACTCGCTACCAATAATACGTGTTCTTCAGCTGCCAGAGCAGCAATTACTTTAACCAAGACTGTTGCGGGACTTAGCAAAAATACTGCAAGGTTTACAGCTGCAGGTGCAGCGTGTGCACTTCAAGAAAGAATTACAGCGCCAGGTCTGGATCATACAGGTTGGATTACAAGCTGCCGGAGTAACGGTACCACTCTGAGAGAGGGATATACATTTGGAAGAAAACCACCAAGCACAGAATCGGGGTGTGAGATCAATCTTTATTATTGCTGGTTCCTTGTGGCCTGCTCCTTGCTGTCTTTCAGGCAGCCTAGGACAGAGGATGTGCTGTTCTTCCTTATGTTACAGGAGACAACCTCCAGAGGGAGCCCAACCTGTACTCACCTGTGTTCCTGGCTCACTCCACCAGAGGGAGCCCAACCAATACCCACCTGTGTTCCTGGCTCACTCCACCAGAGGGAGCCCAACCAATACCCAACTGTATTCCTGGCTCACTCCACCAGAGGGAGCCCAACCTGTACTCACCTGTGTTCCTGGCTCACTCCACCAGAGGGAGCCCAACCTGTACTCACCTGTGTTCCTGGCTCACTCCACCAGAGGGAGTCCAACCAATACCCACCTGTGTTCCTGGCTCACTCCACCAGAGGGAGCCCAACCTGTACTCACCTGTGTTCCTGGCTCACTCCACCAGAGGGAGTCCAACTTGCACTCGACATAGCATAGAGAGGGAAGAAGTAGTGAGAGAGTGGCCCGTACAGGGCAAATAAACACAAGAGAATAAATGTCTTGTTGTAAATAAAAGTATTCACCTGAATTACTGAAGTGTTGACTCCGGTCTGTGAAGAAAAATACCGGTGCCCCAGCAACACCACACTACCATTCTTTTACTATATATATATATATATATATATATATATATATATATATATATATATATATATATATATATATAAACAAAAAATTAAACTAAAAAAAAATAAAACAACAATGCACAATAGGGGCTAAAATTTTGCTCAAATTTATTATGTAACGGGCACTACTAATACTTATGATGTTCTTGGCCATTTTAATCATCATAGTGTTCTCTGAAATCACCCACATACCTTTCCAGACCCTGGGTACTCACCTACAACAGGACCTGGCCATGCTACAATAGCTTTGGATTAGAACATATATTCCTGTTTCTTTTATTTATTTTATACTTATTAATTATCTTACAATAATATGTTATGTGTGCTTCTCTTGTGTTTCTGTGTAGATTAATTACCATGATCTATTCTACGAAAAAGTAGACTTTTTATTTTATTTTTATCCCTGGTATTGTGGTTTCTGCACAAGAAATAAAGTGGCAAAAGACACATTTTCATAAAGTAATATCATTACTGTGGTTTACTTATGCCTTTTTTTAGATGTACACATACTCTTCAAAATGTTTTAGAAAAGGAGGGGCATTGTACAAAGAAAAAACACCTCACTGTTTTGGTTTTCGTTTATTACAGTCCTCATAACAGAAAATACTAGGATTGCAACAAAACAAAATGCTAGGTTACCTACCGTAACCCTGGTTTGCTGAAAGAGAAGACAACCACCAACATTACTTATGGGATATGTCTGTCTATGGGTAGGTATTACTGAGCTCTTTATATCAGAGCTGCTGATAGACCCCTTCCTTGGATGATGCACTCAGTCCTGCCCACTGAGGGATTAAAACCATCATACTGAGGAAGCCATTTCTCTTTTTGCATCGACCCTGTGAGGGCGACATGCGACCTCACGGTTGGTGGTCGTCTTCTCTTTCAGGTAGCCAGGGTTACGGTAGGTAACCTAACGTTCCCTTTCAATTCGAAGATGACCACCAACATTACTTATGGGAAAGTATACCAGAGCCGTCGTGAGGGACAAGGAACGGCAGCATATGAGGGATGCATCAGAACTGTATAACCCAGGGGTCAGTGGTGTGAACTTACACCATCAAGGACCCTCGTGCCTAATGAAGGCAAGGAAGGATCTACCACATTAAGATGGTAGAACCTGGAGAAAGTATGCGGCATAGCCCAGCTAGCCGCAGTACAGATATCAGACAGTGAGGCCCCCTCTAGTGGAATGTGCGACTACCTTCCCAGGCGGGGGCAAGCCAGCACCATCATACGCAGTCTAGACAGTGTCAGCAATCCAATGTGACAGCTGCTGCTTTGAGAGGGGCTGTCCTAGGGTCCGTATCCCATAACAGACAAAACGATGTAAGCCGACTGCATCATTGATGGTGAGGCCCAGCCTCACCAGATGCTCTGTCACCACTGCCGCCTGGGCCACTGCTCCCTCTCGTAACTGGGAACAGATCAAACAGTCGTCAATATAGTTTATTACTCTGATCCCCCTCACCTACAGGGGAGCCAGGATAGCATCTACGCACTTTGAAAATGTACGAGGAACTAGGGAGAGGCTGAATGGCAGCATAGCGAACTCGTAAACGCTTCCCTGAAAGGCGAAGCGGAGATACTTCCTGTGCTCTGGATGAATGGGAACATGAAAATACGCGTCCCGTAATTCCACGGTGGTGAACCAGTCGTCCATCCGGACTGACTGGAGAATGTGACGGTGAGTCAGCATCTGGAACCTTCTTTCTTTTAAGCCTCAGGTCTAGGCCACCAGAAAATATCTCGAGTAGTACCTCTCTCTGTGGGAGGTGGGGTCTATGAGACGAATGGCTCGCTTGCACAGCATGGCGGCTACTTCTTTCTGAAGTACAGAGGCCTGGAGAGGGTCTGTCACAAAAGTATTTGTGATTCCAAGTGGAACTGAAGGGTGTAACCGTTGTGTACGGTGGCAAGCACCCAGGTGTCCGAGGTGCAAGCACGCCAGTAATACAGCTGGTTTGCCGAAAAGGAGGTCTGAGGCCGCAAGCCTTCAGGGGGCCTGCTGGGGCTGCTGAGTTGTGGCGGGTCAGTTTGGGGCGGTGGCCCTGGAACCGCCTCCTGGGACTCTGGAGTGGACTGGCCACGTCCTCCGTTCCCTCTGCCTTTTGGGATTGCCCGGTTGCTCACCGCTGCTGTGCCTTGTAGGTGGTGCCTCAGGTCACCCAGTGGAGCCGTGGGAACCCGAGCTGGAGGGGTTTGCCACCGGTTCGACCTACCCCTTGCATGAGTGCGGGGAGGGAGTAACGCGGCCACGTGCTGAGATGCATCGCATTCTCGGTGGGATCGCTGCAGGATCTCCTCCACGGTCCAAAAGTATGTCCCGGGGATACGGGCCCATCCAGCAGCATAGCCTTATCTGTGTCGGGAATAGGGATGAAACTATTTTTCAATATTACGATATTTGTGATAATCATATCGTGGACATTTGTAATTAGACGATAGTCACATACTGTAACAGGGTGAGGTGCCCTGTACATTGTTTTGTTTGTTTACTTTTAGATCGGGGTCCCCCTCCGCCCCTGTGTTATTTTGTATTATTATTATTATGATTTATTATTGTATATGATGGCGAGCGCCGCGGGGCTTATGTATTAAGACGGTGTAGCCGTTTGTTTATTTTATTATTTAGTAACGTGGATGGGAAGCCCCATCCACATTGTAATTAAAAAACTTGTGCAGAAGGTGGCCATCTCCCGAATTAGTTAAGTGATTTAATTTGTTGCTAATCGGGAGATGGTCACCTGTTATAAAAGCCAGCAGCTCTCTGCACTCGGGCGGGTGTATGAGGAGCGAGAGTGGAGAGAGTGAGGAGAGAAACGTAAAGAGTAATAACATAAAGGATCAGTGACGGCTATTTGCCCAGCCTGACCTTTGTTTGTGTATTTTTTGTGTTCGTGATTTTTGTTATGTTCAAACCTTTTATTTTCGCTCGGTGAACAAGTGAGTTTTTTTTGTTTAAATATTTTATTTATGTGTGTTGTGCTGAATAAAAACGGCACAGCCTTTACCTGCAGTACTTCCCTGGTGTCAGTTTCCTTCCTGCTTCTGCCTGACGTCAGACCACTCAGTCAACCTGTCGCACATTCTCACTAAACATGGCTGAAAGCAGAACAGATGCTTTTCTCTCATTCAATTCCATTCAATTCCATTCCTCATTATATACATGGATATATAAATACTGGATAATCGATTCAATAATTACGTTTTTGTAACACGCACAGTTAATAACATTATTTAAGTTTATCAACGAAACTGCACCTAACGCCCTGCCTTGCTATTTACAGTATTTCTGCCAGACAAGCAGTGGACGTGCTCTTCTTTTCCTGCTTGTGTTAACTAGCATCTGATTTGCTGGTCCCATCCTACCTCCGGAGACGTGTTAGCCGTCTAGTGATTTACAAAAACAAAAGACAATTACTAACGGCGACAAAACAAACAAAACACTCACTAGTTTTTAGGGGTTTCTCCCGGTCCTTCCAGTTACTTGTCTCTCAAACCAAGTGACGGAGAAGATTGTGATTCTCCGTCCCCTTTATGCTATCACACATGACCCCTTGGTAAACGAGTGCAGCTGTCTCTACTATCTACAGCTGCTACGTCGTTTCCCTTCTGGGTCAATACGTTCCTGCAATGGAGTCTTGCCGCCTTCCAGACTAACCGACTTCCCGGCCTGGGGAAAGAACTGTCAGGCCAGACCGTCCAAAGACTTCTCCTTTAGCTGCTTAGCGCCCTCACAGGTCGGGAGGGAGATTTACAACCAAAACTCATTGTATTTCTGTCACATACAATCATTGATATTTACTAGAATGATTATATTTTGTGTGCCCAATTAATCCATTGCTATTTTGAGGCTTAACTGACAGCCTGTCACAAAGACGGCCGGAGTGGGTGGCGTCAGACCAGAAGCAGGAAATAAACAGACAGAGATTTGGGGTTTGGTGAAGCTGAGCGAATTCTTTCGCTCAGCATTTAATAAACAGAACAGAAAATAAAAGGTTTGAACACAAAACAGGACACGGCACTTGCGCCAAAATAAATAGACAAACAAAACGTACTAAACACTTAACAAACGGTGCACGGAGAGACAAACAAACACGGTGAGTACAAACACTTATATTTACGCTTTCTTTCACGTTTAGTTACTCCTTCTCCACACCCGTTCTCCACTCTCGAACACCCAACCCCGAGTGAAGGAAATGTGCGCCTATATATACTATTGTGCTGGGATTCAATTACTAATTAATTATCCACTTGAATCCCAGCACGTGAATTAATTCTGTGCAATCTCGTGCTCACATACTATTACTCTTTACTTGCACGTGATGTGATAGTGCAATCCCGTGCCTAAATATAATTATACATTTTTAACTACACGTGAAACACAGACCCGTTTATATCCTGTGTCCCAATGACTATACACCAACATTAACACACGCAACATACAACACTTAATATGCACACAGGGGCGGGGCACATTGCCACACAGCCCTAGTGTGTACTTTCACTACAAAAAATATATAGTGGGGAAATACCACAGGATGTGCATCCAATCCGCAGAATGTGGCAAAAGCACAACAACGAAAGCAGGAACACCTTCAAACCTGCCCTTCTGTACGTGGCACCCGTGGAGTTAAAATACGTCAACAGTCAACAAGCAAGGTCACTTTAATAACATACCTTTCCAGTGCAGTGCCGTCCCTGTACTGTCCTCTGTTCCACCCTCAATTATCAATATGTAATTTCAATACGTTCATTAAAATGTACACGTTATAGGCTATTATACCACCAGAAAAACAGGCTACCTCAGGTAAAGCTGATAACGGTATTGAAATGTGTTTTCTTAAATTCTAAATGAAATAACAACAGAAAAAGGAATAAAAAAGGAATATGCTTAAAGAACATCATGCCCATTCTGCTCCATTCCATACTTGCAGGTTGTATAGCACAAAATAATTTATTTATTTTGCAGACTATTTGAAAAAGAATTAAGAACAGTTTGCAGTATATGTGTGTAAATCAAGTACTTTAAATGTATTGAAAGAAATACAGATGCTTCAGATTTTGTAATTATGTACTGTTTAAGTACATTTAAATAACTAAAATGTGTAAATAAAGCAGGAGTAAAAATTAAGATTATTTTTCTTCCACCTGTGTTCTAGTATTTTTTTTCATTCTTGCTAGTCTTGCTCTTTTTTAAAGTCTGTAGCTTCCTTGTGTTGCAGACCATATCCCACAGAAAAAAAAACACAGAACTTGTTATTTTTTTTCTTTTTTCAGTTAAAAAAGTAATTGAAAAATAACCGCTACCATCGTGATAATCGGTGTATCGTGAAAGAGTGGCTCACAACTATTCATATCGTGGAAATGTACTGTTTCATCCCTACCTCTGTTTGCTTGTGCACACAGTGGATAAGGGTGTGGTGATGCAAGAGTATCACACTGTGTCAGTATATGAAGGCATCTGTCCCTCTGTTTGCTTGTGCACACAGTGGATAAGGGTGTGGTGATGCAAGAGTATCAGACTGTGTCAGTATATGAAGGCATCTGTACCTCTGTTTGCTTGTGCACACAGTGGATAAGGGTGTGGTGATTCAAGAGTATCAGACTGTGTCAGTATATGAAGGCATCTGTCCCTCTGTTTGCTTGTGCACACAGTGGATAAGGGTGTGGTGATGCAAGAGTATCAGACTGTGTCAGTATATGAAGGCATCTGTCCCTCTGTTTGCTTGTGCACACAGTGGATAAGGGTGTGGTGATGCAAGAGTATCAGACTGTGTCAGTATATGAAGGCATCTGTCCCTCTGTTTGCTTGTGCACACAGTGGATAAGGGTGTGGTGATTCAAGAGTATCAGACTGTGTCAGTATATGAAGGCATCTGTCCCTCTGTTTGCTTGTGCACACAGTGGATAAGGGTGTGGTGATGCAAGAGTATCAGACTGTGTCAGTATATGAAGGCATCTGTCCCTCTGTTTGCTTGTGCACACAGTGGATAAGGGTGTGGTGATTCAAGAGTATCAGACTGTGTCAGTATATGAAGGCATCTGTCCCTCTGTTTGCTTGTGCACACAGTGGATAAGGGTGTGGTGATTCAAGAGTATCAGACTGTGTCAGTATATGAAGGCATCTGTCCCTCTGTTTGCTTGTGCACACAGTGGATAAGGGTGTGGTGATTCAAGAGTATCAGGCTGTGTCAGTATATGACGCCATCTGTCCCTCTGTTTGCTTGTGCACACAGTGGATAAGGGTGTGGTGATCTACTTCTTCCTGTTACTCATGGCTCTAATTACAGCCTGGCCAGGGGATGAATGCCACTGACATGCTGTTATTACAGCAGTTTAATGGTTTGAATAAGTATGTTGTTAAGGGCAGAGTTGTTTAGAAATGCTTGAAATAGTCAATTGAAATGTGATTTGAAGTCATGAAAACTGTGTGCAGTATTGCCAGATACAAGGATGTCATATTATTGAGAACATGATTATTTGAAAATATCCAGTAATCTGATTGGCTAGCAGCACATGCGTGTGTAAATATTTCAGTACAAACCTACATTCTGGTCTGGTCAATGCTTGTATACAGTGTGGATGTTTTATAAGTGTAAGTGAAGCTGAGTGTTTCAGCCTCCCAGGAAGGGTTTTGTGTTGAGAAATACAGTGAGGTAGTGTTGTGTGTTATTATCTTCTTATTTTCTCAGCGGTATGAATCACAGTGGACAGGAATCAGCAGATATCTCAACAGTAAAAAGCCATGTCTGCTGCACACTGTGGAGGATAAAATTGAAGGAAACTGTGTGAATAATACACCCAATGTTTAATTTGTAAACTATTATTCTGTTATTATATACTGTTATTTTAACAGCTTCAGAATTGGTATGACATCAGTGAATTGAAGAGAAGAAAAACCTCTCAGATTTTCACTCTGTGAATCTGGTAACCATAAATTACATGAACAGTGCGAGAAACTAAAGCTCTGATAAACATTTGGTCAGACACCAAAATCCAAGCCAAACTGGACAAAACTGTAAAATATAAAATATATTCAGTCTTTTCTCAAATTACTTTGTTTCATGCCTACAGTAGGAGAACAGAGCAGAATGATGTACCTGAATACTGCACTGTCTCCTACTGCAGGCATTCAACACATGTATTCATTAAATTAGCGAAGAGCTCCCCACGTTCCCCTGCTTCCCTCCACAGCAATATGTAAGAATCTAAAACATGCTGTTAAAAACTGGAGCAATACTTCAACAGCTGCCATCTTTCAAGATACCCTGCAGGATATTGTAAACATCCGGTTCACAGACCATATAAACTAACCGAGTGCACTTGCAAACTGCATTGTGAAAACTACAGTTCACTGAAGATGAACAGGACTCACAGTCTTCCAGTGAATTATGAACACCCTGTACAGTTCACTGAAGATGCCTACAGTCCCTCAGGACTCACAGTCTCTACACAGTGAATTATGAACACCCTGTACAGTTCACTGAAGATGCCTACAGTCCCTCAGGACTCACAGTCTCTACTGAGTGAATTATGAACACCCTGTACAGTTCACTGAAGATGCCTACAGTCCCTCAGGACTACAGTCTCTACTCAGTGAATTATGAGCACCCTGTGCAGTTCACTGAAGATGCCTACAGTCCCTCAGGACTACAGTCTCTACTCAGTGAATTATGAACACCCTGTACAGTTCACTGAAGATGCCTACAGTCCCTCAGGACTCACAGTCTCTACTCAGTGAATTATGAACACCCTGTACAGTTCACTGAAGATGCCTACAGTCCCTCAGGACTCACAGTCTCTACTGAGTGAATTATGAGCACCCTGTACAGTTCACTGAAGATGCCTACAGTCCCTCAGTACTCACAGTCTCTACTCAGTGAATTATGAACACCTTGTACAGTTCACTGAAGATGGCACTCACTATAACTGGGGTGTGAGTTGAAAACCCTGAACTGTCCCAAATTTGCCTCAGATGCGTTTCACAGTATTTGGACCTTCAAAAGCCAATGGCTTTATTTTATATGAAACACAACATATTATTATTACTGTTACTGTTATTGTAGTTGTGTGCAGTAGCCTACAATTCACCTGTTATACAACGATCTGAATCATGATGGATACAGCTCCTATATTTAAAATACTATCTAAGCAAACCACAATCGAGATATGAGGACGTGCATCAACGTGTGTGGCTTTATTTTATACAAAATTATTATTATTCTTATTATTATTATTGTTGTTGTTGTTATTGTTGTTATTATTTTTATTATATATGTTAATACATAGTATGAAGGGTGTCTCTTATTGTATAAGAGATGTCATTTCGCGCAGTTTGAGGACTGTGAAGCATCTGATTTCACTTGCGTCCGACAGTGCTTAAGCCGACCTCGTTTTGGGGTGAGTTGACTGTGAACCCCCTGAACCTTCCCACAGGCCATTCATTATCTGCCAGTTAAGGACCTCCACCTCTGTCATTAACACTTAATTAGATTCATGGCTGTGGGGCCGGTACCACATCACACTCTCAGTTCAATCAACACTGAGAGTGATATTCCAGCCTAACTCTCCATGCAAACAAATACATTGCCAATAAGCCATTTTTCCACCATTTTTTCCCAGGGTAGTATTCCCCAATACAACCCCTAAGTCTCCTTACTTGATGGAGGATAATGTATTGGACATAACTGGAGCTCAATAGCAAGACATTTTGAGACATCCAACTTCTGATTTCAGCAACACTCTAGTAAGGTTGAAATAGCAGCGGTGTCACCAGGTTTCATAGACACACACAGCAGTGTGTCCTCAGCATAACAGTGAAGATGTGAAGAGTCACACTGTGTTTACCAGTGATCTCACCAGTGGAAGCATATATAAATACAATACTGGCTGGTTCAGTGTGTAATAGAATACTGGCTGGTTCAGTGTGTAATAGAATACTGGCTGGTTCAGTGTGTAATAGAATACTGGCTGGTTCAGTGTGTAATAGAATACTGGCTGGTTCAGGGTGTAATAGAATACTGACTGGTTCAGTGTGTAATGAATACAGAATACTGGCTGGTTCAGGGTGTAATAGAATACTGGCTGGTTCAGGGTGTAATAGAATACTGGCTGGTTCAGGGTGTAATAGAATACTGGCTGGTTCAGTGTGTAATAGAATACTGGCTGGTTCAGGGTGTAATAGAATACTGGCTGGTTCAGGGTGTAATAGAATACTGGCTGGTTCAGTGTGTAATAGAATACTGGCTGGTTCAGTGTGTAATAGAATACTGGCTGGTTCAGGGTGTAATAGAATACTGGCTGGTTCAGGGTGTAATAGAATACTGGCTGGTTCAGTGTGTAATACAATACTGGCTGGTTCAATGTGTAATAGAATACTGGCTGGTTCAGGGTGTAATAGAATACTGGCTGGGTCAGTGTGTAATAGAATACTGGCTGGGTCAGTGTGTAATAGAATACTGGCTGGGTCAGTGTGTAATAGAATACTGGCTGGTTCAGGGTGTAATAGAATACTGGCTGGTTCAGGGTGTAATAGAATACTGGCTGGTTCAGTGTGTAATAGAATACTGGCTGGTTCAGTGTGTAATAGAATACTGGCTGGTTCAGTGTGTAATACAATACTGGCTGGTTCAGTGTGTAATAGAATACTGGCTGGTTCAGTGTGTAATAGAATACTGGCTGGTTCAGTGTGTAATAGAATACTGGCTGGTTCAGGGTGTAATAGAATACTGGCTGGTTCAGGGTGTAATAGAATACTGGCTGGTTCAGTGTGTAATAGAATACTGGCTGGTTCAGTGTGTAATAGAATACTGGCTGGTTCAGTGTGTAATAGAATGCTGGCTGGTTCAGTGTGTAATAGAATACTGGCTGGTTCAGTGTGTAATAGAATACTGGCTGGTTCAGTGTGTAATACAATACTGGCTGGTTCAGTGTGTAATACAATACTGGCTGGTTCAGTGTGTAATACAATACTGGCTGGTTCAGTGTGTAATACAATACTGGCTGGTTCAGTGTGTAATAGAATACTGGCTGGTTCAGTGTGTAATAGAATGCTGGCTGGTTCAGTGTGTAATACAATACTGGCTGGTTCAGTGTGTAATAGAATGCTGGCTGGTTCAGTGTGTAATAGAATGCTGGCTGGTTCAGTGTGTATTTCCAGGGAGTAATACCATTGAGAGGTTCTGGGGACAGTAGATCTCGAGATGGTATTACCTGTGTTAATACACACTGAACCAGACATTATTCTTTTTACCTCTGCTAATACACACTGAACCAGCCAGTATTCTTTTTACTCTGCTAATACACACTGAACCAGCCAGTATTTTTTGTAATATATGGATTTGAGTTTGATTATCACTTTCCGTTCAGGGGCATTGCAAGAATGTCTGTGTGTGGTGCACAGTAGTATTATTTAGGTCTATCCATATATTACAAAGAAAATAATATGGGACCAAGAATAGAGCCCTGGGGGACACCACAGGTAATAGCAGATAATCCTGATACAGACTCCCCTAAAGAAACACAGTACTGTCTGTTAGATACGACTAAAACCAGTTTAGAACAGTTCCAGTCAGGCCAGCCCAGCTTTTAAGATGCTCAATTAAAATGTCCTGATCCACAGTATCACTGAGGTGTAACAGAACCACAATGGATATAGAGTTAGAGTCTGCACTCATCAGTAAGTCATTCACCACTCTGGCAAGGGCAGCCTCTGTACTGTGAGCAGATTGAAACCCTGACTGAACTTCTGAAGAACATTGCTACAATCCAGAAATCTGTTGAGTGGATCAGCTACTACCTTCTCAAGAACAGTGCTACAATCCAGAAATCTGTTGAGTGGATCAGCTGCTACCTTCTCAAGAACATTGCTACAATCCAGAAATCGTAGTTGACTGAGTACTACCTTCTCCCAAGAACCTTAGCTAAGAATAGCAGGTTAGAAAAGGGTCTACAATTACAATCCAAGTTGGATTTTTTGAGTAAAGGCTTAACCAAAGCAGTTTTGAAAGCAGCTGAACATTCAAATAAGAACCATCCTGATGAATGTGATCCCTGATATTAATAATCTGTTAGTGTCACACAGCTTTAACTAAGAGATCTTTATCATTGTTCTTTTCCAGGGTAATGAAGATGAGATTCCTGGGGAAGACCTGTCTTATTGTCTTGAGTTTGCTTCCAGCTGTTTCTACACAAGGTGAGAGAGACTGTAGAAATGAAACTGATCCACTGAGATGCTCCCTCTTATTTCCAGGGCCCTGTATATAGCTGCCTGCATCGATGTATGAGCTCACAGAACAGCTAATAGCTCTCAACTATTTCTAATACTAGAGTCCTGTTTTGAGAAACAGCATATTTGTTTGCAATTGCTTTACCTCGTCTTTTCTTTCTCAGGTGGATGGCGTGTCGTTGGCTCTGATCAGCCTGTCATTGCTGAGCCTGGTGATGATGTCATCCTGCCCTGTCACATTTCACCCAGAGTCAGTGCTGTGGACATGGAAGTGAGGTGGTTCAGGGATGCATTTGAAAAACCAGTCCATTTATATCGTTCCCGAAAGAATATTCTAGGAACACAGGACAGCGACTACCGGGGCCGCACTGCTCTCTCTCCCTTAGCACTGCAGACAGGCGATATCTCTCTGCATCTGAGAAACCTCCAGCCCTCTGATAGAGGTGTCTATACCTGCTTTGCTGATGATGGAAGTCAGTATGATGAAGGACAGACTGAAGTGATAGTTGCAGGTCAGTAATGTTTGATACACAAGTTGAACTCACTACTAATCTGTTACCAGCTCTTGTCTCTTCAATACAAAACTCACCACGGCCATAAATTAAATAATCTAGGCTTGCAGAAAAAGTGATGCCAGTGTATAAGTGATGTTGGATATGTCAGCACTGACACAGTAACTCATAATATAATACAGGGGAGCTGGGATCCTCACAGGACTGGATATGTCAGCACTGACACAGTAACTCATAATATAATACAGGGGAGCTGGGATCCTCACAGGACTGGATATGTCAGCACTGACACAGTAACTCATAATATAATACAGGGGAGCTGGGATCCTCATAATACAGCTGGGATCCTCACAGGACTGGATATGGCACTGACACAGTAACTCATAATATAATACAGGGGACTGGATATGTCAGCACTGACACAGTAACTCATAATATAATACAGGGAGCTGGGGATCCTCACAGGACTGGATATGTCAGCACTGACACAGTAACTCATAATATAATACAGGGGAGCTGGGATCCTCACAGGACTGGATATGTCAGCACTGACACAGTAACTCATAATATAATACAGGGAGCTGGGATCCTCACAGGACTGGATATGTCAGCACTGACACAGTAACTCATAATATAATACAGGGAGCTGGGATCCTCACAGGACTGGATATGTCAGCACTGACACAGTAACTCATAATATAATACAGGGGAGCTGGGATCCCCACAGGACTGGATATGTCAGCACTGACACAGTAACTCATAATATAATACAGGGGAGCTGGGATCCTCACAGGACTGGATATGTCAGCACTGACACAGTAACTCATAATATAATACAGGGGAGCTCATAATATAATACAGGGGGAGCTGGGATCCTCACAGGACTGGATATGTCAGCACTGACACAGTAACTCATAATATAATACAGGGGAGCTGGGATCCTCACAGGACTGGATATGTCAGCACTGACACAGTAACTCATAATATAATACAGGGGAGCTGGGATCCTCACAGGACTGGATATGTCAGCACTGACACAGTAACTCATAATATAATACAGGGGAGCTGGGATCCTCACAGGACTGGATATGTCAGCACTGACACAGTAACTCATAATATAATACAGGGGGAGCTGGGATCCTCACAGGACTGGAGGACTGGATATGTCAGCACTGACACAGTAACTCATAATATAATACAGGGAGCTGGGATCCTGGGACAGGACTGGATATGTCAGCACTGACACAGTAACTCATAATATAATACAGGGGAGCTGGGATCCTCACAGGACTGGATATGTCAGCACTGACACAGTAACTCATAATATAATACAGGGAGCTGGGATCCTCACAGGACTGGATATGTCAGCACTGACACAGTAACTCATAATATAATACAGGGGAGCTGGGATCCTCACAGGACTGGATATGTCAGCACTGACACAGTAACTCATAATATAATACAGGGGGAGCTGGGATCCTCACAGGACTGGATATGTCAGCACTGACACAGTAACTCATAATATAATACAGGGGAGCTGGGATCCTCACAGGACTGGATATGTCAGCACTGACACAGTAACTCATAATATAATACAGGGAGCTGGGATCCTCACAGGACTGGATATGTCAGCACTGACACAGTAACTCATAATATAATACAGGGGAGCTGGGATCCTCACAGGACTGGATATGTCAGCACTGACACAGTAACTCATAATATAATACAGGGGAGCTGGGATCCTCACAGGACTGGATATGTCAGCACTGACACAGTAACTCATAATATAATACAGGGAACTGGGATCCTCACAGGACTGGATATGTCAGCACTGGGACACAGTAACTCATAATATAATACAGGGGAGCTGGGATCCTCACAGGACTGGATATGTCAGCACTGACACAGTAACTCATAATATAATACAGGGGAGCTGGGATCCTCACAGGACTGGATATGTCAGCACTGACACAGTAACTCATAATATAATACAGGGAGCTGGGATCCTCACAGGACTGGATATGTCAGCACTGACACAGTAACTCATAATATAAAAAAAGGGGAGTTGGGATTTTAATAAGGACTGGATATGTCAGCACTGACACAGTAACTCATAATATAAACAAGGCTGGGAATCCTCACAGGACTGGATATGTCAGCACTGACACAGTAACTCATAATATAAACACAGGGAGCTGGGATCCTCACAGGACTGGATATGTCAGCACTGACACAGTAACTCATAATATAATACAGGGAGCTGGGATCCTCACAGGACTGGATATGTCAGCACTGACACAGTAACTCATACAATATAAAAATATAAACCAGACTGACAAATTTTTTTTGTTTGTTGTTGTGTTTTTTATATATTTTTCTGATGCTTGGTATATATTTGGCTTCCAAATTATTGTCCATGATCCGCTGCAGTAATGACTGGAGCACTGTTTGATTTGCTTTGGGTCTAATTTGACTCTAGTGACGATAGATCCATTGAGGTCATACTAAACCCGCCCCGGATGCCTGTGTCTACCAATCAGTGAGTAGAGCCCAGTTATTGACTGTTGTCAAGTGTCAGTCAATAAATCCTGTCCAGTTCATGATGAGCTTTCTTTTTAAATCAAAAGCTATTCTGACGTTTCTCTTCATCAGGAACCTGTAACAGTACATATCACTTAATTGGATTTTAGTGCAGGGTGAAAGTTAAGGTGACCAGATTTTTAAGTCCTTAAACTGGGACAGTATGGAAACACTGTGAATAACTCCCAACCTCCAAGCTGTGGGGAAGCTCCAGGGTTTTTATTTTAACTTTGGCAATGTTTGATTTAATATCATATTGAAAGTGAATGCAGAGACTCACAGTTAATAAGATGAAATCATACTCCTTTTCTGATCAATTGAAATGTTGTCACTTCTTCACTTATGAAACAAATACTATTTAATCTTCCTTAATATAAGCATAAGCATTAGCCTGTGTAAAATGTGCAGGGGAGTTTTCAGATTGTCAGGAGACGCTTTCTCATTATCATTGATTGGTACTGAAAAACTGCATAGACAAGGCAGGAAATGACATCATACAATGAACATGTTTTCAGTGATAACTGTCTGCTTAAAACATGTTTTAAATAACATTTGGAAATAAAGCTACTAGGAGAATCTTAATGGGATCGACCCCACCCCCAGCCCCCCAGTCATTCGAGCCCTGACATTTGCCGTTATTGTTTGACTGCTGTAGTGTAACCTGGTCACGCAGTGGGAGTGATGATTCAGACGAGGATAGCCACCACTTCATTTTAGCAACATGAATAAACCTGCCCGCAATTCTGTGATTGATTGCAAATATGAACGGTGACTGTTCAGTAATTCTGCAGATTTGCACGCCGCTGTGCAGACGCTTTTTAATGCTGCTGGTCATTCAGCCTTCCCTTCAGTCACATCAAGTGTCATTGTGCTGTAATAAGTTAGATATGGTAGTAACACAGCAGCCTGCATGCAAATACAATATTCTGTTACCGGCGCGACGATGGCCTGGGAAAAAAAAACAAACGGGACAAAATGAGTGTCCCAAGAAAGGTTCTGGGGACACTGGGAGCAGTGTTCCAAAAGTGGGACGTCCCGTCCAAAACGGGATGTCTGGTCACCTTAATAAAAGTCCACAAAACAGACCAGTCCGGTGCAGAATGAATTTCACGGGCCCTGTCACGTTTTTCACAGCTGTGAAATGGGTAGGGCCCTACATATAACACAAGGAGACCTGGCTGGTGTGTCTATCTGTGTGTGTCTCACTGTCTCTATTCCCTGACAGTCTATCTGTGTGTGTCTCACTGTCTCTATTCCCTGACAGTCTATCTGTGTGTGCCTCACTGTCTCTATTCCCTGACAGCTCTGGGGACCCAGCCCTCAATCTCTATGGTCTCTACACAAGGAGAGCAGACCCGGCTGGTGTGCAGATCAGAGGGGTGGGACCCTGAACCTGAAGTGATCTGGAGAGACAGGGATGGAAACGATGTGACATCACCGTCCAACACAACACTGCTGAGAGTCAGTCAGGGGCTCCGCATTGTCAGCAGCTACATCAAAATCAAACAGCAGTCCAACGTGTTCTCCTGTCTGGTTAGAAGTAAAATACCCAAACCAGACTGGGAATCCAAACTCCACATATCCAGTGAGTATCACATGTTTGTGGATTGAGTCTGACTGACACTGACCATAGATTACAGTCATCATGATGGGGCATCAACATCTGAATCAAACACATGAACTAGTGGACCAGTCAATATCTGAATCAAACACATGAACTAGTGGACCAGTCAATATCTGAATCAAACACATGAACTAGTGGACCAGTCAATATCTGAATCAAACACATGAACTAGTGGGCCAGTCAATATCTGAATCAAACACATGAACTAGTGGACCAGTCAATATCTGAATCAAACACATGAACTAGTGGACCAGTCAATATCTGAATCAAACACATGAACTAGTGGACCAGTCAATATCTGAATTAAACACATTTGGGGGTGGTGTTGTGCAGTCCTCTATTTTTAATGTCTGCGGTGTTTGGGGGGTTGTGGCTCAGTGTTGGGAGGGGTGTGTGGAATGCTCACTATGAGGGGGTGTAGTCAGTGTTGGGAGGGGTGTGTGGAATGCTCACTATGAGGGGGTGCAGTCAGTGTTGGGAGGGGTGTGTGGAATGCTTACTATGAGGGGTGAGGTCAGTGTTGGGAGGGGTGTGTGGAATGCTCACTATGAGGGGGGTGTAGTCAGTGTTGGGAGAGGTGTGTGGAATGCTCACTATGAGGGGTGTGTCTCAGTGTTGGGAGGGGTGTGTGGAATGCTCACTATGAGGGGTGTGGTTCAGTGTTGGGAGGGGTGTGTGGAATGCTCACTATGGGGGGTGTGTCTCAGTGTTGGGAGGGGTGTGGAATGCTCACTATGAGGGGTGTGGTCAGTGTTGGGAGGGGTGTGTGGAATGCTCATTATGAGGGGGTGTGGTTCACTGTTGGGAGAGGTGTGCAGAATGCTCACTATGAGGGGTGTGGTCAGTGTTGGGAGGGGTGTGTGGAATGCTCACTATGAGGGGTGTGGTCAGTGTTGGGAGGGTGTGTGGAATGCTCACTATGAGGGGGTGTGGTTCACTGTTGGGAGAGGTGTGCAGAATGCTCACTATGAGGGGTGTGGTCAGTGTTGGGAGGGGTGTGTGGAATGCTCAGTATGAGGGGTGTGGTCAGTGTTGGGAGGGGTGTGTGGAATGCTCACTATGAGGGGGTGTAGTCAGTGTTGGGAGAGGTGTGTGGAATGCTCACTATGAGGGGTGTGTCTCAGTGTTGGGAGGGGTGTGTGGAATGCTCACTATGAGGGGGTGTGGTTCAGTGTTGGGAGGGGTGTGGAATGCTCACTATGAGGGGTGTGTCTCAGTGTTGGGAGGGGTGTGTGGAATGCTCACTATGAGGGGTGTGGTCAGTGTTGGGAGGGGTGTGTGGAATGCTCACTATGAGGGGGTGTGGTTCACTGTTTGGAGAGGTGTGCAGAATGCTCACTATGAGGGGTGTGGTCAGTGTTGGGAGGGGTGTGTGGAATGCTCACTATGAGGGGTGTGGTCAGTGTTGGGAGGGGTGTGTGGAATGCTCACTATGAGGGGGTGTGGTTCACTGTTGGGAGAGGAGTGCAGAATGCTCACTATGAGGGGTGTGGTCAGTGTTGGGAGGGGTGTGCGGAATGCTCACTATGAGGGGTGTGGTCAGTGTTGGGAGGGGTGTGTGGAATGCTCACTATGAGGGTGTGGTCAGTGTTGGGAGGGGTGTGTGGAATGCTCACTATGAGGGGTGTGGTTCAGTGTTGGGAGGGGTGTGTGGAATGCTCACTATGAGGGGTGTGGTTCAGTGTTGGGAGGGTGTGTGGAATGCTCACTATGAGGGGTGTGGTCAGTGTTGGGAGGGGTGTGTGGAATGCTCACTATGAGGGGTGTGGTCAGTGTTGGGAGGGGTGTGTGGAATGCTCACTATGAGGGGTGTGTCTCAGTGTTGGGGGGGGTGTGTGGAATGCTCACTATGAGGGGTGTGGCTCAGTGTTGGGAGGGGTGTGTAGAATGCTCACTTTGAGGGGTGTGGTCAGTGTTGGGAGGGGTGTGTGGAATGCTCACTATGAGGGGTGTGTCTCAGTGTTGGGAGGGGTGTGTGGAATGCTCACTATGAGGGGTGTGTCTCAGTGTTGGGAGGGGGGGTGTGTGTTCCAGTGTGTTGAGCTGCTGTGTTGTTTTCCAGGTGATTTTTTCCCAGGAGTCTCTGGGTGGATGGTGGCTTTCTTCTTGATTTTAGCTCTCAGTATTGGAGCCATTCCTCTCCTGGTGATCCAATGGAGAAAAATGGATGGTATGAACTTCATCATTATCATGAGGCATTTCATATAGCTCTGTGCATTTTAAACATGTCAAACAGGTTTACAATAATATGGATTGTTCTGTTTTTCTTCTAGCCATGGAGAGAAAGCTTGAGCCTATGGGTAAGTAAAGCACTTAATGAAGAGATGCTGAAAACCCATTCCAGGTTTCTGCAGCAGTATCTTAAACTACCACACCCATAAATAAAGACATCCCTGGACCTGAAATCCAACTCATTAGAAATGATTATAAATAATAATAAATATAATTGTTTTTAAACATTGCAATTGTTATTTTATTGTTTCCAGGACCCTCTTGTACACGAGACCTGATTAAATAAATTAATAAATTAAATCTCCTGGTTAAATAAATTAATCTATTCAAATTTAAATATTAAAAAAGAGTTGGGGTGGGGGTTTGGACATAAAGGCTTAGGAATATAAATATTTCCTTATGGAGGGATGTTGAAAACTGTAACAGTTTTAGTTTGTATGTTTCATATACTTCTCAGATAGCAGATTTATTTTCACATAGACATCCTGTTCATTTAACTGGTTGTGTTTTTCATACTGCAATTTAATCTGTACTGGAGCTGAAATAACCACACACTGTTCTGTCTGATTCATTTTAATCTGTACTGGAGCTGAAATAACCACACACTGTTCTGTCTGATTCATTTTAATCTGTACTGGAGCTGAAATAACCACACACTGTTCTGTCTGATTCATTTTAATCTGTACTGGAGCTGAAATAACCACACACTGTTCTGTGTGATTCATTTTAATCTGTACTGGAGCTGAAATAACCACACACTGTTCTGTCTGATTCATTTTAATATGTACTGGAGCTGAAATAACCACACACTGTTCTGTCTGATTCATTTTAATCTGTACTGGAGCTGAAATAACCACACACTGTTCTGTCTGATTCATTTTAATATGTACTGGAGCTGAAATAACCACACACTGTTCTGTCTGATTCATTTTAATATGTACTGGAGCTGAAATAACCACACACTGTTCTGTCTGATTCATTTTAATCTGTACTGGAGCTGAAATAACCACACACTGTTCTGTCTGATTCATTTTAATCTGTACTGGAGCTGAAATAACCCACACTGTTCTGTCTGATTCATTTTAATCTGTACTGGAGCTGAAATAACCACACACTGTTCTGTCTGATTCATTTTAATCTGTACTGGAGCTGAAATAACCACACACTGTTCTGTCTGATTCATTTTAATCTGCACTGGAGCTGAAATAACCACACACTGTTCTGTCTGATTCATTTTAATCTGTACTGGAGCTGAAATAACCACACACTGTTCTGTCTGATTCATTTTAATCTGTACTGGAGCTGAAATAACCACACACTGTTCTGTCTGATTCATTTTTTAGCTGCTCAGCGCCTTCGTAAGGAACTTGGTAAGAATTGTTTTTATAACTTTATTTTCTGAATTACCAGAAAGCTTTTGATCTTCTGTTTATGTGCCTGTGTCAGCTCTTGATCCTTCTATCTGTCTGTGTGCCTGTGTTAGCTTTCTATCCTTCTATCTGTCTGTGTGTCTGTGTTAGCTTTCTATCCTTCTATCTGTCTGTGTGTCTGTGTTAGCTTTCTATCCTTCTATCTGTCTGTGTGTGTGTTAGCTTTCTATCCTTCTATCTGTCTGTGTGCCTGTGTTAGCTTTCTATCCTTCTATCTGTCTGTGTGTCTGTGTTATCTCTTGTCTTGTCAGCATGATGAAGCTGGGAAGGTGGGGGGTATGTTATTTTGATTTGTTGATTGACAGTTTGTTTGTACATCTGTTATATAACAAGGCTCTAAATTCCTGTAGTTTATACAGATATTACTTCTAGTACTCCAGTACTACTAATGTCACTGCTATTGCTACTGCCCCTGTAATGATTACACGCATACCTTGTGCTTATCACAGTACAATAAATGTGACGACTGCATTCTGTTCCATTAGCCAAGGTAAGTCTGTTCAGGTAAACATCGTTCTGTTTGTTCAATTGTTTTAGTCTCGCCACAGATCCTCATGGGTCTCCTGGTTTTTTTATTGTCTGTATTGTTTTCCTGATCAAGCATCAGATGGGTAGTTAAGTGATAACTGTGCGTCTGACAAGTGTACGAGGCAATAACGTGACTCCTGAACACAGAGATTAGTCAAGCAGTCCCTTCAGTGTGGAGTTCACTGCCTGTCCTGAACACTGAAGAGATTAGGGTTAGGGTTAGGAGATTAGTCAAGCAGTCCCTTCTGTGCGGAGTTCACTTGCCTGTGTGTTTATGCTACCCTTGATAATATTGTATCCAGTGCCTCAGTGGTTATGAGTAGAGCAGAGCAGTGTGTTCATAGCCAGGTAACCCCACTGCAGGGACCTAATCCTGAAGCAATGTGTAACCTGGAGAGCATCCATGCTGCATCCTGCCATGTCCCCCGTGCTGTGATTCAGAACAGAGCCCAGGCTGGACTCTGATCTGGTTAACACTGGCCAGTCCATGGACAGGGTTAGCAAATCAAGAGAGACTGACCTCCCCTTTAAAAACAACCCTTTCCTGGGATTGTCAATTACAATAAGCTTTCTTTATTTCCATTATAGTAAACATCCCCATAGCCGTACAATATGGAACATAATGAATGTTATTACTGTGCATGTAAAAAAAATGTTTTAAAAATAAACACACTTCACTAGAAGTCGTCCGACCCCTGGCGGCAGCACAGACATGAAAGCAAGGTACCAGAATCACTTCAGAACTGGGCCCACGAGGCGAGTCCAGTGCACTACTCCATGTGTGCATGCAGACCATTTCTCTACTGGACCTGCTCAAGGAGATCTCTGTCAGTCACAGTTAGACTAGCTGCTTAATACAGAGTGTGATCTATTATTCAGTGTTATTCAATAGATGATTTTACACCTCACTGTTCAGAATGTAACCCAGCTCTCTTCTTTCACAGAGTCTATGAGACTGGTCCCTAAATCAGGTATGTAGAGTGTGTGTAAATCCACAGCCTGACTCACCCCAGCACAGCCCTGCTGGTTAGTGTGTGCTACACATCTTCTGAACTGTAGAAAGTACAGGAGGAGTGATTGTAAAATAATGCTCTCTTTATTTCTGTGTTCTAGAATGGAAGTGGATCCTCAGCTCAGCAGGTATGTGTCTCTTCAATGGATTCCTTTCACAGTGGAGGGTAAAATAACAGCGAGGAGCCCCGTCTCACGTACTGTGTTTACATCTATATTTACATTGTGCCCCATTTAAACCTCTGTGCACTCCCAGCTCAGCTAACGCCAGCCTCGTGTGCCTCCCAAAGGAAACACTGAAAAGGAGAGGAGAAAGTGTGTTTAGTTATAATTCCCCAGATTGTGAACTCACTGTGAAGATCACATGTAGACACTGCAGGGGTCCATATGTTACACTTTGACATGCATCTAGAGAACTGCTGATCTGATTGTGATGAAACTTGGTACAGACATTCTTTATACACATCATTAAGAGTTTCACAATCTGGAGCCTGTCTGCACCTCTCCTCTCATGAGTGTACCCCTCCCTCTATCCTTCTCTTCTCTCCTCTTCTCCTCAGTGGGGGTGCATATCCCAGTATACACTCGAGGCTGGGCTTCTGATTGTCAGTGTTTTACCCGACTTTTCTACTCTGCTTTAAGAATTCATCTGATCCCTGTGAAACAGTTTGTGTCTCTCAATCACAACTGAGAAATGTGTTCATAGTAAACTTGATTCATTCTGTGAAACAACTAAATGGGGTTTGTGTTGTTTTTTCTGGCCTGTGCATTTCTGCCCTCTTCAGGATAGTGTATCTCACGGCTCATTGCATTCACTGCGGTTTTGTGCCCCACCCCTGTGTGTATTTTTATGTTGTATGTTGCTTGTGTTAATGTTGGTGTATTGTAGTTGGTACATCATTATTATTATTATTATTATTTGTTTATTTAGCAGACGCCTTTATCCAAGGCGACTTACAGAGACTAGGGTGTGTAAACTATGCATCAGCTGCAGAGTCACTTACAACTATGTCTCACCCGAAAGACGGAGCACAAGGAGGTTAAGCGACTTGCTCAGGGTCACACAATGAGTCAGTGGCTGAGGTGGGATTTGAACCAGGGACCTCCTGGTTACAAGCCCTTTTCTTTAACCACTGGACCACACAGCCTCCTATACATGGGATATAATGTGGGTAATGAGCACAAGTGTTTAAAATGTATTTAATGTATTTAAGAATATGTGAGCACGGGGTTGCACAGATTAGTTCACATGCTGGGATGCAAGTGAATTATTAATTGGTAATTGAATCCCAGCACAATTGTATATATAGATGCACGTTTTATTCACTCGGGGTTGTGTGTTCTGGGCGAAGGAACGGGAGAGAGTGAGGAGATAAATAAGAAGCAATTGCTACGTGGTGCTGGAGGAACAGTTGGAAAATTCAGTTGGAGGAACAGCACGGTACTTGTTTGTTTAGTGTTCGTCCCTGTGTGTTAGTGTCTGTTCGTTTTGGTTATCTGTCTGTTTATTTTGGCGTCAAGTGCCGTGTTATGTTTTGTTCAACCTTGTATTTTTCAGTTCGAAATTCAAAAAACTGCTACAATTCCAACTGAATTTTCCAACTGTCACTTGAGTTCAGCCTGTCGATTTAAGTGGCTTTACTGTACGCGGTGATCTTGGGTTTTACTATTTATATCTAGTAAATATTGTTTTAAGATTAATTTTAATTGATGTAAGAGGCTCACCTTCTGCCATTGTCACCTTCTTTTTTTCTTTCGTTCCTCTTTTCTCCTGTATTCCTGGTTCTTTGGTCCTCTTGTAATCCTCAGTTGGTTTTGTCTTTTCTTCTTTGCTTATTATGTATTTAATATTTGCATTAGTAGTTTTTTTTTCCTCTGGTTTAGTTCAGTATATATTCTAATTTACTGATGTCATGTTTTCAGCATTTTGTTTAATTAGAAAACAATATAAATTATATTTTAATTAGGAGCTCATCTTAACAGTGACTCTCATGTATCTCTTTCTCTCTCCTGCCCTCTCTCTCTATGTGCCGTCCACCCCACTCACTCTTTCACTCCCTCTCCCATCTCTCTCCTCCCTCTGCCACCACATGCCCTCTTTTTCCCCTCCTTCCTTCATCATCCCCTTCTCTCTCCTCTCCTCCATCATCCTCTTCCTCCTTCATCATCCCCTCCTCTCCCCTCCCTCCTTCATCATCCCCTTCTCTCCCCACTCTCTCTCCTTCATCATCCCTCCTTTCCTCTCCCTCCCTATCCACTCACTCTCCTCTACATCTCTCCTTCATCATCCCCTCCCTCCCCTCTCTCTCTCCTTCATCATCCTCTCCTCTCCCTCCCTGTCCACTCTCTCTCATCTACATCCCTCTCTCTCCTCCCTATCCTCTCCCTCCTTCATCATCCCCTTCTCTCTCCTCTCCCTCCTTCATCATCCCTCCTCTCCCCTTTCTCCTTTCCCCTCTCCCCCCTCTCCTCTCCATCCTTCATCCCTTCCTCTCCCCTCTCTCCCCACTCTCTCCTCTCCCTCCTTTATCATTCCCTCCTTTCCCATCTCTCCTCTCCTCTCTCCTCTCCCTTCCTCCCTCTCTCCCCCTTCATCATCCCCTCCTCTCCCCTTCATGCCATCCAGCCTTCAAACCCTCCCTCACTCATATCCTTCATCCTTCATACCCTCCCTCACTTATTCCCTCCCTCCTTCATACCCTCCATCCTTCATACCCTCCCTCACTCATACCCTCCATCCTTAATACCCTCCCTCACTCATACACTCCATCATTCATACCCTCCATCCTTAATACCCGCACTCACTCATACTCTCCATCCTTCATACCCTCCCTCCTTCATACCCTCCCTCACTCATAAACTCCATCCTTTATACCCTCCCTCACTCATACTCTCCCTCCTTCATACCCTCTATCGTTCATACCCTCCTGTTCCTCCTCCTTCTCCTCCTCCTCCTCCTCCTCCTCCTCCTACTACTACTACTAATAATAATGTCTCCTCTCTGCTCCACAGTTGATGTGACTCTGGACCCTGATACAGCACAGCCCGAGCTCATCCTGTCTGCGGAGGGGAAACGAGTGAGATGGGGAAAGACACTGCAGGATCTCCCTGACAATCCAGAGAGATTTGATTGGTGGGACTGTGTGCTGGGCAGGGAGGGCTTCACCTCTGGGAGACACTACTGGCAGGTGCAGGTGGGGGGGAATACATGGTGGAGATTAGGAGTCAGCAGAGAGTCTGCCAAGAGGAAGGGGCAGTTCAGCATGACCCCCCAGAATGGTTACTGGACTGTGAAGTGGTGGAGTGGAGATGAAGATAAAAATGAGTTCACTGCTTTCACTGACCACCAGACCCCCCTCCCTCAGAGCCTGAAGTGCCAGAAGCTAGGGGTGTATCTGGATTATGAGGAAGGGCAGCTCTCCTTTTACAATGTGGAGACCAGATCTCACATCTACACTTTCACTGACATGGAGTTCAATCCCAATGAGAAACTCTATCCACTCTTCTGGACTTACAGTGATACAGACCTTGTGCTGGTGTCCCCTGACTCTGACCCTGTCAGCGCTGCAGATTAAACACACATTGCTGTCTGAACCAGGAAACTATTCAAACAGCTCAGACAATCTCCTATGCACTTTCACTGACACTCCCTCTGCACACTTCTGGGCTGATCATAAGAAACCCTCTTACACTGAGCCCCTCCTCTTTATTTTTCTACACCCACTTTCCTACTCTCCATTCCTGTCTCCCTCTCTCTTTCCCCTCCACATCTCCAGATCCCTCTCCTTCTCTATCCTCTTCTGCTCTCCTCCCTCTCCATTGGCTCTCCTCTCTCCCTCTCTCCTCTTCTCTCCCTTCTGATATGTTATCCTTACTTACTACTTTCCTCTCTCTCCTCTCCCCCTCTCTTTCTTTCACCCCCTCTCCTCTAACTCCCCTAACTCCTGGCTCTCCTCTCTCTCCCTTCTATCTGATATGATAATCCCCTCCCTTTCCCACTCTCCCTCTTTCCTCTTTCCTCCCTCTCCTCCACCCTGCCCTCTCTCCTCACTCTCCCTCTCTCCTCCCTGCCCTATCTATTCCCCTCTCTCCTCCTTCCCTCTCAAATCTCCATCTCTCCCACTCTCTCCTCCTCTCCCTCTCTCCTCCTTCCTTCTCTCCCCTCCCTCTCTCCTCCTCTCTCTCCCTCTCCCTCTCTCCTCCCTGCCCTCTCTCCTCTCCCTCTCTCGTCCCTCTCCCTCTGTCCTCCCTACACTCTCTCCTCTCCCTCTCTGCACTCTCTCCCTCTCTTCCCTGCCATCTCTCCTCTCCCTCTCTCCTCCCTCTCACTCTCTCCTCTCCCTCTCTCCTCCCTGACCTCTCTACTCTCCCTCTCTCATCCCTCTCCCTCTGTCCTCCCTACACTCTCTCCTCTCCCTCTCTGCACTCTCTCCCTCTCTTCCCTGCCATCTCTCCTCCCTGACCTCTCTACTCTCCCTCTCTTTTCCCTGTCTCTCTCCTACCTGCACTCTCTCCTCTCCATCTCTCCTCTCCCACTCTACTCCCTGCACTCTCTCCTCTCCATCTCTCCTCTCCATCTCTGCACTCTCTCTCCCTCTCTCTTCCCTGCCCTCTCTAATCTCCTTCTCTCCTCCCTGTCCTCTCCTCTCCCTCCTCTCTCATCCTCTCCTCTGTCCTCCTGCACTCTCTCTCCATCTCCCCTCTCCCTCTGTACTCCCTGCACTCTCCCTCTCCCTCTGTACTCCCTGCACTCTCTACTCTCCCTCTCTCCTCCATCCTCTCTGCTCTCACTCTCTCCACCATCCTCTCTACTCTCCCTCTCTCCACCCTGCCTTCTCTACTCCTCCCTCCCTCCATCTCTCCATCCTCTCCCCTCTCTACCCTGCCTTCTCTACTCTCCCTCTATCCGCCATCCTCTCTGCTCTCCCTCTACTTTTTGTACTGTGATATTTTGCATAAAGGCGTCTGCTAAGAAATAAACAATAATAATAATAATAATAATAATAATAATAATAATAATAATAATAATAATAATAATAATAAGACACTGTGCTCTAGTCTAGCTGTTATAGTTAGCAATCAAACACTGTGCTCTAGTCTAGCTGCTATAGTTAGCAATCAAACACTGTGTTCTAGTCTAGCTGCTATAGTTAGCAATCAAACACTGTGCTCTAGTCTAGCTGCTATAATCAGCAATCAAACTCTGTGCTCTAGTCTAGCTGCTATAGTCAGCAATCAAACACTGTGGTCTAGTCTAGCTGCTATAGTCAATCAAACACTGTGCTCTAGTCTAGCTGCTATAGTCAATCAAACACTGTGCTCTAGTCTAGCTGCTATAGTCAATCAAACACTGTGCTCTAGTCTAGCTGCTATAGTCAATCAAACACTGTGCTCTAGTCTAGCTGCTATAGTTACCAATCCCCAGACACTGTATTCTAGTCTAAGTGCCCTCAGTTTGACCCTGTGTTCTGGCCACGCCCCCTCCAGTGCAGTAGCCACAAAGGACTTCCAGCTGCTACACGGGGGGTTCCTGTCGGGAACGAACCTGGAAGAGGCCGAATACGACACGAGGACTCCGATGCATGTAGCCGTGTCAGCCAACGATCCAGAGATGGAGGAGAAACTGCTGTACTACGGAGCCACACTGCTGGTTAGAGGGAAGGGGGAGAGGGAGGGAGGAAGGAGACAGCTGGGGCTGTACTACAGATCCACATCGCTGGTGAGAGATGGGAGGGGAGGGGGAGAGGGAGGGAGGGAGGGAGGGGGAGACAGCTGGGGTTGTACTACTGATCCTCACCACTGGTGAGTGAGGGGAGGGGGAGAGGGAGGGAGTGATGAGACAGGTGGGGCTGCAACAAGGTTGATGAGGCTCTGTAGCAAACACCACCCCTTTCTCTCTCCCTACCCGCTCCCTACCTCTCCATTATTCCTCTCTCTCTCCTTCTCACCCCCTGCCTCTCACCTTCCTCTCCATCACCCTGCCTCCTCCTTTCTCTCTCCTGCCTCTTTCCCTTTCACCCCTACTCTCTCCCCTGCTCCCTCTCTCCCTTACACCACTTACTCTGTCTCTCTCCCTTCTCCCTGTCTCTCTCCCTTTCACCCCCTACTCTCTCCCCTCTCACCTCTCCCTGCCTCTCTCCCTTTCACCCCTACTCTCTCCACCTCTCCCTGCCTCTCTCCCTTTCACCTCTACTCTCTCCCCTGCTCCCTCTTCCCTCTCCCTGCCTCTCTCCCTGTCTGCAGGTGAGGGATAATTGGGGTCGCACGGCAGTTGATGATGCTCGCAGAGGAGAGTTGCCAGAGATCCTCAAGATCTTCCACCCTAAGTACACAGAGCAGTTCCCCACCATGAAGGCGTACCAGAAATTCAAGATCGAGCAGAGCAGCAGTGAGATCTGAGTGCTCAGTGTGCACCCCGAGCCACCACCACCCTGCCTGCACAGAGGCACATATCCTGGGAAATAAATACCATCAGAAGCCCATTGAGTCTTTCTCAGTGTCTTCAGTCTAAATTCAATGGCAAATGTTTCCACTAGAAGTCTTTCTCAGGGTCTTCAGTGTAAATTCAATCTATAACAAAAACATTGTCAATCTAAAAAAAAGTTAGAAAAATGCAACAGCTGTTTAAAGGGGTGATATCAAACACAAAACACAAAAAGTTAGGAGAAGCAATTAGGCCAATCTTGTCAAGCATCAAGCAAATAGGCACAATTGGAAAGGTGCTGGGGCCCAAGATTCACACAATCATTGCTTCTAACTTGGCACCCCAGCACCTTTCCAATTGTGCCTATTTGCTTGATGCTTGACAAGATTGGCCTAATTGCTTCTCCTAACTTGGGCTTTTGTGTTTGATATCACCCCTTTAAACGGCTGTTGTGTTTTTCTAACTTGTTTTTTACATTGACAAATTGATTTTGTTATAGATATCACTTCTTTTTTTACTTCATCAAATAATGAATAAAGTGAGGGAAAGATATTCGAGAATGTGTATGGTAAATAGACAGACAAACATTACACGAGAATAGTAAGTAGAGTAATATAAGAGAAATGAGAAAATATTTGAAAGTAAAATAATGGTAGAAGGGACTTTTGGACAGTATTGAAAGTGTAAACATTGTATTCTTATAGTTGCATGAGTGGTGAAAACAATATGTCTGTTTTGGTAGGTATTGATATATTGATATTTACGTAGGTACAAAACTACAATGTTATGAATGATTCAAAAGGTACATATGCATGTCCATGCTAAAGGGTAGTATACTAACACATTTTAATGCTGGAAAAAACATTATTCTCCTTGATATATTGGTCTTATGAACTTAGGCTAAGGCATTTGTAAAGCATTACATCTCTTCATAAAAGGACATATACATTTTGTTTGCATTTCTTGGCCATGGTTTGACTTCAATAAGTGCATCATTTGCATGCACCATTTCCCAGTAGCACCCACAGCAAGAACAGATACATAGTGTCCTGAAGTAACACTCTGTCCTTGGTGTATGATAATGGAATCTAATTGGTAATTCCTGTTGTCCACAGTAATTGTGTTCTTCTGCACAGCAGTAATCTTAGCATTGTGATGCTTTGTAACGGTCCCATCTGGTTTGGTTTCCCAAAGCATACGTTGGACTGCAACCAGTCTCCCTGCTGATTGAATAAGTTCACGTTTCATGATTGGAGAAATTTTGAATTGCCTACATTTGCTACCAGGAATCATTGCCCATTTGTCATTTCTATAAATGAGTTCTTCCAAACACATGGAATCTGTACCAGCAGGTACATGTAGAGGATAAATATACAACACCTCTCGGTTTGATGAGCAGTAGTTGCATGTAGTACATAGAATGCCATGACTAATTGTGACTGAAACTATGCAAGATACTGCAGGACACATTTCAGACAATTTGGTGAGAAACTCTGCAACATGTTGCTGCTCGCCTCTATTGAAAGGTTCTCCTAAGAAGTGACAAATATCCACAGTAGTTAGAGACACAGTGGATGGCAACTGATCCTATTTGTGAACAAAGCTCCTGATAGCCTCTTGTTAACTGTGTTTTAATGAATCTTTCAGAGGTTGCAAGTGAAGAAGGCACTGCAATGTTGCATTTGCATAGCATGAGGTGAAATTGGGGTTGCTCAAGCCTCTGAATAGATGTGTAAGTGCAATGTTCTCTGAGAAGATTGAGGCTTTTGCTGTTCCTGAACATTAATGATGGCTCGGTGAATGAAATGCGCATGATCTTTTACCTTGTGTCCCTTGTGCGTGTTAGTCTCCTTCAAGCTTTTCAACTTCGGACAATAAATCCCTCTGAGCCGATGGTACTCTTCAACTGCAGTTTGACATGATTAGATGCAGGTGGGGTCAAAGTTGATAAGGTGGATAACCGCTTAAGGAAGTAACTGTGGAAAGTGCAATGAAACTTTGTCCATAGGAAAAAATGGAGTTACCACGATCCATCCTAACTGTTTATAGAGTCATCCCCTGACATTTGTGAATGGTGATAGCATAAGCACCAAAGACTGGGAACTGCTCTTGAACAATGTAGACTCCATGATTTCAAACTTTGAGCATAAACGTTGAAAGGTATGGGTGACTCCATTTTTAAATTGGATGGTTCTGGTTTTGAGCATACTTGTGTTTTCCAGATAGTAGGAAACAGCTTGAAGCTTCCTTATTGCCCCATTGATGAGACCAGTGGCAATGTCAAAGTTCTTGTGAATTTGCTTAATACAAATGCAAATGTAATACATTTACTACCAAACTAAATACAAATGCAAATATATGACACATGCTAAATGGACTTCAAATACTTTCCCATGCAACAAATGTTAATTTATTAACATGAATTTGGCATAAAAGAGGCCTTTATCCAAGGTGACATAAAAGGAAAGCAGTTTATATAATAATTAACAGGTATGTACCAATATAGGAAGCAAGTTACATAAAACAGTGTTTCCCAATCTTGGTCCTGAGGACCCAGTGTTTGCTGATTTGTGTTCCAACTGAGCTTTAAATTACGAATTGAACCCTCAGTTGAATGAATAAAATATCTAATTGGAGCATTTGAATTATTTGTAGAAATGGCTGGCTGCACAGGCCTCAATTAACACTAATCTAGGACTACCTAATGTTAACTCAGGTAAAGTAGTCCAAGATTAGTGCTGATCAGGGTTTGTGAAAGCAGCCAAAAGAGTTGGATATTTCAAGTTATTTCTAACATTGCATTACGTCACTAATTGTTTGTTCAATTGTGGGATCAATTTAATAATTGAGAACTCAGTTGGAACACAAACAGCAGACACAGTGGGCCTGCAGGAACAGGTTTGTGAAAAACTGACATCAATGATGATATATATATATATATATATATATATATATATATATATATATATATATATATATATACAGACATGCTCAAATTTGTTGGTACCCTTACAGCTCATTGAAATAATGCTTCATTCCTCCTGAAAAGTGATGAAATTAAAAGCTATTTTATCATGTATACTTGCATGCCTTTGGTATGTCATAGAATAAAGCAAAGAAGCTGTGAAAAGAGATGAATTATTGCTTATTCTACAAAGATATTCTAAAATGGCATGGACACATTTGTTGGTACCCCTTAGAAAAGATAATAAATAATTGGATTATAGTGATATTTCAAACTAATTAGTTTCTTTTAATTAGTATCACACATGTCTCCAATCTTGTAATCAGTCATTCAGCCTATTTAAATGGAGAAAAGTAGTCACTGTGCTGTTTGGTATCATTGTGTGCACCACACTGAACATGGACCAGAGAAAGCAAAGGAGAGAGTTGTCTGAGGAGATCAGAAAGAAAATAATAGACAAGCATGGTAAAGGTAAAGGCTACAAGACCATCTCCAAGCAGCTTGATGTTCCTGTGACAACAGTTGCAAATATTAAGAAGTTTAAGGTCCATGGAACTGTAGCCAACCTCCCTGGGCACGGCCAAGAAGAGGAAAATCAACCCCAGAGTGAACAGAAGGATAGTGCGAATGGTAGAAAAAGAACCAAGGATAACTGCCAAAGAGATACAATCTGAACTCCAAGGTGAAGGTACGTCAGTTTCTGATCGCACCATCTGTCGCTTTTTGGAAAGTGGGCTCCATGGAAGAAGACCCAGGAGGACTCCACTTTTGACAGAAAAACAGAAAAAGCCAGACTGGAATTTGCTAAAATGCATATTGACAAGCCACAATCCTTCTGGGAGAATGTCCTTTGGACAGATGAGTCAAAACTGGTTTTTTTTTGGCAAGTCACATCAGCTCTATGTTCACAGACGAAAAAATGAAGCTTTCAAAGAAAAGAACACCATACCTACAGTGAAACATGGAGGAGGCTCGGTTATGTTTTTGGGGCTGCATTGCAGCGCCTGGCACAGGGTGCCTTGAATCTGTGCAGGGCACAATGAAATCTCAAGACTATCAAGGCATTCTGGAGCGAAACGTACTGCCCAGTGTCAGAAAGCTCTGTCTCAGTCGCAGGTCATGGGTCCTCCAACAGGATAATGGCCCAAAACACACAGCTAAAAGCACCCAAGAATGGATAAGAACAAAACATCGGACTATTCTGAAGTGGCCTTTTATGAGTCCTGATCTGAATCCTATCGAACATCTATGGAAAGAGCTGAAACTTGCAGTCTGGAGAAGACACCCATCAAACCTGAGACAGCTGGAGCAGTTTGCTCAGGAAGAGTGGGCCAAACTACCTGTTAACAGGTGCAGAAGTCTCATTGAGAGCTACAGAAAACGTTTGATTGCAGTGATTGCCTCTAAAGGTTGTGCAACAAAATATTAGGTTAGCGGTCCCATCATTTTTGTCCATGCCATTTTCATTTGTTTTCTTATTTACAATATTATGTTGAATAAAAATCAAAAGCAAAGTCTGATTTCTATTAAATATGGAATAAACAATGGTGGATGCCAATTACTTTTGTCAGTTTCAAGTTATTTCAGAGAAAATTGTGCATTCTTTGTTTTTGTGGAGGGGTACCAACAAATTTGAGCACGTCTGTATATATGTTTTGGTCAATTCCTTTTTTCTTAATGAGCTTACCTTCTCTGACAGCCTCGATCTTCCCTGTCCGCCACATTTTCTAGTGGCAGCTAGTATTATCAGCTCTGGATTCAATTTGCTCAAAATATGTTGATAATTTGCCCTGAACCGATGCTGCAGCTGTTTAGCACTTTTCACTAAATCCTATGTTCTTTGACAGTAGCCTCCATCTGGAAATCCAGAGATCTAGTCAAAGTTATGAGGGGCTTTGGCTTGGATACCCCAGCTGTAGAGGGTGCAGAGGGTTTTAAGAAGAAACATGACTTTAAATTGTTATAACGAATTTAGCTTTAAAATCTATAAGTGATTTTATGATAGGCCTACTGTGTTACATTCTGGGAGTATTTTTAAATACCATGAGTTTAACATTTTTAAATTAAATGGCATTAAAGTGTTTATTACGTGTTACTCCAAAATAAACATGTTAAGTGATTATTTGTTTAACAGCTAAACGTATATAAAAATAAAATATTGGTGTTTATTTTATTAAACATTAAACACATAGTTTTAGCATATAAAAAGGTGTTTAATTTTTAAGATTTGTTTTTAAGTGTAGGATCAAGATCAGAGCCTGGATTCAGGATCGGAGCCGTTTAGCACAACCAGCCTCTAGTGATGTGATCCTCCTGGATCAAACATACAGTTACGAACGAGACGAGAATATATATAAAAAAAATATATCCCTTACTTGCAACTTTTGAAAAAGGTTTCGATTACAAGTCTTTCGTCTGTTTTTTTCGGGGTTTTACTAAATATTATATTGTTCACGGCTGGCTTCACAGACCCCAGGGCCTCATTCATAATTCGACCAATTCCCCTAACTCACAAACCCAATTCCTCTAATTCACAAACCCAATTCCTCTAATTCACAAACCCAATTCCTCTAATTCACAAACCCAATTCCCCTAATTCACAAACCCAATTCCTCTAATTCACAAACCCAATTCCTCTAATTCACAAACCCAATTCCTTTAATTCACAAACCCAATTCCCCTAATTCACAAACCTAATTCCTCTAATTCACAAACCCAATTCCTCTAATTCACAAACCCAATTCCTCTAATTCACAAACCCAATTCCCCTAATTCACAAACCCAATTCCTCTAATTCACAAACCCAATTCCTCTAATTCACAAACCCAATTCCTCTAATTCACAAACCCAATTCCCCTAATTCACAAACCCAATTCCCCTAATTCACAAACCCAATTCCCCTAATTCACAAAACCCAATTCCTCTAATTCACAAACCCAATTCCTCTAATTCACAAAACCCAGTTCCCCTAATTCACAAACCCAATTCCTCTAATTCACAAACCCAATTCTCTAATTCACAAACCCAAGTTCCTCTAATTCACAAACCCAGTTTCTAATTCACAAACCCAATTCCTCTAATTCACAAACCCAATTCCTCTAATTCACAAACCCAGTTTCTAATTCACAAACCCAGTTCCCCTAATTCACAAACCCAATTCCCCTAATTCACAAACCCAGTTCCTCTAATTCACAAACCCAATTCCTCCTAATTCACAAACCCAATTCCTCTAATTCACAAACCCAGTTCCTCTAATTCACAAACCCAATTCCTCTAATTCACAAACCCAATTCCTCTAATTCACAAACCCAACCCCTAATTCAAAAAACCCAATTCCTCTAATTCACAAACCCACCTCTAATTCACAAACCCATTCCTCTAATTCACAAACCCAATTCTAATTCACAAACCCAATTCTCTAATTCACAAAACCAATTCTCTAATTCACAAACCCAATTCCTCTAATTCACAAACCCAATTCCCCTAATTCACAAACCCAATTCCTCTAATTCACAAACCCAATTCTCTAATTCACAAACCAGTTCCCTCTAATTCACAAACCCAGTTCCTCTAATTCACAAACCCAATTCCTCTAATTCACAAACCCAATTCCTCTAATTCACAAACCCAACCCCTAATTCACAAACCCAATTCTCTAATTCACAAACCCAATTCCTCTAATTCACAAACCCAATTCCTCTAATTCACAAAGTTCCCTCTAATTCACAAACCCAATTCTCTAATTCACAAACCCAATTCCTCTAATTCACAAACCCAATTCCTCTAATTCACAAACCCAATTCCTCTAATTCACAAACCCAATTCCCTAATTCACAAACCCAATTTCTCTAATTCACAAACCCAATTCCTCTAATTCACAAACCCAATTCCCTAATTCACAAACCCAATTCCTCTAATTCACAAACCCACCTCTCTAATTCACAAACCCAATTCCTCTAATTCACAAAACCCAATTCCTCTAATTCACAAACCCAATTCCTCTAATTCACAAACCCAGTTCCTCTAATTCACAAACCCAATTCCTCTAATTCACAAACCCATTTCCCTAATTCACAAACCCACCTCTAATTCACAAACCCAGTTCCTCTAATTCACAAACCCACTAATTCAAAACCCAGTTCCTCTAATTCACAAACCCAGTTCCTCTAATTCACAAACCCACCTCTAATTCACAAACCCAATTCTCTAATTCACAAACCCAATTCCTCTAATTCACAAACCCAGTTCCTCTAATTCACAAACCCAATTCCCCTAATTCACAAACCCAAGTTCTAATTCACAAACCCAGTTCCTCTAATTCACAAACCCAATTCCTCTAATTCACAAACCCAATTCTCTAATTCACAAACCCAATTCCTCTAATTCACAAACCCAATTCTCTAATTCACAAACCCAATTCCCTAATTCACAAACCCAATTCCCTAATTCACAAACCCACCTCTAATTCACAAACCCAGTTCCTCTAATTCACAAACCCAATTTCTCTAATTCACAAACCCAATTCCTCTAATTCACAAACCCAATTCCTCTAATTCACAAACCCAATTCCTCTAATTCACAAACCCAATTCCTCTAATTCACAAACCCAATTCCCTAATTCACAAACCCAATTCTCTAATTCACAAACCCAATTCTCTAATTCACAAACCCAATTCCTCTAATTCACAAACCCAATTCCCTAATTCACAAACCCAATTCCTCTAATTCACCAACCCACCCCCTAATTCACAAACCCAATTCCTCTAATTCACAAACCCAATTCTCTAATTCACAAACCCAATTCCTCTAATTCACAAACCCAATTCCCTAATTCACAAAACCAATTCTCTAATTCACAAACCCAATTCCTCTAATTCACAAACCCAATTCCTCTAATTCACAAACCCACCCCCTAATTCACAAACCCAATTCCTCTAATTCACAAACCCAATTCCTAATTCACAAACCCAATTCCTCTAATTCACAAACCCAATTCCTCTAATTCACAAACCCACCTCTAATTCACAAACCCAATTCCTCTAATTCACAAACCCAATTCCCCCTAATTCACAAACCCAGTTCCTCTAATTCACAAACCCAATTCCTCTAATTCACAAACCCACCCCTAATTCACAAACCCAATTCTAATTCACAAACCCAGTTCCTCTAATTCACAAACCCAATTCCTCTAATTCACAAACCCAGTTCCTCTAATTCACAAAACCCAATTCCTAATTCACAAACCCAATTCCTCTAATTCACAAAACCCAGTTCTCTAATTCACAAACCCAATTCCTCTAATTCACAAACCCAATTCCTCTAATTCACAAACCCAATTCCCCTAATTCACAAACCCAATTCCTCTAATTCACAAACCCAATTCCTCTAATTCACAAACCCAATTCCTCTAATTCACAAACCCAATTCCTCTAATTCACAAACCCAATTTCTAATTCACAAACCCAATTCCTCTAATTCACAAACCCAATTCTCTAATTCACAAACCCAATTCCCCTAATTCACAAACCCAATTCCTCTAATTCACAAACCCAATTCCTCTAATTCACAAACCCAATTCCTCTAATTCACAAAACCAATTCCCCTAATTCACAAACCCAATTCCTCTAATTCACAAACCCAATTCCCCTAATTCACAAACCCAATTCCCTAATTCACAAACCCAATTCCTCTAATTCACAAACCCAATTCCTCTAATTCACAAACCCAATTCCTCTAATTCACAAACCCAATTCCTCTAATTCACAAACCCAATTCCTCTAATTCACAAACCCAATTCCTCTAATTCACAAACCCAATTCCCCTAATTCACAAACCCAATTCCTCTAATTCACAAACCCAATTCCTCTAATTCACAAACCCAATTCCTCTAATTCACAAACCCAATTCCCCCTAATTCACAAACCCAATTCCTCTAATTCACAAACCCAATTCCTCTAATTCACAAACCCAATTCCCCTAATTCACAAACCCAATTCCTCTAATTCACAAACCCAATTTCTCTAATTCACAAACCCAATTCCTCTAATTCACAAACCCAATTCTCTAATTCACAAACCCAATTCCTCTAATTCACAAACCCAATTCCTCTAATTCACAAACCCAATTCCTCTAATTCACAAACCCAATTCCCTAATTCACAAACCCAATTCCTCTAATTCACAAACCCAATTCCCTAATTCACAAACCCAATTCCTCTAATTCACAAACCCAATTCCTCTAATTCACAAACCCAATTCCTCTAATTCACAAACCCAATTCCCTAATTCACAAACCCATTTCGCCTAATTTTCAGCATGCAAAATGTTCCAATTGGAATCGAATTTAATGAGGCGGAATACATAAATACGTCAATTTCTTTGTTAGAAAAGCAGGAAAAAAGTTCCTGCAGAAAAATTCGAAAGGGAAAAACCCTATAAAGGCAGGTTTACAATGGAAAAATTGATAGTTCTGGTTAGAGAACTACCGTATAACAAACTATTTGATTCGAAAGTTTTTTTAAGATGATAGGCGGGAAAAAGAAAATTATGGAAATCGATCACAAGCAATACAAGTTCCAAGTTAGTTTTTTTTTAATGGATATTATTTTGTTTACTGTATTTAATTATGTGTTGATAATTGAATTGCATGCCTATGCAATGTGCATTTGATAACAAACCATAACTGAATCTAAATATGTGTTTATTAGAAGAGGTTAACTACAACAGAATAAACTGGATTTTTAAAATCTTAAGAAATCAGCACCTATGCATAGTGTTGTTTTAATACTGTTGTACTACAGATGCCAGAGAAGTAGCCTATATGCTGCTGTGTAAAAACAGTAGCATAACGTCAACAGATATCATTGAAATAAAGCAAATAAATGAACAACATGGGATATTTAATTATTCTGTAATAAAACAAGTACTTTGTGAAATGTAGCTCTGGTTATTTTAGATTATCTCTCGCTGAGGAAAGTCCACATCCAGATGTGAATTTTGCAGGAGAGAAGGACACCACTAAGGGAAATAAGTACAATACATCGATTGACCTTCATGTTAATTGTACATTGTCCCTGACAAAAACAATGATGCTGACAGCTGTTAGTGAAGAAGGCTGTTGCTAAATAAATGCTTAATTCGACTAAAATAAATGAAAATGGTGTGAAATTGTGTCAAAAATGTTTAGTGAATGAGGCCCATAATCAGGACTAACGAATGTTGTATTGACCAGTGCAAGTCAAGCCGGACTGGTGAAACGATTAGTTCTGATTCACGACGTAACTTTTCTATTGACAAAATCGCTTGGACAAGCCAGACACGACTCAATTCTCCTAATTACGAATCTGAAAAATATGTAACTGATTAAGTACAGGCTCAGTTCGATAAACGTATTTTTTTGAAAACAGTGCCGCTTTTAAAAAAAAAAATGAAAAAACAATTCGCGAGTTTCATGGATTCTACTGTACATTACTTACGCGTTACATATCAGTTGCTCTTCTTCGTGGCTGTCTTAGGGTCACTGAATCCTCCACATATCCGACATCTCGCTTACTTAAAATGTGAGGTTTTGCCAAAAAATAAACTGTAGCACGATGATTGTAACAGTTGGTTACATCCCTATTTGAGTCTCCTAAGCGATCATGTGACTAGTCCAGCTCTCTCGGGAGCTGGCGAATCAGGTGCTGCATAGCACAGCTGAAACACACCCCTCTTGTAAAAGGAATGTGAAAATGTAAAATTGCACATAGCTTTCAAGATGATAGCTGTTTTGTTCTTAGTTCCATTGCATTGGAATTTCATTTAAAGAGTCTTCAGTCCTTAATGTGAACAAACATCTTAAGATGCTAAAACTCAACAAAAAAAGTGTTTCAAACTGATCTAGTGAAACGCCAAATCGAAAATGTTTTGAACTACAGTAAATAACTAATACCAACACAGACTCAGCATTTTCCTTATAGAATTTGTACAGGGTGGGTGCACAGAAACTATAAGCCCTATTCTTTGCCAAGAGCTGCTCCAAGCTAATGCAGTGACCTCAGACTTGGAAAATATAGCTGGTAGAAATGCTCCAATTATAACCAATAATAACCAGTCACCAACTCAAGAGTTCTAAGAATTTCAGCAGGGAAATGATATCATTTTATTCATTTATGCATGTACCTCGTACACTTTAAACTATGCTATTAAAAGATGTATTAAATATGTATTTAAAAACCCAGATATCGGTACACATATTAATAATTTGCTAATGTTACAATCGAATAAGTGTAAGTAGCCTGCTCTATATAGAAATATCAGCCTGATAAAGACCTCAGCCCAATTATTTTACTACTGTAGTTTCTTGTTGTATTGATTCATATCTTTACAACGATTGAATTAGCTAAAAAAAAAAAAAAAAAAAAAAAGCTAATAAGTACAGTGGGGCTCTATACTCAAAAGTGTCGGTACCAGCATTTCTTAATAAGGAATCGTAAAGGCACATTCAAAAGAATATTTGCGATTGTCAAAACACTCCTTCCCACATTCTGACTAAAAAAAAAAAAAAAAAGGCAGGTTTTCACAATATCGACCATTGACAAAATTCCAGAGCGATACACAAAAGTTTTAGCACTGTTTGAGGAGACCTTTTTTATGTAAAAATGTACCGACAGGTTTGGTCTGCTCTAAACCCCATATAGCATTCTCCATAGGAACTGGTATTTTGTCCCCGTGTCAACAAGGACCTGTGCACTCGTGCTATGCAGGTATATGGGTAATGCTACCACTTTTGCTGTTATTTAAAGGGCCAAGCAACGAAGTTGTTGTCTGGAAAATTATTATTATTGTATGTATATTTATTTAGCTACTGCGTTTACTTGTTTGAATGACTCGCAAAGCCTAGCATTACCGATGTCAGCCTATATGAAAATAATAGTTTTGATTTTTGGGGATTTTTTGCAACAGCAGGGCCTTTTCAAATAGCCAGAGGAGAGATTTAAGGGTCATTCCGCGTGTCCTGTATCAAGTAACCTTTGCGTTACTGTTACAGGGTGGCTTTGTGAATGACGTCAGACCCGAAAGGAATACACAGAGAGACAGGGGTGATGAGTGAAACTGAGTCGCGGCAGCGCTCAGTGTTTAATAAACAAATAAATAAAAAGGTTGAACAAAACAGAAGACAGGACACGGCACTTGAGGCCAAATAAAACAGACAAACAAAACGGACTAACACTCAAACAAACGGTGGATGCACAGACAAACAAACACGGTGAGTTTAAACACTTATTATTTTTATTATTCTTTTTGTTTATTTTTCCTCCTCTCCACACCCGTTCTCCACTCACCGGACACACAACCCCTAGTGAATGAAACGTGCACCTATATATACTGTTCTGCCGTTATTCCATTACTAATTAATTATTCACTTGAATCCCAGCATGTGAATTAATTCTGTGCAACCTCGTGCTCACATATTAAATACTTTAAATGCACGCGTGAAGTGATGTGCAATCCTCGTGCTTAAATACAATTATACATTTTAAATAACTCGTGCTGCACACACCCATTTATATCCCGTGTACCAACTACAATACACCAACATTAACACACGCAACATACAACATATAACACACAAATGCACACAGGGGCGGGGCACATTGCCACAGTTACTTACTTAGAAGGCAGTGAATTATATAAAGATTATGTATCTAGAAAGCTAGATTAAAATCGGCCATTGGGTTGGTGCATGGTTTAGTAATAATGCAATGCTTTGTTTCTTTTTTCTTATTAGGTTCTACATGTAATTAATAAAATGTTATTTGAAAAAGCATCAGCTGCACAATTAAAAAAAAGACATATTTTAATAAATTATATTTATCCTCTTGAGACCTGAGTCTATGTTTTTCATGCAACAAAAAACCCCAAATCACCTCCAAAGTGTGGGCTTCGGCCCACGGACTATAACAGTGAATGAATACAGCCTTGCTGTTTTTTTTATTGTTGTATTATCTTGGCAGAGACCCTTATCCAGGTCCTTAACTATTGCAAATTAAACAAACTGGAGACCAAGGTGAATACCAAGGAACAGGGTGCTGTATTGCAATTGCCTCACATAATCTACCTTATATGAAAATTTCTGATTCCTCACAAGAGGAGAAGTTCAAGAAAGGGCCGTCCAGATTGCATCACAATTAAAACAATTCAGAGTAAATCTCAAATTGTTAACACATTTCAGTGTACATATTGATGTATACTTAAGCACAGTTGGAGGTTGGCACTTTCTGTACCTTGCTAGTTCTAAGATGGTAAATTGTGGTATTGGCTCTATATTAAACTACTACCAGCAATAGTCAAATAAATGTTGAATTATACAGTGGCCTCTATTACCTGAGTTGGTGTGGCAAGTCCACTAAAAAGCACTCCAAATTCTGTCACTACATTTCTTGTTTAACGTACGGTAGCTGTGACAACTTGTATAAAATAAATAGACCCAAATGCCAGCAAACCATCGCAGGTATTGACACATCTCTGCGCTCAATATTTTTCACATGAATAAAAACAGTTCCGCTCTTGAGTGGACTACACTTCCTGTGAAGGAGCATACGATGTCATTGACGGAAGGACAAGACAGTAATTCACTGGGTAACATTGCAATCTTGTATTTTTAATTTTAAAATCTTTGCAAAATAACAAGGGTATCCAAACCTTTGTAACAGGGAGCCAAACTAATGATATTGTAAATTATGAAGGGCCAATCCTGAGCATATCAAAATACACCAAAGGGTTATAACTGTTAAGCACTTTTCACTAAACCCTATGTTCTTTGACTAGCCTCCATCTGGAAAACCAGAAATCTAGTCAAAGTTGTGGGGGCTTTGGCATGGATACCCCAGCTGTAGAGGGTGCAGAGGGTTTTAGAAGAAACATGATTTTAAATTGTTATAACGGAATTTAGCTTAAAATCTATAAGTGATTTTATGATTCTGTATTACATTCTGGGAGTGCAGGCCATTGTATTTTTTTTTTTTTTAAATACCATAAGTTTAAAATTAAAACACAAATGTTAAATTAAATGGCATTAAAGTGTTTATTAAGTGTTACTCCAAAATAAACATGTTAAGTGATTATTTGTTTAACAGCTAAACATGTACAGTATAAAAAATGGGTGTTTATTTTTTTAAACAATAAACTCATAGTTTAGCATTTAAAAGCATTACATTTTTGTGTTTCAAATGGTGTTTAACTTTGAACATTTTTTTGTAAGAAGTGTAAAAAAGTGTATAAATGGGTAATTCTATGTAAATATAATAATGTGATATCATCTGGTAACAACTGTAAGTCACCTGCTAAGAAATAAAATAATAATAATAATAAATTATATCTTGTATAGCGTCGACAATACTAATAAAATCCGTCAGTGCCTTGCAGATCGTGGAGTGACCAATCGCTTCCAAAACTTTAGGACATGTGTAAGGGAGGGGAGGGGGGGAGGGGTGGGGAGGGGAGGGGGGAGGGGAGGGGGGGGGGGGGTAGTCTCTCAAAATGATAGGTTGAATTAGAGGTGGCCGATATGCCCCAAAAATTATATCACAGTATTTAAGATTTTACAGACGATGTACGATATCCTATCCTCTTTTAAAACTAAATTCCGTTATAAAAAATTTTAAGTCATGTTCTTACATTGTTCTTCTTAAAACCCTCTTCATCCTCTACAGCTGGGGTATCCATGCCAAAGCCCCCCACAACTTTGAATAGATTTCTGGTTTTCCAGATGGAGGCTACTGTCAAAGAACATTACATTTTAATGAAAAGTGCTAAACTGTTGTAACCCTTTATTGTATTTTGATATGCTCGCAAACTCAGTATTGGCCCTTTCTTATTTATTAACAGGCGCCCTTATCCAGGGATACTTACAATTGTATCACATTATGTTGACATACAATTACCCATTTATACTGGAGCAATCTAGGTAAAGTACCTTGTACAACAGCAGTGTCCCCCACCTTGGATCGAACCCACGACCCTCCGATCAAGAGTCCACTACTTCACACTTTTTTTTTTTAAATAAACACGATTGCAATGTTAACCAGTAAATTACTGCCTTGTCCTTCCCTCGATGATGTCCTATTGGAAAACAAGTAAATATCTGTCATACAGTAAGAAAAATAAGTCGTCAAAGTCATCAAAAAATCTTCTTCTTCTTCTTCTTCTTCCAATGTATTTTTTTGCAGATTTTTGCAGACCCCATGCACTTTTATCCACACGTTGAGAGGAACGGTAGTTTCACGTACAAGTTAGAAAAACTTGTTTGAAACTACCGAGAGTCTCTATACAGCTCAAATAGTTTAGCTGTTTTTACCATGTTGCAGCGGCAAAACTAAATCACTTAGAATTACCATCTGTACCAGTATCAAAAGTCTGAAACTTTCTTACCTCAAATGTGAAAAAAAGCGTACATACCTCTTATACACAATGAGATACAAGTCGTCAAACTAAGGTAAAATTCTTCTTCTTCTTCTTCTTCTTCTTCTTCTTCTTCTTCTTCCTCTTTAAGGGTGTGTAGCGACTATTCAAACAGAAAAGCTAAATAACTGGACATCTACCGATCATGTGATTCCACATGTTGGTCAACGCAAAAAACAAAACCAGAGTATGCAAGCAGTTTGATATCCACACCATTTATATTAAACAAATTACTTATGTTTTAAAACAGCACATATCGCAGGGAGAAAAAAAATACCATGGCTTCAACTTGCAGCATGACGTTCTTGAAGAGCATGCAACCTTAGCCCGCCGCGCCACTGCGCAGTTGTTGAAATGTGTTGGTTTTAAGCTTGCATCCAAGCCTGACCAGCTTTCACTGAAAACCTGAAGGTGCTGCTCGATGCTAGAAATGTTCAATTTCCTGTTTGAAAATGTTTAGTTTCCTGTTTGTTTGGTAGATACCATAGAAGAAGAAGAAGAAGAAGAAGAAGAAGAAGAAGAAGAAGAAGAAGAAGAAGAAGAAGAAGAAGAAGAAGAAGAAGAAGAAGAATAATAATAAATAATAATAATAATAATAATAATAATAATAATAATAATAATGTGGAGTAGTGGTTAGGGCGCTGGACTCTTGACCGGAGGGTTGTGGGTTCAATCCCTAGTGGGGGCACTGCTGTTGTACCCTTGAGCAAGGTACTTTACCTAGATTGCTCCAGTAAAAACCCAACTGTATAAATGGGGAATTGTATGTAAAATAATGTGATATCTTGTAACAATTGTAAGTTGCCCTGGATAAGGGCGTCTGCTAAGAAATAAATAAAAAATAATTAAATAAACTTTATTTTGTATAGCGCCCTTAAAAGCAATCATCTCAGAGCGCTTCACAATTAATAGTACAGAAATAAAATAAAAAGATTATACATAAAAAAGCACAAGGAAATAAAACAGTCATAAAAATCATAAAAACGCCTTTCTAAAAAAGTAAGTCTTTAAATTAGCTTTAAAAACACTCAGAGAAGCTGAGTCCCTGATCTCTAGTGGAACTGAGTTCCAAAATTTGGGGGCATAACAACAGAAGACCCTGTCGCCCATAGGCGCCAGGCGAGCAGGCGGGACACACAGCAGTTTGAGATCAGCAGAGCGGAAGATGCAGTGGGGAGTGTAAAAAGATGAAAGATCTGACAGATAAGTTGGAGCTAGCCCATGAAGAACCTTATATGTCAGCATTAAAATTTTTAAATCAATTCTGAACCTGATAGGCAGCCAGTGCAAGGACTCCAAGACAGGAGTGATGTGATCTCTTGAGCGGGACCGAGACAAAATTCTGGCTGCAGAATGGAATTGCACACAAGAGTGGCATGTAGCTTCCTTGTCTAAATCTCTGATCTCTGATAAATTGTAGCTCCTCGTTTAATTAAAAATAAATAAAGGAATAATTTATTTGGTAGAAATAAATAAATGATTTAAACAAATGCATAGAGGAATAAATACATTTAGAAATAAATATTTTTAAATAAATAAATGTAGAAATGAATACATGTTTATATTATAAATGTATAAATAAATTAATAAATAGCAAGCTAGAAAACTACATGTCATATGAATTGATTTCGCTGATGCGTTTATCAACAGCAATTGACATTTATATACCTATATAAAAAGTACAAGTTTCATGTAAAAAAAAGAATATATATATATATATATATATATATTGCAAGTTGCCTAAAATTAATAGCGCCTCAAAGAAAATATTTTAAAATGTAACAAACAAGGGTCATTTAAATGTGTTCACTGAAAAAAGTAACAAGCAGACAAAACTGATTAAAACTAAACAAGTTTGAATGACAAATTCGGCAACATTGTCGAGTTTTGTAAACTTTTAAAACTTGTATGCTATGTTCATACAGTAATTAAACAGACTGTGTGGTATAGTGTTATGCTGACTTTGAAAAACAAAATGTTAAAAACAGGGTTTAGTGCAAGTGACAAAACCGTTTTTCTTTACACACACTAAATTATGACATGCACGCAAGCATGCTGTCTCACACACACACACACACACACACACGCGCACACACACACACACACACACACACACACACTCACACGCGCACACACGCACACACACGTGCACACACACTCACACCCCACCCATGCGTGCACACATACACACTCACACGCGCACTCACACGCACATGCACACGCACACACACACGTGCACACACACGTGCACGGACACACACGCACACGTGCACACACGCACAGACATACACATCCACACTCACACGCACACACACACGGACACACACACAAACACACACACTCACACACAAATTATCTGGCCCGTGAACAGAAAACTAGTTATTTGTTGAAGGCTAGGATGGGCAGCAGTGTGGAGTAGTGGTTAGGGCTCTGGATTCTTGACTGGAGGGTTATGGGTTCAATCCCAGGTGGGGGACACTGGTGCTGTACTAAAATAAATAATAATAATAATTGTGCATCTAGTTGCAGTTTCAACACTCGTGGTTTGTCTTTGTTGTGTAAAAACCTGTCCATATGCAGAAACTGCTTGTGATGCATCCACAGAGTTTGGTGGAATTGACAAAAACAGTGTGCAATTTTGCCATGTTTCTGAATCTGATTTCATACCTCTGCCAGAAATCACCAATATTTACATTTTTCACGGTAGGCAGTCAAATACGTGAAATCGTGAATTTTCCGTGGCCTTACACAACGAGACACTAGTGATCCGTTGCTTGCAGCAGTGTGGAGTAGTGGTTAGGGCTCTGGACTCTTGACCGGAGGGTTGTGGGTTCAATCCCCAGTGGGGGACACTGCTGTTGTACCCTTGAGCAAGGTACTTTACCTAGATTGCTCCAGTAAAAACCCAACTGTATAAATGGGTAATTGTATGTAAAAAAAAAATAATGTGATATCTGTATAATGTGAAATAATGTATAATGTGATATCTTGTAACAATTGTAAGTCGCCCTGGATAAGGGCGTCTGCTAGAAATAAATAATAATAATAATAATAATAATAATAGAGCACTTTGTTCTTGACTGGGTTCAATCACATTGTGGGGACACATTGCTGCTTTATCTAGATTGGTCCACTAAAAAACCCGACTGTATAAATGGGTAATTGTATGTCACAATTGTAAGTTGGCCTGGATAAGTGTGTCTGCTAAAATAATAATAATAATAATAATAAATATCGTGTTTGGTTGGTACTTGGATGGGAGACTGCCTGGCAATACCAGATACTTCAAACTTTTCTTTGAAGTTTTACTTGTATTATTAACAAATAGTAGATTAAACAGCAAAAATGAGCTGATTTACTTTTAATTTATTGAAATGGACCGTAAAGGGTATTAATCGCTATTGAAATAATTGCATAAGAGAAGTTATAGATGTATTTATTTCACGCCTCCACCCGCTGTTTTAATTGCATTTGGATCATTCCAGACACCACCTGATACGCGAGCGCAACAAACTCAGCAATGCATTGAACATTAATACATTTTAAAAACAAAACATCAAAGTCACAGCATGCATTTCAATTTGATGAGAATAAGCAGAGTGTGACATTAACAGAAGTGACATTAAATTTGACTGTATTATGGCTACGTCTGTCTTCTTTTCATACATTTACACTGTAAAACACGAGGCTGAAGTTGGCTTATTCGCCGGCTTCTTATTCTCAAGCTTTTAAGTGCATAAATGTATTTGTCTACTTTGAAGAAGTAACCTTGCATTTAAAGGGTTAAATCACTTTGGGCCGCCGATTTCTCTGCAGGTACCTGAAGAGGGGCAACCCCTCTGCAAGCCCCACATGTAGTTACCCCGGCCCAACATGGTTTACTGGGGAAGAACAGCGGGTAAATATGCCACATGTGCCAATTGCTCAGCTTCTTATTCGCTCTTTATGTATCTACATTGAATAAGTAGCTTTGCATTTAACAGGTTAAATCACATTGGATCGCTGATTTCTCTGCAGGTACCCAGCGAGGGGCACCCCCTCTGCAAGCTACACCTGTATTTAGCCCGGCCCAACGTGGTTTACTGGGGAAGAACAGCAGGGAAATATGCCACATATGCCAATCGCTCAGCTTCTTATTTGCTTTATGTATCTATGTTGAATAAGTAGCTTTGCATTTAACTGATTAAATCACGTTGGGCCGCCGATTTCTCTGCAGGTACCTGGCAAGCCCCCCCTTCTGTAAGCTACACCTGTATTTAGGCTGGCCCAATGTGGTTTATTGGGGCAGAACAGCAGGCAAACATGCCATATATGCCAATCGCTCAGTTTCCTATTCGCTCTTTATGTATCTATGTTGAGTAAGTATAGATATCGGTGGCACAAAGTGATTTAACCCTTTAAATGCAAGGCTTTTTCCAGCAAAGAAGCTGTGCAATTGGCATATTGTCGCAAGTAACGCTGAATCAGCTAGGCTGGTCAGTAAAATATTGACTCCATTGCATGGAGGATCTCAGTAAGCTACAGTAAATGGTTCATCAATTGAATCCGATTCAGTTGTATTGTGTCTACCAACTGATGATGTGAGGCAGAACAATAATTGGATACCAGAAAATATGAATAACAGTGAGTTTTGGCCTCCTTCAGTGTTCTGGATGGAAGGCATACCTGAAAAGTGACTCTGTAACAAAAAAAGGAAATATAAAGAAATAATATTTACAGCTAAGCGTGTCCAAGTATCTTATAGGAATGAAGTCAGGCCATGGAAATCCACACCTGTGATGGAGAAACATTGGATCAAGGGACTTCGTGTGGAAACAACTAAGATTAAACCTGGTACAGAAGCTGAATCCTGCTGAGAACATATGGATATGCTGAATATGTACTAGGCGATTTCAAATATGGAATGTATTATAAAATGAAGTGTCAAAGATATTAGGAAGGATAAAGAAAGAGTATCCTTGTACCACCAGTGGATGGCTCTCTTGCTCCATGAAATAGGTCAGTCCACATATGGTTCTAATTAAACATTTAGCAATCTGAGAATTTTTTTAATATATATATATATATATATATATATATATATATATATATATATATATATATATATATATATATATATATATAATGAACGATTTACCACAAGTATATCTTATCTTCAAAAAGCATGACGCTTGATAAAAAGCACCATTCCGGCTAAAAGTGAACGTTAATCTACAAATTTATGTCCTAAAAACACAAGATAAGAAGAGACTCTTTATGACCAAAAGATTAACTAACAATCCAGAGGTCTTGAGAAAAAAATCCTGTCTCGGCTGGATTTTGTATGAACAAAGGGTCACGCCTAGTTGAATGCAGTTATACTAGCATATATTTGGATTTAAAGCCTAAAAGGGATTCACAAAAATAATATTATAGCAATTGATAAACAGAGGTAAATTAATTGAAAGATTATCTTATAATGAAACAGGTTCAGTGCTAATTGAAACTGTTTATAGTTCATAACAGTTATTTCATAAGATTAATAATATGTTTTAAGTATTTGCTATAATGAAAACATATTATTTAAAACTGACAAGTATTATTGCTTGTTCACGACTTTGCTGTAGTGATAAGAAGATTAAAACCTGGAGCAGCATTCGATTTACTTAAATGGGAAAATGGTACAAGTTTATTCTTCTTTCTATTGAACAATAAGACTTCTAGACATTATGATATCCATTGAAGTATATAAGTTAAAAGGTGTTGTGTTATGTTTTTGTGTTAAGTTTGTAATAATATACTATAATGTACCTTGTTATTAATCCACTATACTATTGTCTAATGATGTTAGATGGATTCCTTATAATGTGGTGATTTGAAACTGCTACAGTGAAACCAGGGCATCTCTTCTTAACTAGAAAGAGGGAATGTCCTTGGGTTCCACTTCAGCAGAGCTGCAAGCCTCATAGAGATGGAGTTAGTGGTTTAGTACTGATAAGTAAATGTCTTGAAATAATATGCACAACTCATGGCTTAATGGACAGGTCATATATCTAAAAAAGTGTTTGCACAGACTCTGACCTTGGAAAAAAACAAGAGACTGTGGAAACTGCTAGCAGTAACATATTCCCAGAGAGGTACAGGTCAGAGCCTGATCAGTGCATCTCTTAATGGATAAATAATTGTAATGAAAACTATTACCACTTAAACTTAGTGAAACTAAATGACTTGAATATTGTATGAGATAAACTTTTGTCAAATACTCTTTTAGACAATGGTATATGGAATCAAAACTGACTCATTAACAAAATGATGAAACAATATGAAGTTAAAAGAAACACATACCTTTAATTTAGCATAATATAATCACTTAGAAGATGATGTCACATATTAAGAACATCTCTCATATATAACACATATAAAATTAGTGTTTTGCATGCAGTAGTGTTTTTATATTATATTATAAACCAAGATCCTGGGAACCTTGGGTCACTTAACTTTTCAGATAAAGGAGGGGCTCGGAAGAAAGCAAAGAAATTAGATCATAGGTTTGGAGTTAGAAATGAGATATTGAATTTATTGAGTACATGACACCTATTAATTCTGAAAAGTTAGTCCGGATCTTTTGAAAACTATTATTTGTAAAATGGATAAAAACTGTCCCACCTGATTAATGATTGGATTTAATTGAGGCGTCCCATGTATTCCAATGAGACGAAAAACCTATTTAACTCCAGAGTAATTTCAATGGAGTACCACACTCATCCCAGACAGGGCAAGGTGGTCCATCTTTTGCAAACCTACACAATTGAGCTGATTGAATTCAGTTTCATTTGCCTGGTGAAGACAGCCATATCCTTTTACGATTTATATTAAAGGGTAAGCATTAAGCAATTATTATTATTATTTTATCTCACATGTATTGCATGTATTGCCATAAGGGACTCACGCTATGTTTTAGAAATAAGGGAGAGTTTTGTTGAATGTGCTGAAATAGACCATTGGGTACTTTAGATGACGTGTTCTTGGCCTGCTTGTCGGCCTTGATTAACACATATATACATGTATTAAAGTGTTAACGTTGATATCTGTTAAGACACTGGACTGCCCAGTGTGTCTGTCAGCTGGGGATACGACGTAGCTTGTAGCTACTCTATCCAATATTTAACCGTTAATAAACCGAACGAGTACTGATCATACTCTGATTCGTAAAAAACTTTAAATACATGAGTCTGTCAATTTCTTGAGTTCTATATTAGTCATCTGGGTATACTGCGGGTCCAGAGCACCTAACTATATCCCACTAGGAGTAATAATATCTCTGTCCTCCTAACGTCTCCCCTGAGATAAGAGTGTATGCTGAGCAAATAAAAAGAGTACGTAAAGAAATCTGAACACGCGGATTTCGTGACAATATGTTTGCATGTAAATGGAATGTGAGTATAGTAAAAAAAAGTGCTCTATTCCTAAACAGCAGTGTTTATACTTTATTATACCTGGACTCTTGACCAGAGGGTTGTAGGTTCAATCCCAGGTGAGGGACACTGCTGTTGTACCCTGGAGCAAGGTATATTACCTAGATTCAGTATAAACAACTGGATAAATTGGTAATTGTAAACATAATGTGATATAATTGTGACAATTGTAAGTTGCCCTGGATAAGGGTGTCTGCTGAAAAATAAATAATAAATTAAATGCAATCTGCTGAACTATTTGCATTTGACTTGGTATTTGTATATTCTGAAATATAAGAATTTGCATTTGAATTTTCAAATCATGGGAAAGCTTAAAAATATTTCAATTTTAAACACTTTTCAATAATAATGCTCATAATAAAGTAGAGAGACTTTTCAGTATTGCTGGTAAAGTTGATCAATCTGAAAGATGCAAACTAAAGGACACTTTTGAGAACTTCATGTTTATTAAATATAACAAACAAAACAAGTAAAATAATAATTGTGCAATGCACATATATATATATATATATATATATATATATATATATATATATATATATATATATCATCATTGATGTCAGTTTTCACAAACCTGTTCCTGCAGGCCCACTGTGTCTGCTGTTTGTGTTCCAACTGAGTTCTCAATTATTAAATTGATCCCACAATTGAACTAACAATTAGTGGCTTAATGCAATGTTAGAAATAACTTGAAATATCCAACTCTTTTTGGCTGCTTTCACAAACCTGATCAGCACTAATCTTGGACTACTTTACCTGAGTTAACATTAGGTAGTCCTAGATTAGTGTTAATTGAGGCCTGTGCAGCCAGCCATTTCTACAAATAATTCAAATGCTCGATTAGACATTTTATTCATTCAACTGAGGGTTCAATTCGTAATTTAAAGCTCAGTTGGAACACAAATCAGCAAACACTGGGTCCTCAGGACCAAGATTGGGAAACACTGTTTTATGTAACTTGCTTCCTATATTGGTACATACCTGTTAATTATTATGAACTACGGATTACTGTGTTTATGTTGTTATTATATAAACTGCTTTCCTTTTATGTCACCTTGTATAAAGGCCTCTGCCAAATTCATGTTAATAAATTAACATTTGTTGCATGGGAAAGTATTTGAAGTCCATTTAGCATGTGTCACATATTTGCATTTGTATTTAGTTTGGTAGTAAATGTATCACATTTGCATTTGTATTAAGCAAATTCATAAAGCACATTGACATTGCCACCGATCTCATCAATTTCCTACTATCTGGAAAACACAAGTATGCTCAAAACCATAACCGTCACATTTAACAATGGAGTCATCCATACCTTTCAACATTTATGCTCAAAGTTTGAAATCATGGATAGAGTCTACATTGTTCGAGAGCAGTTCCCAGTCATTGGTGCTCATGCAATCACCATTCACAAATGTCAGGGGATGACTCTATAAACAGTTAGGATGGATCGTGGTAACTCCATTTTCTCCTATGGACAAAGTTTCATTGCACTTTCCACAGTTACTTCCTTAAGCGGTATCTACCCTATCAACTTTGACCCCACCTGCATCTATGCATGTCAAACTGCAGTTGAAGAGTACCATCAGCTCAGAGGGATTTATTGTCCGAAGTTGATAAGTTTGAAGGAGACTAACACACACAAGGGACACAAGGTAAAAGATCATGCATTTCATTCACCGAGCCATCATTAATGTTCAGGAACAGCAAAAAAGCCTCAGTCTTCTAAGAGAACATTGCACTTACACATCCATTCAGAGGCTTGAGCAACCCCAATTTCACCTCATGCTATGCAAATGCAACATTGCAGTGCCTTCTTCACTTGCAACCTCTGAAGGATTCATTAAAACACAGCCAACAAGAGGCTATCAGGAGCTTTGTTCACAAATAGGATCACTTGCCATCCACTGCGTCTCTAACTACTGTGGATATTTGTCACTTCTTAGGAGAAACTTTCAAGGTGAGAGCAGCAACATGTTACAGAGTTTCTCACCAAATTGTCTGAAATTTGTCCTGAAGTATCTTGCATGGTTTCAGTCACAATAAGTCATGGCATTCTATGTACTACATGCAACTACTGCTCATCTAACCGAGAGGTGTTGTATATTTCTCTTCTACATGTACCTGCTGGTACAGATTCCATATGTTTGGAAGAACTCATTTATAGAAATGACAAATGGGCAGTGATTCTTGGTAGCAAATGTAGGCAATGTAAAATTTCTCCAATCATGAAACGTGAACTTATTCAATCAGCAGGGAGACTGATTGCAGTCCAACTTATGCTTTGGGAAACCAAACCAGATAGGACTGTTACAAAGTGACACAATGCTAAGTTTACTGCTGTGCAGAAGAGCACAATTACTGTGGACAACAGGAATTACCAATTAGATTCCATTATCATACACAAAGGACAGGATGTTACTTCAGGACACTATGTGTCTGTTCTTGCTGTGGGTGCTACTGGAAAATGGTGCATGCAAATGATGCACTTATTGAAGTCAAACCATGGTCAAGAAATGCAAACAAAATGTATATGTCCTTTTATGAGGAGATCTAATGCTTTACTAAATGCCTTAGCCTAAGTTCATAAGACCACTGTATCGAGGAGAATAATGTTTTTTTCCAGCATTCAAATGAGAAACACACACACTACAACACACACAGTCTCAGTGTATGTGAGTGTGTCTCAGTGTGTGAGTGTGTCTCAGTCACTTCAAGTCATACAAAGAGCATTTCAAGTGGTTTGAACTTGCAACATGACGTTCTTGAAGAGCACACGACCTTATCCCGCCGCCACTGTGCATTTCAAAGTGGAGCGATAAAGTGGAGTGAAGCGATCAAAAAAAGGGGCCAAGTTAGAAGCAAGAATTGTGTGAATCTTGGGCCCCAGCACCTTTCCAAGTGTGCCTATTTGCTTGATGCTTGACAAGATTGGCCTAATTGCTTCTCCTAACTTGGGCTTTTGTGTTTGATATCACCCCTTTAAACGGCTGATGCATTTTTCTAACTTGTTTTTCTACATTGACAGTGTTTTTGTTATAGATAATATTTACAGGATAACCAGGAGAGTGCTGTTTATAAATAATAAAGTTTTCTGTAATTGCTCTCATTTGAAATCATTCTCATGCATTTATCATGCTTACTACGTGTTCTTACTGGACTCATATCAGCAAATAGTTACTATCAGGTTTAGCTGCTCTTAGTCGAATACTCTCTTTTAATTTACTGTGTGCTTTATTTTGCTCTTACTTGGATGTTACCCATTGTAAACAGCAGAGGGCACCAGCAACCGCTTGTCACGGAGCTGTGTTCAGATAAAAAAAAAAAAAAGTTTTATTAGAACAAACATTTCTACTAAATGGCCACACAATGGCAGCATTGGATAAGGAATAGCGAGAGCTAAGTTCTGCTTTTAGTTGAATTCGTTCTTACTTATAATTTACTGTGTGCTTTATTTGCTCTTATTTGAATTGATTTTATTGTACTTTCATAGCTGCTCTTATCTGTATTATGATAATTTTAGAGGGGAAGAGGCGAGATACCTCCCCCCTCGCAAAGATAAGTGTTCAACCTTTCTTTTGTTTGGAAAATGATTGTTTGTTAATGTCCTGTTCTTTATGACTCGGGTTTCTTTGCCGAGTTTTGTATGTGTTTGTTTATAGAACACTATTGTGTGACATCACCGGTGATCTATTGGAACTGCTGTAACCTGTACGAGGCTGGACTGCTGTTGGGACGAGTGAAGAGCACGTTGGGATTGCTATTTGCCACGATTATGACTTTCAAATAGATAGCTGTCACTCCTGTTTTGCATCTTGTTGACTCTCCTTGGTAATAGCCCTTGTTATTCATTCTAGCTGCTATTGTGACTTAGATATTGCTATACTGTTATTTGATTGAACTATTATTGCTGTTAATGTTATTATTGTCAACTTAGGTTCCTGGCCATTTATATATTTGTATAATGTTATATAGTATATTTAAAGGTTTTTAGAATTTAATCAATAAAATCATCTCTAAGTATTGTCTGGCTTTGTGTCTGCCTTTGCAAGGTGTTGCTACCCCAGTATCCCGAACATTAGATATTTTGGTGTCTTCCCTGTGACAGAGGCACCTGCAGTTCTCTTGTTATTGTGCGCAGAAATTCGGCGTGCAACGCAACCACCTCTTGGTGCTGTTCATCAGCGTGGTCCAGCCTTTCCATGAGGTGGCTGTATTGCCGATCCTGCCTGCCAGCGGTGCGTGCCATCAGACAGTACATCCTTCTGTACTCCAGGCACATCAGGCGATGCTCCTGGATCAGATGCTGTCTGAATTGTCGCTCTGTCAAGCCCCCCCTTTGAGGTCGAGTGGCTTGAGCAGCCCCTGAAACAAAAATATAAAACTTAAATTGCCACCAGAATTGACCGTTTGTTTAATACCATCTACACACTTTAAAATAAGATAATTTAGACATTAACTTTATTAATAACATTTAGAAAGTGCATTTCACATAGGCTACACAAAGCAGTGTACAAAACAGTAAAATAACTACAAATGGAAAGTATATACATACTCTATCACATAAACTGTTTTAACCTATGGATACGCTACATGTAAAGCTATTCAATTGTGCACAATACAATATTTCACTTTCCTCACATTATGATTAGGATATTTACGAGGTTGCTGAACAGCTTCATCAGCTGGTAGTTCGGGAGGAGGAGGAACAGGCAGTGGAGCTTGACCCAAAATGTAATGCTACAGTTAATGTTCTCTTCATTTTTATTAAGAAACTTCTGAACATCATTGAGAGCCTCAAAGAAAAACTGGTTGAAGAAAGGCAGAAAAACTTGAAGCAGGAGATAGAAATCCGTTGAGCGATGGGCAACGCAATGCTTGAACAGCTAATGGAGAATGAAGAGAATTGGGAGTAGGTGCACATTTTAATGCCACATAAAGTCCTTACTAGGTCCAAGTTAGGGATGGGAATTTTAAATGTATAAACTCTAAAGACGTGGTTAAATGTTAAATTATGTGCTAGACGTATAACCGTCCACGTGACAAATTTCACCAAACGCATATTTTTAATAAATTCTTTTTAGTAATTTCTCATCATAAACAGCAGTCGGTTGCATATCCGACTGCTCTAGTGCCACAGTAAGGGTGGATATTATGAAAAGGAAGGGGTTTGGCAATTTCCTCCAAGTAGTTTTTCTAATTGGTGCAACAGAATGACGGACAGTGGGGCGGGTTTGATCCTCGGTTGATCTGGCGCTTCGGTGGCGCACTCTGTTCATGCTGTGATAGGTGTGGCGTGGTATCCAGCCCACGTGGGAAGACTTAATCACTGGTGTTTTTTCTGATGTTGGTTATATTTTTCTTTTTGAAAAATGGTATCTGTAAACAAAGGAACATTGTTTGCACTTTGCTCTGTACCTGGATTTTGGACTGGAATGATGATTTTTTCTTTTTTTTCTTTTTCAAATCGGCTAAAAAATAATGGTCTGTTATTGTGTCAATGTGCCCCGCTCCTGTGTGTATTTTTGTGTTATATGTTGTATGTTGCGTGTGTTAATGTTGGTGTATTGTAGTTGGTACATGGGATATAATGTGGGTAATGAGCATGAGTATTTAAAATGTATAATTGTATTTAGGCACGGGGATTGCACTTCACTTCACGTGCATTTAAAGTACTTAATATGTGAGCATGGAGTTGCACAGATTTAGTTCACGTGCTGGGATTCAAGTGAATAATTAATTGGTAATTGAATCCCAGCACAATTGTATATATAGATGCACGTTTCACTCACTCGGGGTTGTGTGTTCGGTGAGTGGAGAACGGGAGTGAGGAAGGAGAAAAAGGAAAGAAAAGTAAAGTTTCTTTGACTCACCGTGTTTGTTTGTCTGTTTTATCGTTTTGTTCGTCTATTTATTTTGGCTTAAAGTGCCGTGTTCTGTTTTGTTCAATCTTTTATTTAATTGTTTATTAAAACACTAAGCGCTGCCGCGACTCAGTTTGATCACCACCGTCTGTCTGTGTACTCCTTTCTGGTCTGACGTAACCACTAGAGCCAGCTTGTCACAGTTATATATAAACATAGGTTACTAGTTTAAGTCCTTTGCGATGTTAAAACGGTATTTGCTTATTTAGGGTTTCTTTGCTTGGGAAATGCAAACCAGGGTTGTGGATATACATCAGAATGATATTATAAAGAGTGTGTGTGTGGATATGGTTTAAATGCTGATACTGCATAGCATTTAAACATTCTGCTCTTTCACATTGCCTGGGATAGATATCCTTTAAGGCTGTGTTTGGGAGCTCAGTAAAGGTGTGATGCTGAGACAAAGCTGGAGCAAAGATTGATGGGCAGTTCCCCATGCTGACTACTTAGTTTTATTAATGACTCTAATTTGCAGTTTAGCAGAGCCAGTTTAAGTGCAGTTAGGCAGACCAGTGTTCTGTACATACAGTATTAACACATGTATAGTGAAGGGCTCAGATTGTTGCAATATACAAATATCAGTGTTTACATGTTTGACTGGCATTTCTGCTATGGATAAATACTGCTTGTCTGTAACTCAAACCTGTCTACAGCCTTCCGTTACTGTGTGCCTCGCCTATAAAAAGGTCATGAGCTGACACTGTGTAACTTAACGCTTCACTAAAATTATAATTGTAGGATTTCTTATTTCTAGGTGAAATAGTCAATATTCAGGATGTGCTTTTTTATTTTTATTTTAAATCCAAGAGTTGGAGAGAAAATATACAGAAATGGAGTTGAATCTAAAAGCCTTTCAGAGAAACCCCTCTGAAGCTGAATCTATGGATGGTGCAAATTCCCTACAGTCTGCCACACTTGCTCACAAATCTGGTATTGTATATTTAAACATCCCTGTGAGGGGATTTTGTGGTGTAGTAAATCCACTGTAAGAACATAATAACTGGTAATGTATCAAACCATTTCGGATGGCTCCATTTTTCAGTGCAAAATTAATCTGTATGCTTCACTTGACCAGAGATCCAAGATGGCCCTCATTGTGGTCATGTGACTTCTTAGTTTGTGAATGGCCCTCACGCTTTGAGCTTCATGATCAGAGCACCCCATCGTATCATTCTCTTTGCCCCTGTACTGATTGGCAGTCATGGGAATTGCACTGCTCAATTTCATCTACATCAAACATTGTGTGTTGGATCATCTAATACTGGAAATATCCACAATATCATGATTTTAGGATAAAGTGCATGAGTCACCATAATATTGAGCATATCTGCTCCTCTAATACTAGTTATGCATGTGTATTATATTTCTTTAATTAACATATCACAGATCACATGGACAGACCACATGCACAAAATTCACATTAAAAATGAATACATAAATAAATAAAACTGCACTAACTTAGCAGTGCAGTTAGATACATCTGAAAACATTCATTTTTATTACTATGGCAATCCAAATTATCAGTTAGAGATATCTCTAAATGCATTTCAAGATATCTTGAACTGAATTAGATATATCTAACTGAATTACAGATATATTTAACTGAATTATATACAGACGTGCTCAAATTTGTTGGTACCCCTCCACAAAAAACGAAGAATGCACAATTTTCTCTGAAATAACTTGAAACTGACAAAAGTAATTGGCATCCACCATTGTTTATTCCATATTTAATAGAAATCAGACTTTGCTTTTGATTTTTTATTCAACATAATATTGTAAATAATAAAACAAATGAAAATGGCATGGACAAAAATGATGGGACCCCTAACCTAATATTTTGTTGCACAACCTTTAGAGGCAATCACTGCAATCAAACGTTTTCTGTAGCTCTCAATGAGACTTCTGCACCTGTTAACAGGTAGTTTGGCCCACTCTTCCTGAGCAAACTGCTCCAGCTGTCTCAGGTTTGATGGGTGCCTTCTCCAGACTGCAAGTTTCAGCTCTTTCCATAGATGTTCGATAGGATTCAGATCAGGACTCATAGAAGGCCACTTCAGAATAGTCCAATGTTTTGTTCTTATCCATTCTTGGGTGCTTTTAGCTGTGTGTTTTGGGTCATTATCCTGTTGGAGGACCCATGACCTGCGACTGAGACAGAGCTTTCTGACACTGGGCAGTACGTTTCGCTCCAGAATGCCTTGATAGTCTTGAGATTTCATTGTGCCCTGCACAGATTCAAAGGCACCCTGTGCCAGGCGCAGCAAAGCAGCCCCAAAACATAACCGAGCCTCCTCCATGTTTCACTGTAGGTATGGTGTTCTTTTTCTTTGAAAGCTTCATTTTTTCGTCAGTGAACATAGAGCTGATGTGACTTGCCAAAAGCTCCAGTTTTGACTCATCTGTCCAAAGAACATTCTCCCAGAAGGATTGTGGCTTGTCAATATGCATTTTAGCAAATTCCAGTCTGGCTTTTTTATGTTTTTCTGTCAAAAGTGGAGTCCTCCTGGGTCTTCTTCCATGGAGCCCACTTTTCAAAAAGCGACGGATGGTGCGATCAGAAACTGACGTACCTTCACCTTGGAGTTCAGCTTGTATCTCTTTGGCAGTTATCCTTGGTTCTTTTTTCTACCATTCGCACTATCCTTCTGTTCAATATGGGGTCGATTTTTCCTCTTGCGGTCCTTAGGGGAGGTTGGCTACAGTTCCATGGACCTTAAACTTTAATAATATTTGCAACTGTTGTCACAGGAACATCAAGCTGCTTGGAGATGGTCTTGTAGCCTTTACCTTTACCATGCTTGTCTATTATTTTCTTTCTGATCTCCTCAGACAACTCTCTCCTTTGCTTTCTCTGGTCCATGTTCAGTGTGGTGCAATAATGATACCAAACAACACAGTGACTACTTTTTCTCCATTTAAATAGGCTGAATGACTGATTACAAGATTGGAGACATGTGTGATACTAATTAAAAAACTAATTAGTTTGAAATATCACTATAATCCAATTATTTATTATCTTTTAAAGGGGTACCAACAAATGTGTCCAGGCCATTTTAGAATATCTTTGTAGAAAAAGCAATAATTCATCTCTTTTCACAGCTTCTTTTGCTTTATTCTATGACATACCAAAAGGCATGCAAGTATACATGATAAAATAGCTTTTAATTTAATCACTTTTCAGGAGGAATGAAGCATTATTTCAATGAGCTGTAAAGGTACCAACAAATTTGAGCACGTCTGTATATATATATATATATATATATATATATATATATATATATATATATATATATATATCTTTAAATATTTGGAGATATCACCTGTAGAACTCCTCTGTTTGTATCCTGGGACACTATCACCCTTCATTTAAATGTGCTTTATTTTGCTCTTATCTGCCCCCTATTTTACTGCATTTAATCCTGTACTTCAGAATACTGTAATCTGACAAGTGTTTAACCTGTAGTATTTTGTATTTAATCATATCCTGATGTAACTATCACTATTTAATCATATCCTGATGTAACTATCACTATTATCTGCTGTATTATTGAATTGTGGTTTGTCACACTTGTACTTTGCTTGAACAAAAGTTATTGTATTTCTTGCTCTTATTGTATTACTTGTATTGTAACACTTGAAATGTATTTGCTTATGATTGTAAGTCGCCCTGGATAAGGGCGTCTGCTAAGAAATAAATAATAATAATAAATAATAATAATAATAATAATCTAAATAATATAGTTTTAAAGATATCTATAATTGATTTAGATATCTTGAAATAAATTAAAGATATCTAAAAATCATTGAGATATCTTGAAATACATTATAGATATCTTATGTAAAAGAGTATTTCAAGATATCTGAAATCATTTGAAGATATCTCCTAGATGATCATTTGACTTGTCATACTCTAATATTTTCAGTCTCCTCTAAAGCGTTGAGGTGAATAATCTGGGAATGCTCTTATTATTAATTCGACAGAACAGAACTGACAGGGTCGATTCACACAGGACTAAAAATACACACGACAGCGAGCGAGTTTGAAATTTTACATACAGGAGGTCCCGATGCCCTGTAAAACAAGTGGAGGACCGCTGGAAAAACATCTGGGGTAAAACGAAGTGGACAATTTACATGGGACTACATTTCACCGATGACATGAAGAACAATTCCAGAACCACTGGTAATCTGGTGATTAAGTCCCGTGTGAACAGTGCTTTAGACTTCACCGAAACACGCGCGCTTGTGAGAGCAGACAGCAAATAACTAAAATAAAAATAATAAAAAAAACTTGTAGGTAGTTAACCTTTCAAATAGTGTTTTCATTTATTTATTTATTTATTACCACAGAGTGAAAATACATACAAAAAAATATTTCACACAACAGGGTCGTTAATTTACCCAACGTAGAAGTGACCTCAATTTTTATTCATATACTGCATATATATTATTAATGTGTGTTTGTATTAAATGCATTTGCATATAGAGTATTTAAACAGTACTTGTCCAAATAATAATTCAATTCTAAAATACAGTAATGAAACCATATGTTTTTCTTCTTCATGTCTGCATACTTGCTGTGCTGCTTTATATATAGAATAGGACAGTCACTCCCATGATGCAGTTCGGTACCGTGTCACAGGTGTCTTTCTGTGATTCCACTCAGTACTGAATGCACTGCACTGGGTCGGCGATGCTGTGCTGCTTTATATATAGAATAGGACAGTCACTCCCATGATGCAGTTCGGTACCGTGTCACAGGTGTCTTTCTGGGATTCCACTCAGTACTGAATGCACTGCACTGGGTCGGCGATGCTGTGCTGCTTTATATATAGAATAGGACAGTCACTCCCATGATGCAGTTCGGTACCGTGTCACAGGTGTCTTTCTGGGATCCCACTCAGTTCTGAATGCACTGCAGTTGGTTGGCGATGCTGTGCTGCAGCGCCAGGATGATATATCCCGCTATTATTTTTAATAACAATGAAACATATTGTTGATATAAAGTGACTGTCTGTCTACTGGTTCAGTTTTAAAACTGCAATATGTCAAGAATCATTTAGCCAGGGCACGCAATGCGTATAGGTTAAAAGCATTGCGAGTAACTGTAACGCGCTCTTACGGGCTCCAGAAATGGCTCCATTGTTTACTAACTCCGCCCACTTGTGACATCACTGTCCTATCCTTCTTTATATAGTCCTCGAGGTACAGACGGATGTTCGCTCTAATTGAATGATGCATGCACAGAGCGCTTTTGAAAATGACAAGGATACATTACCCAGAGTTCATAATTGTAACTACAAAATTGCCTCATAAGCTTTACAAATTATATACACACACACACACACGAATAATAAAGGGTTAACTTATCACATACTGTACGTGTTGTCAAAAAAAGAAAGAAACACTGGAATAAATCATGTATCAGCCTCTGCACTTGTTTATATCCAACTGCCTGAAACGCCTACCACTTAGCGAGGCGTCAGCTTTTCAAACTTAACGTGTAGATAAAGCAATGTTGTAGATATAGCAATGCAGTATTATGATGCTGTACATATAGCAATGCTGTATTGTGATGCTGTAGATAAAGCAATGCTGTAGATATTGCAATGCTAAATTGTAATTCTGAATGGAGAGTTTGATGTTGAATCAAACCTGGTGATTTTTAAAGGTGCTTTATCGTGACAGCCTGGGCTGAAGACAGGGTAAACCACCTCAGTGAAGTTGTATTTAAAAGTATGCATTGCATATCTATTGTCAGCATCATAGATGTTGTAAAATGACAATTCCCCTTTCCAATAGTTCAGATACATCCCCACTTTATATAGCTTGTGTTCCAGTGTGAGAGGGAGAGGGGACTGGCTCTCTTGTAGGGATGGAGGAGGGTGAGTGACCAGGCTCTTGCCCACTGCTTCATACTTCCTCCCTCTAGCTGACAGTCTCACAAGCCAGTAGCCCTCCTCTGGTTTCTCAGGTATGATCTTCTCTCCAGGGTGTGTGGAGACTCCCACAGCCCAGTAGCCCTTCTCTCCCACCTCCACCTCCCAGTAGTGTCTCCCTGAGGTGAACACCTCCCTGCCCAGCACACTGGGCCACTCTGCTTCTCTCTCCCCTGTGAATTTCACCAGTGAGTCGTCTACATTGACTGCAAGTCCTGGGCCGGCTGTGTCAGGATTCAGGGTCACTTCAGCTGATGAGAAGGAACAAATAAGAAGCCTTCTTTTATCAAGTAGAACCAGGAATGGCCGACCCTGGTCCAGGAGAGCCTCAATCCTGCAGTTCTTGTAGGTATCGCTAAATCATCACTTGCTAAATACCTGGAACAAATGGTAATTCTGACTAATTAAGCCCAGTAATCGAGTCAATTACCTCATTAAGAGGCTTCAGTAGTATGTTTAAAGTCAGTGGTTCTCAACCCCGAATATATTTCTTAGGATAGAAAATTAAACCATAGGGAACTGTTTAGCTTTTGGAATGAATTAAAACAACTACTTACTACTCTATATTTATCTATATACTACTCAATAGTTAAGCATTAAAGGGGAACTCAGGGTGTGTGTGTGTGTTACATGTTCCCATATGTTGCTACAACTGTTTAAATAAGGTGTGCATAGTTTTTTTTGACATCCTGACCACTTTTTTACACTATTAAATTGCAGTCTACACAGTGCTCTGTTTCCAAGATGGCTTCAAAATGTACCCATCAGAAGAACATTTCCTATCATCCTCCTGCTCATGTATCTATGATGGGAGTGATGATGGGAAGTGTAGTTCTAAAATTCTTCTGAAGAGTACATTTGAAGCCATCTTGAAACAGTCTCACCGTAGAGGCCCAATTTAATAGTGTAAAAAATGATCCAGATTTACAAAAATAATGTAAAAACATGCACACCTTATTTAAACAGTTGTAGCAACCTATGAAAACACACACACACACACTGACACACACACTGACATACACACTGACACACACACACACACACACACAAGCTGAATTGGGCAATAATTAGACTGAAGCAACCAGATTGAAATGCAGGTTTCCCAATCCTGGTCCCAGGGGACCTGCCTCTTTGGTTTTGTTCCAACTGAGCTCTCAGTTACCTCATTTAACTAATAATTTACCTCAATCTGAACTCTTAAATTATTTAAAAACAGATGGAGATTTCAAGTTAAATATGAAATATTAGGAACTTAAAATCTCCAACTTTTTTATAAGCTACACAATTTAAAGTAAAATTAAGCAAAGTATTAGTTTAATTGAGGGTTCAGTTAAGTAATTGAGAGCTCAGTTGGAACAAAAACCAGCAGGACAGTGGGGTCCCCCAGAACCAGGAATGGGATACCCTGCTCTATATAATGTGCATATATGAATTATATCAACCTCAATGGCGTTGCACAATATACTAATAGATTCTATAATCACAAGAATGCAGTAAACATGGAAGCAGTACATTTAAATTTACTTTTGGATTTACAAATCTGTTGCCATACTGAAAGAGACAAAAACAGGGATGGATTCGCAACTCAAAATCAGCATATTCTCAATAATAAAAATGCATTCAAAGAGATTTACTGTATTTACCTCCATTTGTAACATATCCCACTACATCTAAAGAAAGAAAATGACATGTTACAAGTTGTGAGAGTATAGAAGGGGAAACTGACATTCTAATTGTACTTCTGCATGTGGTTTTCAGCACAGCTCCAGCCTGGAGCTGACCTGGTGGAAGAAGAAGAAGAAGAAGAAGAAGAAGAAGAAGAAGAAGAAGAAGAAGAAAAAGCAACACACTGGCAGTTATAACAAGCGAACAAGTTTGATATCTTCCCTTAATTGACACATCTTCTTTTGAAGTTATATACTGGTGTTTAATCACCTGTGAGCAGTTCATTTCTCTAACAAGTTTGTTAGTATTACTCTCCACAGTAACAAAATAGTGGTAACATTGAATTCATTCTGTCACGTACAGTATTTCTTCCTCTTCTTTGTACATCATCATGTTACTTGATAACAATATGACTAACTGAAAAAACACAGCCCCTACCAAATCATACAAAATGACTTATTCTTTAAGGTATTTTTTTTTAATAAGATGTGGCAATTAAGCAAAGATATCCGAGTCATGTGTTATTACTACTGCCAATATGTTGCTGATTTTGCACCACCAGGTCCATTCCAGGCTGGAGCGGGGTTGAAAACAGCATGCAGAACTGCAGCTGCAGTATCATACGCAGACTAGAAGATGCTGCAATAAGAACACAGCCAAAAAACAGATCGTTTAAAAGGGGAACGCATTTTTTTTATTTTTTTGTGCGTGTGGTGTGTTTCCAAAATGGCTTCACATGTACCCTTCAGAAGAACATTTCCCATCATCCTCCTGCTCATGTATGTATGATGCATGGGGGTGGTAGGAAATGTAGTTCAGAAGTTTTTCTGAAGGGTGCATGTGAAGCTGTCTTGAGCACTGTGCAGACTGCAATTTAATAGTGTAAAAAAGTGTTAGGATGTCAAGAAAAAAATAAAATAAAAACAATACACACACCTTGTAAACAGTTTTAGCAACATATGGGAACATGTACAGTAACACACACACACACGCGCGCGGACACATGCATGCACAAACACACGCATGCATAAACACACACGCGCACACACACGCACACGCATCCCAAATTGAATCCCCTAGCCATAAATATTAAACCCTGTTCTGAAAAGAAACTAAACTAAATGAATTAAGTGACAAGCAATTCCATTTGAAGTCTTCATCAGGGCTTTCACTGAGAACATTTAATATATTTATTTTACAATTCCTACTAGTACCTAGAAAATACTGGAAATCCAGAAAGCCTTTTATTATGCAATTGTCGCGTATGTCAAAAATAAAACCAAATGTTGTTGGCTCAGGATACAAAATTCAGGGCAACAGCAAGTCATGGCCGACATTTGTTGAGCGAAATAAATCTTCTGTGCCAAATATTTTGGCCACAAATATTTCTGGACTTACAGTAAACACAAGAAAATGAAAAAATAATTCTTACTTAACTTCTTCAGAATTTCAGCATGATCTACAAAAGAAACACAATGAAAAAACAAACGTTCATTATTGGAACAGAAGAAGTGTGGCTTTCTTTATTAGAAAACTGTTTTAATTGCGAGCTATAACATTATTTATAAAAGATGTTTGAAATGTATAAAATGTGTATGAACTCAATTTGTTTTAGTTTGTCAGGTTTTAGAAGAAGAAACAGAGCTTTGTGAACTAACCTAGTTGGAATAAAAGTAATGATCTTTATTATTATTTTTTTTTCTATATTATTATTTAGTCGTTGCCAATTATTTTTTTTTATTATTTTCTCCCAATTTGGAACGGCCAATTATTTTATTACAGTCGGCTCACCGCTACCACCCTGCGCTGACTCGGGAGGGCGAAGATGAACACACGCTGTCCTCCGAAGCGTGTGCCGTCAAGCCGACCGCTTTTTTTCACACTGAGGACTCACCATGCAGCCATCCAAGAGCTACAGCGTCGGAGGACAACGCAGCTCACGTGGCGCACCTTCACTGGATGCGCCACTCGGGAGCCCCGTAATGATCTTTATTTTAAGTGTATTTTCTATGTTTCCTAAAATAATATGAATACATTGGACTCCTCAAGGATTTTTGGAAATTGAATTAACCTGTTCCATTAGACAATGGATTGCTGCAGCTGTGCAAGTTTGTAACATTCTAGAAAATAAAGAGAACTTTCTATTAATTAAAGGAGAACTCAAGTTGTGTGTGTGTGTGTTACATGTTCCCATATGTTGGTACTACAACTCTTTATTATTATTATTATTATTTATTTCTTAGCAGACGCCCTTATCCAGGGCGACTTACAGTTGTTGCAAGATATCACATTATTTTTACATACAATTACATTATTTTTTACACATTATTTTTACATACAATTACCCATTTATACAGTTGGGTTTTTACTGGAGCAATCTAGGTAAAAGTACCTTTGCTGAAGGGTACAGCAGCAGTGTCCCACCACCTGGGGATTGAACCCACCCCTCCGGTCAAGAGTCCAGAGCCCTAACCACTACTCCACACAGCTGCCCTTTAAGGTGCGTGTATTTTTTTTTTTTTTTTTTATTGACATCCTGGCCACTTTTTTTAAACTATTAAATTGCAGTCTGCTGTGCTCTGTTTCCAAGATGTCTTCACATGTACCCTTCAAGAGAACTTCAGAGATGCATTTCCTATTACCCCTCATCATAGATTTACAAGAGCAGGAGCCGGATGGGGAAATGTAGTTCTGTTAGCAGTTATAAAGGAACCCCCTTTGAAAAGCATACTAGTGATTGACTTCAATAAAGAAGGTATACCTATTCTGGGTTCACAACAGCACATGTAGTTGCTGATGACTGAAACACCCACAATACTCTTCATGGAAACATTTTTGATCAAGCTTCCTGTGAACAAATAAACACATACATTAATAGTCAATTCCTGTGTGACTGGACACTGTCAAGGAATAATTTCAGAGCCAAAAATTGCCATTCAAATATACAATTTTTTTAAATTTGGAATCAGCAATTATTTTTCACCCCCATTTTCTCCCAATTTGGAATATCCAATTGTTTTTGAGACCTTGTCTCAGTACTGCTAGTACAAGACAAGGAGGCTGTGCGGTCCAGTGGTTAAAGAAAAGGGCTTGTAACCAGGAGGTCCCCGGTTCAAATCCCACCTCAGCCACTGACTCATTGTGTGACCCTGAGCAAGTCACTTCACCTCCTTGTGCTCCGCCTTTCAGGTGAGATGTAATTGTAAGTGACTCTGCAGCTGATGCATAGTTCACACACCCTAGTCTCTGTAAGTTGCCTTGGATAAAGGCGTCTGCTAAATAAACAAATAACAATAATAACCCTATCCAGTTCTTACTTGAAGACACAAAGTTGACGATCAGCGAAGCAATTAATAAAGGACTGAACCCAAGCAAAACCATCTTCTCTCTGAAACAAGTGTTGCAAAAACCGCCTGCAAAGAAACAGACAAAGAAATGAATAATAAAGACAAGCTCAATCTACGGGAGATAGACGTCTAAAATCAGTGTTTAATCCCCGCTGTTTTTTGTTCCAGCAACACTCTTAATTAAACTAACAATTTACCTATTCTGAGCTTTTTAATTGTTTTTAAAATAATTGGGGGTTTTAAGGTTACATACAAGGGCAGCAGTGTGGAGTAATGGGGGGCTCTGGACTCCTGACACGAGGGTCTTGTGTGGGTTCAATCCCAGGTAGGGACACACACACACACACTGCTGCTGTACCCTTGAGCAAGCAGGCATGTATCTTACCTCTTAGATTAATAGACAGACAGGTAGCTAGTTCAACCCTTGAGCAAGCAAGGTACTTTACCTCCTAGATTGACAGACAGACAGATAGCTAGCCAGTTAAACCCTTGAGCAAGCAGGCAGGTAATTTACCTCCTAGATTGCTCCAGTAAAAACACAACTGTATACATGGGTAATTGTATGTAAAAAATAATAATGTGATAATTGTAAGTCGCCCTGGATAAGGGAGGCGTCTGCTAAGAAATAAATAATAAGGAACCTAAAACTTTTTAGAAGCTACACAATTTAAATCTAATTTAAGCAAATTTTGTAATGAATTCTGTTTACTTAATTTAGAACTCATTTGGAACAAAAACCAAGAGGCATTTTCAGAATCATATAATTATGTACAGTATTATAGTATGTTAAAATATAGCACTTAATCCACAAAACCATGAAATACATCCTATGTATATTTTAAACTTTATTTGTAGTGTTCTGTGGAACATGGGCAATCATTTAACCTGGAAAAGAAATCTATATTAAATAGGTTTTTATTTTTTCTTGTAGTACAGTAATAAATCAAGGCATATGATTAAAATAAAAAATGTTGATATACTTACCGGGACTAAATTTCTTTAGAAATTGATCATGAACTAGAAAAGAAACACAGAAAAATAATATAAATTATTGGAAGAGAATAGGTCGTTATTAGAAAAGGAGTGATTGCAATTGATTTTATAAAGACATTTGGAATTTGACTATGTCACTGGTTTGGTTTACATGCTGGAAAAATGTCATGACTTACTTGACTACTGTCATGACTTATTTAAGGTGGAATAGTGATTGGATTCAAATTTTAGATAGATTTATGTTTAGTTTATGTTTGAATACAAATGTAAAAAAATATACAAAAATAATCAAACAACAACAACGTGAAGTTTCAAAACAGGAATTGTTCAATTAAACAAGCCAAAAATTGTAATCCAGCTGTACCACCTTAAATAAGTCATGACAGTCGACAGAAAAGTCATGACACTTAGAAACTATTAATTTTTCATATTGAATTTCATTTCAGTTTTTTTTAATATTACTTTCAATGGATTTATATAATCTTTAATGTTATAAACATTTTTGAAATTTGATTTATAAAATATGTTTGAAATGTATAAAAGGTGTATGAACTCACCTTGTTTCAGTTCTACCAGTTGATTGTGTTCTGAAATATAAAAATAGAAAATTTTGTAAATTAGACTAAATAAAAACTTTGACCCACCCACTAATTGCAAATTAAAAACCTGGTCCTGATGATAATGATGATGCTAGCATCTTTTTTTTGGTTTGTCAGATTCCTTCTACCCCAGAGGGAACCCACTTCCATTAATACTGCTGGGTTTTGAATTTGCAATTAGCAGGGGGATTCAAAGTTTTGATTTGGTCTAAGGTCTAAGCTTTTGTTGAGAAAATGTTTTTTTTTTTTTGTGTTCAAGGATGAGCCCTATAGCCCTAAAAGGAGCTCGCTGGTTCGAATCCAGCTATGCCATCGCTGGCTGTGGTCGGGAGCTCCCAGGGATTCCCACAGAGTTCCCAGAGGTTTCCCGGGGTGGTGCACAATTGGCCGAGCTTGACGCCTGGGTGGGGGAGGATCTAGTAGGCTCGTTAATCCTCGTCTCACCACTGCGCATCAGCGACTCCCTGTGGTTGGCCTGTGAGCTGGCTGCACTGTCACCTGATCTGTGTTGTCCTCCCGACACAACAGGTCTGGTGACTTAGCTGTTGGGGTTGCAGTGTGAAAAAACAAGAGGTTGGCTTGACAGCTTGAAGCACGTTTCAGAAGACTCAAGCTTAAGAGTGGTTCTCTGTCTTCATCTCTCACCTTGTTTCAGTGCTGCATTCTCCTTTTCTAAACTTTCTGAAAAACATGAAATGTTTAGTTTATACATTTTTATATTTGGCATGTATAACATTACCACAATACACACATTACTCCTGTTGGAATTCTGCACTGCGTTCTGTTTTCAGTGTAAACCAGTCTGGAACAGACCTGGTGGAGGAGGAAGAGGAAGAAGAAGAAGAAGAAGAAAGGAAGCAGAAGCAAAAGAAGAAGAAAGAAGTGGCGGCCAAATAATCAGCAACAAATTGGTAGAAATAACACAAGTCTGATATCTCACGACATCTTTTTGAACTTATACTAGTATTTATCACCTGTGAGCAGTTCATTTCTCTAACAAGTTTGTTAGTATTACTCTCCATAGTAACAAAACAGTGGTAACATTGAATTCATTCTGTCATGTACAGTATTTCTTTCTCGTGTGTGTACATCATCATGTTACTTGATAACAATGTGACTAACTGAAAAAACAGCCCCTACCAAACCATAAACAAGGTTACTTTTTTATTCAGATGTGGTAATTAAGCAAACATATCAGACTTATTCGCTTGTTATTTCTGCCAACGTGTTGCTGATTATTTAGAGGCAACTTCTTCTTCTTCAAACACCAGGTCCATTCCAGGCTGGAGCCGCGATGAAAACAGCGCAGTGCCGAATTCCAGCAGGAGTGACACACACACACACACACACACATATATATATACACACTGTATATATGAATTCAACTTGCCAATTTCCTTCTTAAGTTCATAATTTTCTGGAAAACAGAGAAAGGAAAGTTTTGTAAATTAAGTTTTTGTTGTAAAAATTTCCATTTCAGAAATAAGTGCAATTAGTGGGTTGTCAAAGTTTCGTTTTGGTCCAGGACAAAATCGGATTGTAATTTAATAAACTCTCTATCAATCTGAAGAATTTACCTTGTTTCAGTTCTTCAAACTGCTTTTCTGAGCTACCTGTATAATTAAAAAAAATAATTCAAAATTAATAAAATTTCAATCAATATTTATTTTTGGTACAGTATTGGATTACATTAGAGATACTTCAATTAGAAATCAAATAAAGTCCCATAGGATTCCCATGGTGGTGCTATATAATGTATGGCACTGCAATGCATGGTACATTGATGGTACAGGACAGTACTACCATGGTAAAAGAAATAGGACCATGATGGTACAGTGTTGGATTAGATTGTTGACACCACCATTGTGATACTTCAATTAGTAATCAAATAAAGTCCCATGGGATTCCCATGGTGGTGCTATGTACAGTACAGGATAGCACTACAATTGTAAAAGAAATAGGACCATGGTACAGTGTTGAATTTGAGTGTAGATATATTATTTCTTAAATTAAATATTAAAGAGATATAACTTACTATGATCAGCCTTTGTTGATCCTGGCAAAAACTGTTTTAGCAAGTCCATGTCCACGAAACCTATAATTTTTAAAGAAAAATAAATGCAAGTTAAAGGGAAGCTTCCATTCAATTGGTTAATGTCACACATACAGTCCCGTACACTCTCACTGGGATGGGTTTGAAACAATGGGCTTGATTGTGACTGGCTAGAGGTGCTCTCTTGTTTGCTGTAAGATATATCAGAGTTTCCCAATGCTGGTCCTGCTACAGGACCATGACCCGTCTGCCTGTGCAAATACTTCATTGAACCCCTCAATTGAACGAATCATTCGCCTGCTTTGACTTTTTAAATTGTGTAGTTTATAACAAGTTGGAGATTTCAAGTTCTTTGTTATACCATTTTATATTTAACTTGAAATCTCCATCTGTTAAATTATTCCTTCACAGTGTCCATCTGTTAAGAGTTCAGATTTAGCCAAATTATTAGTTAAATGTGGTAACTTGAGAGCTCAGTTGGAACAAAAACCCAGCAGGGCAGACAGGGTCCCCCAGAAGCAGGACTGGGAAACCCTGAGGTATCTTACTCCTTCTGGAATTCTGCATTGCTGTTTTCAACCCCGCTTCAAATCAGAAACAAACTGGCAGCAATAACAAGCGAGTCTGATCCACATTTTTGAACTTATAGTATTTATCACCTGTGAGCAGTTCATTTCTCAAACAAGTTTGATATTATTCTCCATAGTAAAAAAAAAGAGGTCCTTTAAAATTGAATTAATTCTGCCATGTATTTCTTTTTCTCTTCTGTGTACATTATGTTACATGATAACAGCATGATTAACTTAAAACACAGAGCCGACGAAATTATAAAAAGTAGAACTTATTTTTTAGATGTGGCAATTAAGCAAAGATATCAAACGTCATTATAACTGTCAATTTGTTTATAATTATTTAGTGGTGACTTATTCTTCTTCAAACACCAGTTCTGTTCCAGGCTGGAGCCGGGAAAACCGCATGAGATTTCCAGCAGGAAGAATATCCTGTCATAACACAACGAGACAGGGCTTGTTCGTTTTGGAACAAAACTAGTCACGTTCATGGCTAAGTAAGGACAAGAGTCGAGTTAAGACCTCAACGATCTGGGATGACTAACAGTAAGTTCAATGCCTTTAAAAATACACAGCCTATATAAATTAGACATTGAAAGATCAATGCGATTTCAAGGCCGTTGTGTCCAATATAACAATTTACAATGTGTTTATTTATTTGGCTGTCGGTTTTATTCAAGACGACTATCACTTAGTTATTTTACATACAATTTCTGGCTAATATACTTGCTTGCTTGCTCAAAGGTACAGCAGCAGTGTGTGCCCCTTAGAGATTGAACCCTCACAAGACACCCGGTCAGGGAGACCAGAGCCCTAATCACTATTCACAATACTACCCTTAATAACCAACAAGATCCAGCGCAACAGCAATACCTATTCCCGAGAGGAATGCACGTTGCAACATTTGGTAGAAACACAGTTATTTCAAGATGTATTTAGAATCCAGCGCAACAGCAATACCTATTCCTGAGAGGAATGCACGTTGCAAACACATTTGGTGAAACAGTTATTTTTCGCAGTATTCCACACTAAGAGCAAAAGTCTTTCTAGTGTTTACCAACATATCGTAAAATAAAACAGGCTACAGAACTGCCTCTCTTTAATATTACAACCAAAAATAATGGTCAGATTTCTTTTTAATATATTACATTGTATTAAAACATATCGGATGATATTCAAATGAGCATTAGTTTAAAATAATCAATACAGTCCATTAAATAATAAATAAAACGTACCTTATACAGTGATTTTAATTCGTTAGTGATACAACTTTAGCTTATTATAATTCAATATGATTTAGTCCAGCTTGACAGCGCGGTGTGTTCAATTATATTCGAAGCGAGTTACCCTTGTACTTCAAATTAACAGTTAGCCGCCGACCTATAAAAATAAATAAATAATAAAAAAAAAAGAAAACATCTTTGAAAACGTGTCTCCCTATTTTTCATGTCTAAGGTAGTGGATCCTAACATGACAGACGTGTAGACCTCTGCACCTTTACTGTGGATTTTTCCCCATGTTTTTATCTTTACAAATACCTACCTGCGATTTGCAGTGCTTCCCTTAAGCTTTTTAAAATGTGTACTTTGATAAACTGCCGTGCTCCAGAGTCGTGTCGAACTCAATTCAAAACAACATTTTAGACTAAGTAGCCTGCTATTCGCACGGGACTAAACATCAGGGGGTCCTCAGCTTCTGACCCGCTGCTCCGTTTATAATGGTACTAGGCTACTTTGTCTTTAATCACAAATGTTGAGTTTGAATGGAGTTCTTCGACACGATTCTGAAACTACCCACCCCGTGCTTTCCTTTTTCTTTTTAGTGCTTTTATTTTGCTGCATTGCACTGCGCGCTGCACTTTTAGAAGGAGACGGCTTTATAATTAAAAGTTAACAAGCTATTCAATAAATAAGTTATTTCTAGCTAGTGTTGTACACGTTTAGAATCATTTCAGATATTGCTCTTACCTTGAATATATTTTGTAATTAGTTCTTACAACGTTTGTAATCACAGTGAAAACTGCGTGCGTCCGCTTGCTTTCTCCAATGCAAGTTCCTTTCAATTTGAAGATGACCACCAACATGACGCACTCGGTCCAGCCACCCGAGGGTTAAGTGCTAGTTGGATTTAAAAGATGGACCGTTGGGTGTCTAAAGGACCAGAGATGAAGGCCTGCCTTAAGCAAGGACACAGCACACCAGCTGGGAAAGTCTCACTCTTTGGCCTAGAAACCTCCTCTTTGGGGCTGGAAGTCTCACTCTTTGGATTAGTCAACCCTTGGCATCTCCGGCACACACTGCCAAACACACAGACATACAAACACTTGAAGTGTTTTTAAACAACGACAGGGGTTTTGTTTACAGCATTTGTATATGGACTATGCTTGTACTATGATTTCTGTAGTTTCCCTAAAATAATATTAAGAAAACTATTTTTATAGTAATGATGACAGAAACATATGGTGTACATAAACTCAACATTTATAAAATAGATTTACTATAGTACATGTTTACTATAAAACAATAGTTGTGAGAAAAAAAAAAATCTGGGCAGACAATGCTGCTGAACTGCTGCTCTATACAGATACACACACACACACATGCACACTGCTACTCTATACTGCTGCTCTATACAGACAGACACACTGCTACTCTATACTGCTGCTCTATACAGACAGACACACTGCTACCTCTATACTGCTGCTCTATACAGACAGACACTGCTACTCTATACTGCTGCTCTACAGACAGACACACTGCTACTCTATACTGCTGCTCTATACAGACAGACACACTGCTACTCTATACTGCTGCTCTATACAGACAGACACACTGCTACTCTATACTGCTGCTCTATACAGACAGACACACTGCTACTTTATACTGCTGCTCTATACAGACAGACACACTGCTCCTCTATACAGACACACACTGCTACTCTATGCTGCTGCTCTATACAGACGGACACACTGCTACTCTATGCATATACAGACAGACTGTACACTGCTACTCTATGCTGCTGCTCTATACAGACAGACACTGCCTCTATACTGCTGCTACATACAGACAGACACACTGCTGCTCTATACTGCGGCTCTATACAGACACACACACTGCTACTCTGTACTGCTGCTCTGTCTGGACGCACACACATGCACACTGCTCCTATGCTGCAGCTCTATACAGACACACACACAGCCACGCACCAACATACTGCTGCTCTGCTGAAGACACACATGCACTGCTGCTCTGCGGCTCTATACGGAACACGCACACATTACCAGACGCACTGCTCTCTATACTGCTACTATACTGCTGCTCTACAGACAGACACACTCTATACTCTATACTGCTGCTACAGACAGACACACACATGCACACACTGCTGCTCTATACTGCAGCTCTATACACACACATACCACACTGCTGCTCTATGCTGCAGCTCTATACAGACACACACACATGCACACTGCTGCTCTATACTGCAGCTCTATACAGACACACACACAAGCATAGATACACTGCTACTCTATGCTGCAGCTCTATACAGACACACACTGCTACTCTATACTGCAAAGTTCTATACAGACACATACGCACTTAAGTCCTAATATTCTTGATGTTCAGGATTTTAAATAAGCATATACATGAAGGATGTCGCACACATTTTAATGTTATTCTATAAGGTGGGCATCCACAAATGCAGGTCATGAATTTAAGTTTCAAGAAATAAATGATCACTTAGCTCGTTCCACAATTGCACACAAAAAACAACTTTATTTAGAATAAAGGAAAAGAGCTGATGTGTTCACACTGGTCTTTGTCGAAGCATCACAGGGTAAAACCAAAGCTCCCTTTAAACCCCAAAATGCACACAATTGCTCAATTGTAATAATTATTTACAGAGGTCAGTTAATCACAGTGATATTTCAATCAATTGTAATAGAAAACAATGTCCCAGTCATTGTATACAAATTATACAGACCCCTCATTTTTTTACAAATGAATGTGTACCGGTGAAGCTAACAAAAACATGAGGGAGGGGAAGAGAAGCAAATTATAAAAAATGTAAATTTAGCTAAATAAAATATGAATCCATTTTCTGGTTTTCTGTTTACTGGATATCTATCCATCCATCGGTCCCCTCTCCGCATTATGACGTGTAAAGGCTTAAGAACCCTGTCTACAAACCAGTGGACTGAGAATTCCTCTTTAGCATGATCGCTGTTGTGGTGCTGAGGCAGCGTGTTCACAGCCCGCTGCTGGCAACATATACATAATATATATTTACATTAGAGAGAACTCAGTTCACCAGGGTGTTCAAACAGTGTCACACCTTACTCAATTCCACCAGGGTGTTCAAACAGGAAGAGTACAGCAATACATGGCGGG